>CM053999.1:12570355-12971132 GCA_028641955.1 Protonibea diacanthus | reverse complement strand
TTTTTATGCAAAAGTGAAATGAATAATCTCAACATGATTTACCATCTACTTAAAGGCAAAAACACACACGAAACATTTTTTTTATATATATACAGCTATATAAATTCAGGCCTTAAGAGGTTAATCATGTGTAGCCTGGCAAAACTTAATAGCACAGGACACAGACATCTGTTTTTGGGGTCTTTATTCTGAACGGAAAAAATTGGTGATCAAGTCGAGCATAAACATAAACAATAAGCATACACTTCTAGTGCAAAAACACTAACTTCAAATGACTGTAGAAGTCAGTCTTCTAGTACAAAAGAGTCTATTAGCATCCAACAAATACAAACATTCCAGTTCCAGTTCCTGTTCCAGTCTACAGGAGAAACCAGAAGATAAACATTAAATGTACAACGTGCTCAGTCAACATGCACTGTGTCTACATTTTGTTTGTGGGCCCCAAAGCACTCAGTGCACACACTCAAATCAAGTTTTCCTGTATGTTTTCTCCTCTTCATATTCAGCCTATTTGAACTGAGTCATATTTTGAATGTATTTGAATCACTCGCTGTGATCGGGGCACGTTGGAAACTTTTGCACACACACACACAGGAGCTCACAGCGACTTTACTTTATGGCTTTAACACGGTGAAATGTTCAGATTCACACGCTCAGGTCTGCCTGCACGTTCCCACTGCTTACTCCTGTAACCATAGCAACAAGCAAACATTTTAGAACAAGGGCAGTTCCTCTAATAACAATATTACACAATATATTAACTTGTATATTAAATACAGAAGCGCATATGGTGATACTGAGCCAAATTATTTTTTTGGAGGGTGGCAGCAATGAACTTCCGTAAACTTGTATGCAGCAGAAAGAATTCTCAGCTGAATAAACTGAATTTAAAAAAAGAAAGTAAATAATGACTCATTGTTTGACACCCCCTGACTTAGAACTCTGAATCAACCCCGTCTTGTCTGAACTATTTGTGCTCATGTGAAGGGAGATCCGTTTTAACTTGAGTCACACACGATACAGCAGGAGATTCTCTGGTTATCCTGCTGTGTCATAGGTAGTCTCATACTTAGTATGAGGTAAGTGTCTCTACTCGTTTTGGAAGTAAGCAGACGTGATCATGATTACTTGGATAAATTACCTGGAATATAACACTTAACATTTCTGTGCCTTAGGGGCTAACAGGAAAAGCGAAGCGCTTGGTCAAGACAGAGGAGAGGCTGACCGAGCAGTCCGCCGTATACGATACAGTGAAGGAGAAGATGAAGAGGACACAACTTCAACTTTAAAGTAGGTGACGTAGCTTCGGAAAAAAAAAACAAAAAAAAACACAACGTCAGGAAACAGCAGCAGAAAGGAGGTAAAACAGAGAGAGAGCGGCATGCTGGTTGACTTCATTGTGGAGGGAGATGCTACAAACATGCACCTCCAAATCGGCAGGGGGACTGATGGAAGATTGTGGTGAGCATCAGTCGACTGCGTGCCATCCTGACGCAAACATTTGCTCCTTGTTTTCCTGTTCTTCCGCTCGCTCTCCGTGACAACCGCAGACGCATCTCAGACAAACACATCATTAAAAATGTGGGAAATGAACACACCACACCACAAGTCCAGACAGATTCTCCCAGATCATGTCACACACATTGTTTTAGGTATGTGCCTGCAGGTTTTTAGCACATGCTTTTTAGGAAGATTCATGGAAAACTATTTCCAATAAAAGGAGGCTGCTTTGTGAAGAACTACAGTCCTTATAACAATTGGTTTTGCTGAGGACACCACGGAAAATAAACAGCAACACAACAAGTACATGAGCTCTTTGGTAAAGAAGTTGGGTTCGTCGGTCAGTTGGTAAAAGAAGTTCATTATTACAAAAAAAATTGCAAACAAACAAATGATGACATTGATAGCAATGCTAGCAGAGGGATGATAAGGGGTGAGGTGTCTGGGAACAGCTGTACAGCGGTACAGCTCAGTCTTGATTATTTCAAGACAGGATGTGTGTCTCTAATTATAAGGCCATTCTATTTACTGTGATTTTATTCCAACTTCCTTTTAATCATCATAGTATGCCGGTCCACCGCTGGGTTTTTAACTCCAGCGATATTTTAAGACGTGGTGATGGATGTGTGTCTCTGATTATGAGGCCATTTTATTTACTGTGATTTTATCTCTTTTATCTACTGTTTCTTTTATCTCATTTAATCATCATATTATGCCGGTCCACCGCTGGGTTTTTAACTCCAGCGATGCCGGCAAATTTACTGAGCTTTTTTACTGTTGCTTCTTTAACCTCCATTCTGACTCAGAAGAGCTTGTCTCTCTTTTGGATCTCACCTGTCAGACCAGTCCTGCACTCTGTTGCCCTCTTTAAAGACAGAAGGTCAACTAAAAAACACCACAGCCTCGGCTTGAATGAATCCATTCAAGATTTAGAAATAGATTGCAGGAGAAAGGGAAAGAAACAAAACAAAAAAAGATGCCGTGAAAAATTGTCAAGCGGCGGTCGAAGGAAGCAAGAGCATCCTTCTTTTCGAAACACGACTTTAGCAAATCACTCAAACCCCCAGAGCTTTGTTTAAGGTGATAGCTTCAGTCACCACCCCCTCCACATGTCCTGTTATACATGCTTCACAAGACTTAAAGGGTTGATGACAGATTTTGACGCAGTTGGACTCATCCTTAGATCCTCAGAAGACGGCATTTATCTTCCTACTAAGAAACCCAACCTTGATCCTTCTGTTCTCAGCAAATTTAAGCCAATTTCTAAACTTCCGGTTTCATCCAAGATTTTAGAGAAAGTGGCTTCTCCCCAACTTTTAACTTTTGTGAGTCATAATAACATCTTTGAGAAATTCCAATCAGGTTTTAGGAACTGATTCTCAAAGTAACTACAGTAGCGATCTCCTTCTAGCAGCAAATCCTAAACTTCATTAACTATGAGCCAGAATGGAAATGAACTAAGAAGAAATGACCAAAAAATCGATGAAATCAATTGTTTTATTACGCTGATGACACACAGATGTCAAGCACCGTGTCAGAATGAAGTAATACCGCAGTGATCCTCTATCAGAGGTAATTCCAGCACTTGTAAAGCTTGTTGATCTTGAGGACGTCGAGGTCGGACAGACGGTCTCTCTGCCCGATGGCGACAGTGGGGTCGGGGATCGGAGTTATGGTTTCCGATCTATGCTTTCCCAAGGCAGTTCTTCAGATTTGGAGAAAAATTAGAAATCAGAAATGAGTTTTTAGAATACAGTTAAATTCAACATTAGCTTATTTAGCTTCATGTAATGTTTCTTACCGTCCATAGTGCATTATAGAGGAGTAGTCATATGGAGTGTTGAGATTATTTGTGTCCATTTTTTCGAAGTTCTTGACATAAGCTGTTGACCAAAAAAAGAATGAGTCCATGAATTTAACAGATTAAAGAATGTGTCGGTCTGAATCAATGAGCCATAAACGACGCTGACGCAGATTCTTACGCTCATAGATGTTGTCCCAGTTGATCCTGACGTACTGGTCGCGGTCACTCCGGCTTTGTTCGTGGTAGAAACCCAGCGAGTGGAGCAGCTCGTGCTGGATGATACCGTGACTTACACAGCCGTACTTCTGCAGCGAGACCACCTGCTTGCCTCCAACAAAACCGAGCAAAGAGAAGCAGCTAACAGAAACAGAAGAGAGAAAGCGGTCGTTAATATGCAACATGGAACTTGACGATTGACAAATTGTCAAACTTATACATGCAAAAAGCCCACAAGGCCTCCTCTATAGGAGCGAGACCCCCAGACTAACACTTCCAAATGATTAAAAACAACACTCCTGCATCTTTAGACTCAATTTGTGTTCTCTTGTGATCAGTTTTTAGTGGTTTTGCAGATATTTGCGGTCGTTTGGCATCTCGTCGTGGTCTTTTTGTGTCTTTTTTGCTCAAAATATCACAAGAATCTGCCAAAGAAGCACTGAGATGCACAGCTGTTCTGCTGACAAACTAATTAAAGTAGCTTTATTAATGTTACTGTCGCTCACATGAAGAGAAAAATCTTCAAAAACAAATACTGGATTTGGTTTCTGGGCCTGGTAGGCCTGTTCAGTAATCCAAGTCCATCTGATGGGTGTGTCAGAAACTTCTCACCAGAGGATCCTAACCGGCCCACTACTTTTATGCACACTACTTAAACTTCAGTGCTTTACATGGCAGGAGTGCTTTGGTTATAGACTCACCCTAATCTTGGTTCAATGCTTATGTACATCCTCTGACTTGCACGTGGAATGAAGCGAATGCAGGTTTTGGATTCAAAGTCCTTCAAGGCTCTCAAAATGGTATTCCTCTCCGTCTCGTCTGCAATCGTGGGTGAAAGTCATCAGTAACATCACGGATGTCAAAGAGACGTGGTGTAACACACAGAATCCGGCTCCAACCTACCATATTTTTCACTTATGAGGAAAGGGATTTCCACGTTCCCGTTAGCTGACTTTGGCCACAGACACGAGTACGGTTCGGCAAAGCACTTCATAGCATTCCTGGTTCTGGGAATGAACACGTCTCCGTCCAGCAGAAACTCGTCAGATCCTTTTTGGAAGAAAAGGAGAATATGCATTTTAATCTAACTGTGAGAACACGAGTACAATCAGAGCAAGAAATTCTACTTTCTCCATTAATAATGTGAGAAACGAATGTATGCCTCTTGTACCGTATGTTCAGGACTATAAGTCGCTCCGGAGTATAAGTCGCACCAGCCAAAACATGCATAACGAAGAAGAAAAAAACAAAGTCACACTGGACTTTAAGTCGCATTTTTCGACACAAATTGATTTATATTCATCGCCTTGGCAACTACCCGAGCATGGAGACGTAACTGCGTCGTTGACATTTGTGAGCTTGTTCCTCAAGCTGTGGCCATCTAGCTTTTAGCCCGCGATTAGCTTGTTTTTTTTGTTTTCTTCATTGCAGTTAGAGTATCTCCACTTTTTCGACTCCAAACTTTCTTTCTGCTGCTCGACGACCGTTTTCGGCTGCATATTTCACTATTTGCAGCTTGTAATCTGAAGAATATGATTTTCTTTTGGGGGGCATTTGTGTTCAGTCTTTCTCAGCTGTCTTTATAAGTTATAAATTTTAAATGTTCAGTGGTACAGGATTAATGGGAGTAGCAGTAGCAAGCCTAGAGCGTCCTCTCGCAGCTGTCAGTGTGAAAATAACAAACGTGTGAAATTACTGTATATAATTTAATATATATAAGTCGCACTTGAGTATAAGTCGCAGGACTAGCCAAACCATGAAAAAAGTGTAACCTATAGTCTGAAAAATACGGTAATATCATGGCTGAATACTCACCATTGTTCATCCTCAGGATAGTCGTGGTTATGTCCTCCATGCCAGATTTATCCACGACGATCTCTAATCGACGAAAGCAAAGCAGACATCACCACACACACTGTGTTTTCACACTGACACACACTGTTATATCTCACAGGTTTGCCCTCTTAGACACGGCTGCAAATAGATACACAAAGAGTCTACACAAAGAAACAACTCAAAAACCAGGCAATGTCCAAAAAACGGTAAAGAAGAATACACTGGGGAAAATGCTGGAGACTACATATAGAATAGATCCACTTAGATTAGTTCACTTACCATCATCAGCACCGTGATCCTGTGGTAAAAAAAAAAGAGAAAATAAATAAATAAAGCACTTTCTTCATCTTACAGCACTTAAAATGCATAAAAATCTATGCTAGTGACGATGTGGCGAATGTGTTATTTATTTCATACGTTGCCTTGGTGAGCGGTACAGAGGCCCAGGAGCAGCAGCAGAAAAAGAGGAGCCATTGTTCTTTGGTCCATTTTTGTCTGAAGGCGCCGATGCTTTGCTCGTCTCAGGGGGACTGATGCTGAAGTCCATTCAAGGCTGGGTTTATATAGCAGGCTGTCAGGGTGGGTCTGCGTACGGAGATTAGCGGTAGGTGTTCGGTGGGCTCTGTTTTAGACACACAGGTGATGGGAGTGCCCTGGCCCACCCTGGCCCTCTGTCACCACGCAGGGATAATCTTATTCTGTGGGGATTACAGTGACCAGTTAGCATCCTATTTCAGATGGGCTCTTTAAGGTTTGCTCATAAGATCTGGCTCTGTCTTATCCTAAAAATAATGGATACACCAAGTGGTGATGTAGCTTTTAAACCTAGTTTCTTTAAATTTTTCTTTAAATTAATAAATAAAAGACACAATAAAGGACTATTTCAGTACTAAAGAAGACGAAGTACTACAATTAGAGATCAAACGATGAATCTGTTAGTTGAAAAAAAGAAATCTGAGGACATCAACTTCCATATTTTCTTACATTTTATGAGACGAGTCAAGAAAATAATCCTGAAATGAATCTGTAATGAAAATAATTGATCGTTGCAGCCCTATTTAAAATGAACCTCAAGAGATTTGCTTTAAGTTTTCAGAATAAGAACAATTACGTGATCAAACCATGCACTGAGAACTGTGTAATGAGCGGCTGTAGAGGGAGAAAAACAAAACAGAAACAAGAGTTTTTGGAGTTTAATACTGTGACGATGTGACTATTTGTTGATTAGTTTTCCAAAATCTTGTTCTTACCATATTTTAAAGGGATATTTGAACTTTTAAGCTGCTGTACTGTGACTCCCTGCACTGAAAATCTTTTTCAAAGTGCAACTTATTTAACTCTCTGAACTACAGTATCAGAACAAACTTATGATCACAAGCAACTCCAGCGCTGCAGGTACTATCAGGGCATCTGTTAACAAAAAATAATGTGGCATTTATTATTGGAAAACAAAGATTGCACTCTGCGTGTGTGTGTGCGTGCATGCAGTGTCTTATATAGAGATGGACTGCAGGTGCTGTGTGTGTGTGTGTGTGTGTGAACTCCCTTTACTGCAATCCAAATAAAACTCTTAGCGATTTGCACAGTTTACAGTGTTCTTCAACTGTCGCTGACTCCGTCTCAAGATCCGGATCCTCACCCAGTCCTCATCTGAACCACAGTCCAGCCAGAGTTTCACCAGCAGTGAGTTCTCTCCATTACCTGCCATACTCACCTGGATCTACCTCTGTTACCATCTTCTGGTTTGCTGTGTTCCTGTGATAGTCTGCTTAATAAAGACTGTAAAAGGATACTTGGTTCAGTTGTGGGTTCATTCCATACCTGTTCATTAACAGTCCTTAAAAGGAATTCCTAGCTGTCCTGTGAGCTCAGATCTTTCTATTATGAAGCTCCAGAATGAGATCAAGTCATATTTAGGCAGAAATCACCTTTCATTAACTGTATTTGGCCTTCAATCAATGTTTAGCAGGTGAAAATGCCCATTTTGTGTTGTAATGTCTCTTTTCTTGGTGAACTAATTTCTTGTTTTTATCCTGCATGCTGGTGAACCACTGGTCCAGCAGCTTCTTACTGTAGTAGTAGAGTAACACGACAGGGGAGGGAAATAACGTTCATGTTCAAAGTTCTGAAGTTGTGGGTTCAAAGCACAGTTGTAGTTTCTCACTGTGACCACTGGAGGGCACTAAAGGTGCACACTTTCAGCGGGTGTCTGTTTATACAGGTGATCGGTATTAATATCTGTGTTATTCCAACTGAATCGTGTTGTAGAAACGTAACCGTTTTAAAACAATTAAAATGAGCGTCTCTCTAAATATCTAATTCCTTTCAGACTGATTAAATTTGCCCGATACAGACTAGAGTATTTGTCGCCCTCCAGTGGTCATGGTGTGAAACTGCAACATTAAATTAGTAAAACGAACGTCACGCACACATGATAGGATACTGCTACTTCCGGTAAATTCTTTCAAAATATAGTGACTGAAACTAAATATATACGAAATTTAGTGTAAGAAATGGTCCCGAAATTAGAATTGGCGGTCCAGAAAACATTGGTTGGGAGCTCCTTGAGCACCTACGTTGCGTGATAGATAGACGACGAGTAGCTTTGCTAACATGCTAACGAATGAGTAGCCCGCAGATTCCTCTTCCTCTCACCTTGGCTTGCGCGTCGTAGTCGTTCCATTATAGTGTACTGTCCGACACTCGGTAAAGATAAAACAGTAACCACGACAAAATAATCAAATGTTTATCTTATGTGGTAAGTACGACGTCATTTTATTTTGAAAGTATTCACCGGAAGTGTCAGTGTTAGTAACGCCGCGGTAATGCCGTAACGTGAACTGAAAGAAATGGTCCTGAAATGATTGTCAGTCCAGAAAACATGAATTGCGAGCTCCTCCGCTACATAGACGACGAGTATAGAATAATCAGTTAAGATTGTGTTATATACGTACGTATACGTATATATGTACGTTCTCACTTTATTTTGTAAGTGCTCACCGGAAGTGTTAGTTAGTGACGCTGTTTTTACTAATTTAATGTGTTGCAGTTCACTACTGTGACCACAGGAGGGCAGTAAAGCACCCAAGGCTCTAAATACGCTTTACTGCAGTTCCTGCAGACAGGAACTGCAATCTTAGTGTTAAATTGGCATCAGTGCATACATGATAGAATACTACCACTTCCTGTCACCACATGCAAAATAAAATGTTCCGGTAAATACAAAATAAATGGTGAAAATGCCCATTTTGTGTTGTAATGGTCTTTTAAAAGAATTCCAAGCTGTCCTGTGAGCTCAGATCTTTATATTATGAAGCTCCAGAATGAGATCAAGTCATAATTAGGCAGAAATCACGTTTCATTAGGTGATCAGTATCAATATCTATTAAAACAATTTAAATGAGTGTCTAAATATCTAATTCCTTTTAGACTGATTAAATTTTGAATTTGCCCGATACAGACTAGAGTATTTTTTCGCCCCCCAGTGGTCATGGTGTGAAACTGCAACATTAAATTTGTAAAAATTTCACGAAATTAAGTGTAAGAAATTGTCCTGAAATTAAAATCGTCGGTCCACAAAACATCAGTTGTGAGTTCCTCGAGCACCTACGGTACGTGATGGATAGACGACGAGTAGCTTTGCTAACATGCTAACGAATGAGTAGCCCGCAGATTCCTCTTTCCGTCACCTTGGCTTGCACGTCGTAGTCGTCCCATTATAGTGTATCCGTCCGACACTCGGTAAAGATGACAGTAACCACGACAAATAATCAAATATGTGGTAAGTACGACATCATTTTATTTTGAAAGTATTCACCGGAAGTGTCAGTGTTAGTGACGCCGCGGCATTGCGACGTGAACTGAAAGAAATGGTCCTGAAATTATAATTGTCAGTCCAGAAAACATGAATTGCGAGCTCCTCCGCTACATAGACGACGAGTAGAGAATAATCAGTTAAGATATATATCGCTTATATCACTTTTATATCACTTTATTTTGTATGGTCACCAGAAGTGTTAGTTTGTGACACAGTTTTTACTAATTGAATATGTTGTAGTTCACTGTTGTGACCAGAGGAGGGCAGTAAAGCACCCGTGATTCCATATAACATAACATGTTGTGTCGTGCCCTCTAGTGGTGTCAGACGGGAACTGCAACCTAAGTTTGGGTAACTGCTATTGGACATAAGTGAATTTGAATGGATAAATATATCAGGCTGAATGTGTGTGTGTGTTCTTCTTTCATTAACTTATATGAGTATGCACACTGAAATAACTAGAAATCATTCAACTGTTTAAGCGAGCATGTTTTAACCCCCAAATAATAAACTTTATGTATACACATCCTCCAGAGTTATGTTATGCATATTATATCACATCTCTGCCCTAAATCTAGCATACTGGTCCAGCAGAAACTTTATTTGATACAATGTCTTTGCTGTGTGAGGTGCACCAAAGAAAGGTGCCGCACCTTGGTTGAAGTCCTGTTAGAGTGGTACCTAATCCAATCAAATGACAGACACATTTAAACAGAGATCACTTTCTTTATAGTTACAAACTTGTTTTCAAGCCACAGTTTTGAAGGTCTAAGGAAGACAGTTCGAGTCCATTGGCTCAGGGAGGTAAAGTCCTGCTGGGAAGTTTTGAGAATGGGGGTTCAACAATCAGCTGCTGTGTGAGCCAATAGCTCAGTATGGTAGAGTGCTCTTTTGAGGTTCTGAATTCATGGGTTCAAATCTTATAAGAGGTGTGGATTTTGAAGTCTCTGTCCAAAAGAGAGAACGAAAACCACAAAGACATGATTGCTACCTGTGTGAGCAAACGGCTTAGACTGTGAGAGCACTCCTTTGAGGTTCTGAAGTCATGGGTGAGATATTGGTCACTTTTGAGGTGTCTGTCCAAAAGAAGGATTGAGAACTGCCAAGAACCTAATACAAGAAATGTGAGCCAATAGCTCATTGGGTAGAGTGCTCGTTTGGGGTTCTGAGGTCATGGGTTCAAACCTTATGAGAGGTGTGGATTTTGAGGTATCTGTCCAAAAGAAAGAGTGAAAACCACAAAGACATAACTGCTACCTGTATGTGCCAACAGCTCAGGTTGTTAGAATACTTGTCTGAAGTTCTGAAGTCATGGGTTCAAAACCTGTGAGATATTGGTCATGTTGGTCACTTTTGAGGTGTCTGATCAAAAGAAGGAGTGAAAACTGCCAAGAACCTAACACAAGAAATGTGAGCCAATAGTTCACTGGGTGGAGCGTTCGTTTGAGGTTCTGAAGTCATGGGTTCAAACCTTATGAGAGGTGTGTATTTTGAGGTCTCTGTCCAAAAGAAAGAGTGAAAACCACAAAGACATGAAAGGTAACTCCGTGAGCCGATAGCTCAAGTTGATACAGCGCTCCTTAGAGCTTCTGAAGTCATGGGTTTGAACCTTATGAGAGGTGTGGATTTTGAGGTCTCTGTCCAAAAGAAAGAGTGAAAACCACAAAGACATGACTGCTACCGCTATAAGATGATAGCTCAAGTTTGTAGAGCGCTCCTTAGAGGTTCTGAAGTCATGGGTTCGAACCCTGTAAGATGTTGGTCACTTTTGGGGTGTCTGTCCAAAAGAAGGAGTGAAAACTGACAGAGTTTATTCCACTGTTTGAACCCACCTGGACGGAAACAGACTGAAGACAGAAAGACTGAGCTCCAGTCTCCAGGCTCCAGCCAAAGTCCAGGTTTCCTTTGGTCTAACGTCCGTTCACGTGCCTGTTGTTGAATTGTTGTGGATGTCTTAAAGTGATGATGGACTGTAATCTGTCTCCACTTAAGAAGATGAATGTTCATCATTGGTAGCTTCAGTGAGGTTCTGTGGCTCACTGGATAGCTCAGTGGTAATGCTGCTGACTTTGACCTGGGAGATGCGTGCTTGAATCCAGTGGGGACCCTTAGGCAAGGTCCTTAGAGCTACCAGCCTACCTCAGGAAGGGTGTAAACTGCCAATGTTGGAGCAATAGAATAACAAGCTCCATGTCAGTTGCTGGGGGACCAGGGCAATCTGACTGAGAAACGGGCTACTGGAACATTGTTGGAGGAGGGCAAGAATATGGAACATGATGTGATACATGGATGCTTTGAAACCCATCAGTCTAACCAAGAAACAGCTGGTTAGCCCAGAGTTCCAAAATATGCGACCAGAAACTGCTATCACAACTAGAGGTTGATGAGGTACAATAAAAGTGCTACGGCGAGGGGGAGCCAGGACGACAGGTCAGGCGGGGGTGACATCATCCCTGCCACCACGTGAGATTTTGGGTACCAAGCCCCAAGTACGACATATGACTAAAACATAGGAACTAGAAGAACTGACAGAGACTGACCTGAGTTAAATAAAGTAAAGTACCACATCCACTCTGCTAGGATGATGAATAGCAGCTATGGTCTGATTAACTAGGTTGTTAAAGGATATGATAGGTAGGTTACAGGTTTGAATGTTGTTCACCATGTTCTTGTGTTTATTTTACTTATGATTATTTTATACTGAAGCTTGCCTTAACTTCAAAATCAAGCTACTAAATACCAACAGCACGTCAATCACTGAGAAGGGTACAGAACACTGTGTTGTACAGATATCTGGTCTGAGGTTCTAGGTTAAGTCCTACATCCATGTCGGAGCCACCAACTCAAAGTTGGTAGGGCGGCTCCTTTCATCGAGCATTTATATAGAAGCCCTGGGTTCAATGGGTTCAATCAAACTCTGAGTTTGTTGCTCAACTTTTAGTGTCTGTCAGCAAACAGAAGAGGCCTTTGCCAAGTGAACAGTATTTTGGTGGGTTTAGAAAGTCTAAACCTTAACAAGATACATCTAGCGATTGATAAAGCAAGATCACATCTAGCGATTATATAGTTGCAACACCCTAAAAGATGTAGAACTTAACTAACTCACTCATCATGTCAGATCTGACGTTCAAGGTAGACTTGGTGGGTTCTATGTTTGCATCACCCTGTCCTAGAGGCGCTAAGTGATGGAAACTGCAGTGCTGGTTATAGCAGTAGCCATACACGTGGAGTAGCAACTGGACAGGACAGACCCTCCTTCCTCGTTGTTCTCTGAGAGGTTAAACTATTGTCCATTAATAGCATTAGTTTTGGACAGTGACTGACCTTCCACTAATCCACACCTCTCATTAAGGTTTGAACCCGTGACTTAAGAACCTCAAACAAGCGCTCTACCCCAATGAGCTATTCGCTCACTTTTCTTGTTTTAGGTTCTTGGCAGTTTTCACTCCTTCTTTTGTGATGGACCCCTCAAAAATGACCACTATCTCACAGGCATTGAACCCATGACTTCAGAACCTCAAACGAGCGCTCTACCCCAATGAGCTATTGGCTCACATTTCTTGTTTTAGGTTCTTGGCAGTTTTCACTCCTTCTTTTGGACAAACACCTCAAAAGTGACCAAAATCTCACAGGGTTCAAACCCATGACTTAATAAATCTGAAATGAGCACTCTACCAACTTGAGCTATCGGCTCACGGAGGTACTGTTCATGTCTTTGTGGTTTTCACTCTTTCTTTTGGACAGAGACCTCAAAATCCACAATTCTCATAAGGTTTGAACCCATGACTTCAGAACCTCAAACAAAGACTCTATCCAATGAGCTACTGGCTCACATTTCTTGTGTTAGGTTATTGGCAGTTTTCACTCCTTCTTTTGGACAGACACCTCAAAAGTGACCAATATTTCACAGGTTTTGAACCCATATCTTCAGAACTTCAAACAAGCGCTCTAACAAGCTGAGCTGTTGGCACCCACAACCACCCATCCAAATTTCACTCTGTGAGCAGACTGACCACTGCCGACGCAGACGGGTGTTGCAACTATATAATCGCTTTATCTTGTTCTCTCTGTCTGCTCGGTTTTTATAAATAAATGTACAAACATTTCGTATCTTCAGTTACACAATTTGTTGCCATACTGTAGCAATAAGTACAGGTCTAATTCATGTTATGGATGTCTCTTTTTATTTCGATTTCCCTTCAAAGGTCCACTGTGTCTGATTTACATGTTTACAGTCAGCAGCTACATCATCAGATCTATCGATCTTTGAATAGAATCCTTTAATCACACTTTCTTCATATCTTCAGATCTTCAGATCTTCATATCTGTCCTTTGGGATATGAAAAACTCCCCTGGCATCAAGTGTTCCTGTGGAACAGTTTCCAATCAAAAATGACAATAAACGCGTTGCTCTTTTATTGCTTCACGTCTGTCAGAATTGTCCTTTCTTGGGCTTCATTTCCCCACACAATAGTGCACTATTGTAGTGTCTCAAGAGCATGATTGATGACCCCGGCCTTAGACAAATGAACAAGAAGAAGCCTCTTCCTCACTGTTTTCGAAGAATCAGTGAATAAACTGAAAAATTTCTTCACTTCCAAATCCTGTGGTTGTCTATTTGTTTGTAGATTTGTACAAAAAAACAAATCTAAGATATTTTACACAAAACTTCCAAAATGAACTTTTTATATTTCCATAAATTTCACCCAAAAGTTGAATATTTGAAGTTTGAGGATTCAGAACTGAGCTCAAGACAAATTGTTTTTCTAAGCAAACAGAGGCTTTCTTGACGTAAAGGTTTCTCAGGGTGGTTGCGCATGGAACTCTCAAACTGGATTAGTTGTATCCCAGGAGAAAGGTTTATACTGCAGCAGAATAATGAGCCCAAACACCTCAAAGCTCTGAAAGAATGACTAGAATGATCACCTGACCTCAACCTCATTAGACATTTATGGGAACATTTCACTTCTTTGAAATGACAAGAAGTTCTTTGGGAACTTCCTGTGACTGTGAACAGATCATGGTGGGATCACAGGGGCCATCAGGTTTTACACAGACTTGTGGAGTTCATGTCAGCTGAAGTGCGTGTTGTCATTAAAGCAAATGGGAACAAACCGAATATTAAGATTAAACCTTTTCAAACTGGTATTATCATTATTAATGAAATAAATATTACGGTTTCATCTTCACCTCTAGCGCTGTTCATTTCATTTTATTCTATTTTGCTTGGAAGAATACATCTGAACAAAGATGCGTGCTTTAAGTCTTTATTGTGCTTTGAACTGGGTCACATAATGCGTCCCGTAGTCCGGTTGGAGGCTTATTTGTTGCAGCCGTCCCAGTTGCAGCAGCTGACCTGCAGACCCTGAGTCATGCCCAGCTTCAGACACTCCAACATCTTGAAGCAAGACTTGTGGAAAACGTTCTCTGTGGAGAGACATTAGAAATGTGATGAATTTCATTTCCATTCTTCCTCTGGCTTTTTGTGCACGCAGGTGTGTGTGTCACTATAGAAGAGATTCCTCTGATTTGGCAGTACTAATAAACTGTATTGGAGGCTATTCAAAGTGATTTACAGGGGAAAGAATAAAAAGTACATTACATATGATCTTTATATCATATTTAATATGGGGGCAGGTCTCAACCTCACTGAGGTGAATGACAGGCAGCACACAGCACTCACCGTGGGGGGCAGGGTAGGTAATTTTGGCACAGGCATCCATCTCTGGAGGACAGGTTTCCACAGTCTCCACACAGTTTGCACTGTCAGGAGCCTCACGGACACAGTTGGTACACTGCAGGGCCTCACCTACGATACAAGACACGCGGCAGCAACGACGTGAAAACAATATACATGTAACTGATTTAGTTGTCTTGACATTTCATCAGTGCACAGCCAAGATTCCTTCAGTAGGTCAGCAGTTACCGTAGGTGACGGCCACCAGGAGCAGGAGAGCAAAAGCAAAGACCTTCATTTTCTGTTTTTCTGCAGATGTCTGCAGGGAAATCAAATCAAAGACATGGAGTTAGCACTGAGAGCTTCCATAGGCATTTAAAAATGATCATTTTATAGAGGCAGCGTTCAGCTCAGCTGGTGGAGCAGCCGCCCCGTGTGCCAAGGCCCCTCCTTGCTGCAGAAGCCCAGGGTATGAATCCAACCTGTGGCTCAAAGCCTGTGGCTCAGTGTGAGTGACACTTACCTTCTGAACCCGTGCAGGTTGCTGTGTACCTCTCCTCTGCCCCCCTCTCTCCTTTTATACCGTACATCAGACTGCCACATCACTGATAGTGCTCACTGCTGTGGGAAAGCGCCCACACTTCTGGAAACATTTCAACTTTGAATTTGTCTTTGTGGAGGAAAATAAACTGAGGCAAAGAAGTCCGTTTGTTCAGAAACACAGCTGTCGTTCTAATGTTTAATGTAAGTGTTGCATACATCTATAAAAATATCCAACATCAGAGGCAGTGTGGTGCAGGCTGCAAAGAATCAAAGTGTTAAACACGCATGTTGCATGCTGAGCTGGAACCTGGCCTCCTCTGCTGTGAGACTCGACTGCTGTAAGAATCAACCTGACTCAAGCAAAAAAACACCAAAGCACAGAGATATTACATCCTCAAAGAGTGCTGAGCTGACATGGAGGATGTGTGACGATCTAATTCTGCCCTCTGTCAGACAAACAGTAAAAACCTTCTTTGTTTTTTTTTTTAAGCACAGCACAATTTTGAAATTTCGGATTGTTTTGCTTCAATAACTTTTTTCAGGCTGGTACAAAGAAAACACCCAGGCTCCACATTTAGGCATTTGATTGACTTCACTGTGTCTGTTTGTGTGTGCAGATTTCTCCAAAAGTTCTCCAACATTGCATAATGCCTCATTTGCATATTTAAATTCTGTATTTTCAGGGTTTTTACAGAGTGCTTTGTTCATATCCAGATAAAATGAATTGTCTCAATGTACATTAACTGCCTGTCACGTCCTCCAGCTGACTCTAGAACAGACAAACTTGACATTCAGATTAGAAAACGGAGCGTGTCAGGAGTCTTTTTTCCCATGGATCACACAGTGGCTGTACTCACCAGATTAATGAACCAGTATTTCCTTCTTTATTTATTCTTGCTGATGTCACCACACCGTAATTGTAATTTCTAGCACTGCTGCTACTAACTAACTAATTATAATACAAATAAAATATTATAAAGTATTAATACAGTTGTACAACAATATTGTTTGGAACATGGGGTTTCAAAAACATGGAGGGAATTCACACTCTCGACATATTTAAATTGCACTACGTTTGGATCAAAAGAAAGAAAGAAAGAAAGGAAATAAGAAAAAAATCAAACATGCATTTAACAGAACAAAGAAATACAGAAGCAGGCAAACATTTGGATACATCTTCTCATCCTCACATACTTTGGAGATTAACAATAAAACAACAATAACAAAACGTTTTTTATGACAGCTCTGCTCACATATGTTCGTTCCCTCATTAGCTTCATGAGGTCGTCACCTGAATGATTTAATTAACAAGTGTGCCATGTCTGTTATGGAATTTTCTATCCTTAGGTTACACGAGGTCACGTGTGGGCCTTGACATCCTCGGCAGTATTAGTTGTTTGGCTTTGCTTGAGAACAGTAGGTGCCAGTCTATCTCAAAACTGTGCTGACCAGGGTCGAAGGAACTGAAGGTTGCCTTCCTAGACATAATAGATAGCTTGCCATTGACGTTTCTTTAACATAAACAGAAACAGTGTCTCCAGACTAGAATATGCTGACAATAACACTAACATGGGTAAAATCATTCTCTTTGACTAATTCTGGGTGTATAGTATTTGTGGTGTTATCTTCGGGTTTAAAGTCTATCCACCAGCATGAGTTCTTCAGAATGTGAGACACTTCTGATGTACTTTGAGAGTGTCTCTAATTCTCCTTGATCAAGCTTCAATAAATATTACAGCATCAGACATCAGAGGCTCCTGAACACTTTCTTCCCTCCTGACCATTGACCATTGATTTCAATTTCTCCACAACGTCTAAAGTTAATTAGCGGAATTTCTTGTCTTCTCAATGTGTATGAGATCATCAGTTGATGTTCAGAGGTAGTGTTGGCATATAGTAAATATTCAAGTAATTCATATTATGACAAGAACCACTCCACTAAGAGACACAGCAGTCCAATCATTACTTTAAGACCTGAACCTTCACAGTCATTGAATGTGTCTTTAAGATCAGTCATTACTTAGGTTACTTAAGTCAACAAATACAACATTAGACCAGTGGAAATCTGGACTTTGAGTCCAAATCTGAGACTGAGGTGGAGGAGGAGGAGCACTCCTAACCTTAAATTTGTTTTTCAACAGGACAAAAGTCGCATCAGATGACCTGGTCTCCACAATCATCTGACCTAAACCCAGATGAGATGATTTGCTGATTGAGAGTGTGCAAATCTGTCATCAAAGTAACAGGTGGCTACTTTACAGAATCTACAACATAAAACATATTTTGCTTTATATGCATTTCTTCTATTTACTACATCATTTTATGTGTTATGCAGACATAGTTTTGATGTCTTCAGTTGCAGCAAATACTGTACGTGAAGAAACTGAACACATCACATGTTTCTACAGATCGATGTGACAGAAAGAGTTCTGCTGTTTGAGCAGCTGTCCATGAATCCAAGAGTCAGCTGATCGTCTTCATAAAGAGACATGAATAAAAATCAGAGGGTGGTGCTCTGCCTACAGTATGCTTCATTTGTATAGGTCAATAATAAAATCCATCCAGTGAATCGCGTTCCACAGAGAATTTCAGATTTCTGAGATTACTCTGTACAATGTACCTTAAAATGCCAGTTAGTACTCTACTTGTGGTGAGTGGCAGGGAATGCTGTCCTGTTGTTCATTCGACTAATCCAAACCGTGGATGGAGAAGCAGCTAATGACCTCTGCAACAGTCTGCTGAGTCAGCAGCTCCCACTGTGAACACAGCAGGTGCTCTTCAAGGTGAGCAGGTCCACGGATTACTGATTAACCCTCATCCCACCGTCTGGAGTGCCCGCAGACACCACAGGTTATATTTTCTGTCAGATGTCACAGGCGCTGCAGATTTAATAGAACCTCACTATTACTATAGGACCTCACTCTGTCCTCCTTGTATGTTACACAATGATACTCATGATGGGTGTGGTGAATATTCATAATCACGTTAATATTTATGCTTTGGAGATTCAGGAAAAAAGAGAAGAAGCAGATTGTTGGTGTGTCAGTAATAAATACATCAGACACATAGACTCCACTGAGACATCTCCTCCTTTGAGCAGTAATGACTTCATGAGCTTCTTTAATGATAAAATTATAACCTTTAGAGACAAAATTCATCACCTCTTGCCCTCAACAGGCACTGATCTGCCTTCTCACCAGAAGTTTGGAAACAGCTGTAAAACCTGTTTTTCTCCCACCGACCTTCATCAAATAACTTAATAATAATAATAATAATTTCTTCATCTAAGCCGTCCACCTGTCTCTTAGACCCCAGGCTGGTCAAGGATGTTTTACCTCTAGTTAGTCCTTCTTTATTGGATATGATTAATTAACCTTCCCTTTCTCTCTAATGGCATCAGACAAAGGACTCATCTCTGTACTTGTCCTGTTAGATCTTAGTGCCGCATTTGACACCGCTGACCATCAAATTCTTTTACAGAGAATGGAACATCTAACTGGCATCAATGGAACCGCCCTAAACTGGTTTAAGTCGTATTTTTCAGATTGATCCCTGTTTGTCCATACACACCAAAGTTTGTCACGGAGTTCCACAAGGTTTTGTACTCAAACCACTTTTATTTTTATATATGCTTCCTTTAAGGAACATTATTAGGAATCAGTCCATTAACATCGAT
Source organism: Protonibea diacanthus (assembly GCA_028641955.1). NCBI lineage: Eukaryota > Metazoa > Chordata > Actinopteri > Sciaenidae > Protonibea > Protonibea diacanthus. The sequence continues at coordinate 12,952,063 of CM053999.1, read as the reverse complement.
TGTTATGCAATGACACCCAATTATATTTATCAATCAAGCCTGATGAAACAGTAGCATTCAGTCAGTTATCTTAACTTCAAGCGTACCTTAAGGAGATAAAAAAAATTGGATGACCTAAAACTTTCTGATGTTAAACGCAGACAAAACTGAAGTTCTTGTAATCGGACCCTCAGAAACTCTCTTTCTAAAGCCATGTACAATCACAAAAATGTGACAGCTTGCATTGTATCTGAATCAAAGCAGAAATGTGATGATCTACGGATGTGTATAGTTCTTCTGTGCACATTGTGAAACATTTCAAGTGACAGGACAGAGGACTGTTCATAAAAGGAGGTATGGAGCTCAGTTCAAATGTAAAGCAGGAAACTTTTTACAAGGTATGAATCAATTATTTGTGAAGTATAAAGATTGATAGATAAAAGAAAGTAAGACAGGTTAAAACAAAATCAATTCTGATGAAGCAAAGGTGGAATTGATCGGTTTACACTTGAACACCTCATACGTGAGGGCAAAGTTGCTAGTTTTGTGGCACTGTTTCAAATAGTGTGTGTGTGTGTGTGTGTGTGTGTGAAAGAGAGAGAAAGTCAGGTGACCACCACACCAGCTGTCATTCACCATTTCTTTATTGTTTGCACACATTGATATTACAGTATATTACCATTATATCATACATATAGAAGACTAAGATCCACAACATATCAAAAGTAAAAGGATGAAACAAGAGTTAAGAAAATAAGATCACCGAGTTTCAATAAATCAGCATGAAACCAAATCATTTCTCCCACAGAGAAATATTGTTCACTGTCACCATGACAACAGTTACAGTACAAAGATCCATAGATTAACAGGGCTGTAATCGATCAGCAGACTGAGGAGAAACGGTGAGAGAAATATGAAAGAAACACAAAGTTGACTTGGTTGAAATTACTGTAAAAATGAACGATACAGTAAAAATATCTGACATGTGGTCAGATTATAAAGTCGAGAGACAATTTGGCTGTGCAACATTTTCGTTTATACATCTGAAACAACAGCTGATCCTAGCTGTATAAGAACAATAATAATTTGAATAATTATTATTGTGCTGACTGAATATTCGGAACATTTGTCAGCTTCAAATAAAAACTGAGCATAAATATTAAAGTGATGGAGTTTTCTGAGGAGATTAATAAACTGTAATGTACTGACAGAGGATTACACAGCTATGTCAAAAATCCTCTGAGATTAATCTGAGATCAGAGAACATAATTCTGACTTTTAAAAAGTTAAAGATCAATGTAGAAATTCAGACATAAACCCCCATTTGGGATTCAGTTTCAGAATTCCGATTCTAATTAATCACAGAAAATCAAGACTTGGATTTTAACAACGCGTTAATCCTCTTCAGTGATTACAGGTTTTATATTTATGAGGTTACATTTCTCAAGCCTGTGATCGTCCATTACAGCCGAGCTGTGCTCAACAAGCCGAGTTTTGAAGGCTAGCTCCACTCCTGCTCTGTCTGACACGCAAACGCCGAAGCTCTGCTGAACGCACCTCACGTCGCTTTAATCTATGGCGGAACGGGCACACTGGCACTTCGATGGCTAATCACATGATCACTTGGGGGAAACAAATAAGGCACGGGCATGCACACACACAAACATATTGCTGTTGTCAAATGAAACATCTGTATCTCCAAGAGGTCAATTTTTTCTACCTTGGATTTATTCTGGTTCTTTTTTTCAACAAGGTTTTGAATATGTTGTCAGAGAACGGTTGTACAACTGAAAGAAAACACACCAAAATTGGAGTCGTCATGTTTTCACCTGACAGCAATAATACACACACACACACACGCTCTCACACACACTCTCACACATATCTCAACTGACATGAGCCCTAGTTTTTAATGTTTTAACTACATATTTAAAGCCCAACAGTTCAAATGTGCTGGGTCCAGCTGAGTTCACACACACACACACACATACACACACACCCATATACAGTATACACCAATAGCATGCCAATCCCCATGGCATTGGTATGACTGGGAGTTACAACAGGTAAACATTTGAGATTTTTTTTTCTTTTTTCTTTTTTTTTTTTGCTTTCATCGTCAGTCAAACTAAAAATCTGATCTTTTGGTGCGTTTCAGTCACGTCATATTAAGAATCATAGCAACGTTTACAACACTTATATTTACCTACTGCTAATGTTTTGGCCATGGACAAAAGTCGAGATTCACAAAACAGCATCTTTTTGGCCAGGAGAGACTGCATGACTTAAAGAGACACGAGTGATCAGGGTCACGGAGGTCAAACAGGTAACTCTGTTTTTCATCATACCTGTCAGTCAAAAGTACACTGAGCTGCTAAACGTCTTGTTTTTTTTTTTTTTTTTTTACAGAGAATGGAATACTCAATTTGGAGACAGGTGGCAAGAAATTGGAAAAAAAAAAAAAAAAAGTTCTTTAAATTAAGGCTTTGGGAACTTCATGAAGACCAAAATAAAGCTTGAAGACGCACCACAGAGTACAGGCAACCATAACTGCAGAAATACTATTTGGCCTGGAAATGACAAAACAGGACATAACGAGCGAACGATGAATGAAAAGAACAGTCGGACACGACACAGCTCTTCTCTTTTAGCCAAATTACAACCTTGGTCCAGGGTGATGTTAGTGTGAATAGATAGCGTAGCTACATGAAGCTTCAACGACGGTGTCAGAAAACCCTCCACCAGAACTGGACTACTTACTGCCCAGGAAGCTGTACCTGTAGACACTGGTGCCAACCTTTTTGGGCCTGTGGCCTTTAAAGAAAAAAAAAAAAAAATCAAAGGATTCAAGATAAGCCAGAAAACATAAACATAATTTTGGATAGCTGTCTTCTTCTTTTCTGTCTATGCTACATGTCATCTTACGGGTCTTAACCCTCCAGCTGTGAGCCTTAAGCTACACGAGCATGCTGTCAATGCACACAATAACCAGAGGTGGGACAAAGACAATGTTTAGCAAGTAACACGTTAGTCCCAAGACTTGGTTTTAAAGTCTTAGGTGCAAAGCGACAAATCTCAAGTCAAGTCGAAGCTGACTGAGCGGCGCGGTTTCGTGATCGTTGGGCTCATTCCAAGACAAAAGGCTACAGCCTGAGTCCAATTTGAGTCCACACCTCTGTCAGCTGGTAACTAAGGCAGATTAAAAAGGACCTGGTTCTGGTTCTGATCCTGGATCTGATAACTGCACAGCTGGTCGTGGATGATCCTTCACTAACAGACCTAGAGGACCCTGCGTGATGAAGACACGGCAGGCACCGGACACTGCCATTCAACTTGGACAAACTCCATTAGTGGTCTAAGTAGATTCAAAACAAAACAAAACAAAAAAGATAAATACAAGTCACCAAACAACAGTATCAATACTTGAACTTCTTTTAAAGGGATACTTCGTGCTAGATGGGAGAGGAATCTAAATAAATAAAAAAAAAGACTTGCTTCCTCCTGAAAAGGACTGGCCTCATGGTGGCCAGTGTGTTGTGTTTGTAGTTCACACCATGCAAACAAGCAGTGCAGGCTGGTGAGAGAAAAAAAAAAAATCTATATACAAAAATAAAATAAAAACTTGTAAAACGTCTTAAAAGAACATCCATCAGTCAACAGAAAAACGACTCAGACCTCGACCCTTTAGCCCAGGAGGCTTCTCCTACACACAAAACTTAGTTCATAATCAACTCAAGTAATATCTCTATGTCAAAAAATAATCTGTTTAGGGTACTTTAAAAAACTATTCCCTGAAACAATGACACCCCCTGTAATTTACTCAGTGTGGTACAGTCTGAGGTCCTTCTACTATAAAGCCCATTGGATGCTCTCATTTCCTTTGGCAGCTATGACAGCAGCTAACATTGAGAGGAGCTCATGCGATATCTATTAATAAAGGAACGGAGCGGTTATTTCAGTAATGATGTGACTGATGACAATATGCAAAGCAGGTTAGCGTGTTGTACCCACGTGTAGGGGTCGAAGCCGGTTACATGTACACTGAATGTGACGTGTGATGTGTCATACTATGCGGACTGAAGTTCATCTTTGAACAGAGCGGTGACTTTTTTTTTTTTTTTTTTTTTTTTTTTTTAAATGTGACTGAACAAGTCTTTCCACTTTGACCTCAACACCGCCTACTAACGTTTCACATTTAAAAAAAAAAAAAAAAAAAAAAAAAAAAAAAAAAAATCGACCAATCCGGGAAAACACGGGAAGACTTTTACTGTGAAAAGAAAATCTAAATGTTTCAGAAATATAGAAGAGCCGTAGAGTGCTGTGAAAATGGACACAGAGACAGCAGGTAAACGTGGAGGTGGTGCTGAGTTGGCTTTAAAGTGGGAGCTGGGGGAAATGTTTTCCATTTGGGACTTCACTGTATGGAGCTGTGTCAGCTGTGCACTCCGTACCATTAATAAAAAAAAAAACAACAAGAAACAGCTACTTTGATGAGCTACGATGAGACAAAAATCACAGTTACTAAATGACAACAGAGTTTAGTCAATTCTAGTGTAGTGACAGGGGGAAACATCTGGAGCTCCCTGGATCATATTAATACAATATTAAGGTCAAATATAATGAGGAGAGAATCATACATACACTATCTGGATAGAACACAGTATATTACAGGGCCGTCTGCTGGTAGAGTCCCACGGCTCCTGTTCTAACTGCTCACTTTAATTACAGCATTTCAGAGATTGTCAACATCTGGTACCAAGTTCGCCGTTTGTAAGTTAACCTGAGACTTTCATGGAGGTACTCACACCTCCTCTCCGCTCTCTTTAGTTTGGGGTTATAACTCTACAGGGGACATTTTGGTGACTGCACTGCTTCACTCATTAGTAGAATTAGAATATGATATAGTATTGTCGCCCTTCTCTGTGCGTGTGTGTCTTTCTGTGAAAGCTGGGGGCCAGTTTTTGGTTTTTTTTGGCACTATATAGAAAACAGCAGAGAGACAGACTGACAACAGCACAGCACAGATATACAGAGAAAGACCGGGGACGTCTAAACTGCTATTGAATCTCCATGTAGAGATAAAAGATGATAAGCAGACTGTGTTGAGACACACAGGAGTACAGGTAGAAACACATGCAGTTAGGACCGGAGTTTTTTTTTTTTTTGCTAGGTTGGGTGGGTGTAAATACATTCACACTGGGACCAGTGGAATCTCGAAGACGCTCTCAGACCAAAGTGACCCAGTGTGAATGGATGGTAAGTCGGCCGTTTATCGGGGTTGTTTATAGAGGCTGATCTGGCTGCAGTCAGATGTTTTGCTTCTATCCGTTCATAGAAACGGAGATGCAGGAGCTCTCCTGATCTCTGAAGCTCGGAAGCTCCTCCTACTTCCTGCCATGACAACAAGACGCCGCTAATCAGAACACAAAGCCGATTGGGAGACGAAGTGAAATGTAATTGGTCCACGTGTAAGTGTGTGTGTGTGTGTTTAAATGGAAAAAGCAGATGAAGTTGGCATGTCTAAGTGCTGTTGGTAGAGAAGTACCCTGATGGAGCTCCTGATTGGTTAGGAGCAGGGGGTGAGCTAAAGATTAAATGCTGTAGAGGAAGGGGTGGGTGTGTGGGGATGGGTCAGTGGAGTTTCTGACTGGAAGAGAGGGGAAAGGGAAAGGGGAAGGGGAAGGATTTAGGTAAACACCAGATGCTGCTGGTCCAGCAGGGTTCTGGTGAAGTTGTTGATTGGCCCAATGGCGCTGAGAGACATGGCGTTGTCCCGCCCCCAGAGCAGGTTGGGACCAAACACTACGGCCAGGTTACTGTTGGTCATCTTATTCACTTCACTGTTGGCTGATACCTAAACACACACACACACACACACACACACAGGTTAGTGACAGACTAACATAACAGCTCTGGAAGATCATCAGCGAGGAGTGTATCGGCCGTACCCGAGCCAGGAATGTGATGAGGTATCGCAGCGATGCATAGTTCTCCTCTGGCAGCGACTCCACCAGCGTCTTCATAACAGTCACCTGGCTGTCACCGGGCACAGCTGGAAACACAAACACTCACGTGAAGAAGAGCTCGCTGAGGTCTCTGAGGCTCTCTCACTACCTGAGCATCAACATCTCACCATTCGATGCCCGAGTAACAACACGTTCCATCTAATGCTATTCTAGAGAAGAAAGAACACGATAAACAGAGCCGATGGCTGGAACGTACAGGCGAAGTTGACGATGTCGTTGTAGAGCTGGTAGGTCAGCAGAGGTTCGGGGAGCTCCCTCAGGAACGTCTTCAGAATCACGGCAGCCAGGTGGACGTCTTCCATCGCGCTGAAATTGACAGGCACACCTACAAAACACACACACACACACACACACAATGAGAAAACATGCTGCTGAATTTAAACAGCTTACAGCTGGCTCCACCGTCTGACTGCGTGTTGCAGTTATTAACCTGAGTTGTATTTGAGCTGCACCTCCTTTACCAGAGTCACATTGGCAGACCGTCGGAAGATCCCTTCAATCTCCAAACCTGACACACACACACACACACACACACACACGATAAAGAACAAGACAGTTGTAAGTGAGAGTGAGTGAGATGTGTTGCATGAACTACAGTCGAGCATCATGTTTGTGCTTCTACGATGACAAGAAAAGAGTTACCTTGCTCTGAAAGGAAGCTGATGGTGTCCCTCATCACCACGGGAACGCTGTCATCATCAGAACTCCTCTGTCTGAGTCTGACACACACACACACACACACACACACACACACACACACACACACACACACACCGCAGTTAGGGTAACAAGGTTAGGATAACCTAACAGCCAGCCAGCAGTCACTCAGTAACTTACAATGAGAGTGGCACCCCAAACACCTGGTTGGGGAGGGGCGGGCTGCGAGGAGGAGACATGGGAGGCTGGGCGGTCGGCTTCATAGATGCTCTCAACTTGTTGTCATACCTGACACAGAAACAACGTCAGATTGTGAAGTGCTGCGGAGCCGTGAAATAGCTCTACCCGAAGGAGAGTACATATGTTGAAGTTCAAAGAGAATGTTTGGAACAAAGTATGGATTCCGAAATCAGCTCTTACTCTTTGACGCGGGCAGGAATGAGCAGCTGCTCACACTTCACCACGTCCTCCAGCTCGCTCAGATAGCTCACATAGTTGATCTTCCTGCCAAACTTAAAACTGCAGAGACAGAGACACAATCGGCTTCGAATGATTACACTTATCTCATCATTAGCAGCATTTCACTGATTATGAAACTAATGGTTAGTTGCTGTCCTATTTCCTACTTCCTTTAACTTGACAATTTTGTTTTGTTTTAGTGTTTTATTTATCATTTAGCTTCTTTCACTGAGTGAAATATGTTTGAATTTCTCAAAATAATCTATAATCTTTCTCAATAACTAAACTTTGTTGCATGCAATATGCATCCTGCATCAGTTACCCTACAGGAGGTGTGTGTGTGTGTGTGTTGTGTGAGCATTGTAGTTTTCCACAGCTGCCACTAGATGTCATTGCAGCCACGTCTTAGTGAGACGGTCGCCAGATAACGTGGAGGCCACAGGAACTCAAGCATCATGACAAAGTAACAGGAGGATTCACACGCAGAAACACTAACCACTAACACTTCATATATTGTTGGTTTAGTTTTTTTTTTTTTTTTTTAAATCAGTGTCTCAATGAAAAGCGCAGACGGTGGAAACACACCAGTGATTGTTCAACAGCAGTGGAAGCACATAAAGGCCGCGCACCTCTCTCACTGAGACAGACCTGTTTTTATATGTGAGCGAGCGTTCAAACATCCAGTGTAAAATCATTGATGTCACATGTGGCGGTTGTCAAAGGTCAGCCACCTCATGTTGGAAGATAAAGAAGAAGTGGACCGTCAATACCAAGTAACGGGGTCGGAATCACCTCTGTCACTATGCTGCTGCTCGTTATTAAAAGCAGCTGATGTATCCTCATGTTTTATGAGTTAAATGCACCATTAACACAAATATTAGTCACAGTTTTAATGTTTGAATAATGTGTGAATAATCTGAAGGAATTCAGTGACTGCTGCATGCAGTGTTCATGCGTCCAGAATGTAATCCACTCTCGTTTCAGTCCCATCAGCACACATCGCAGCCACTTCACCAGCAGTCATATGAAATTATAGCTAAATGCGTGACTCAACACGGCCCAATAATCTGATTATAAAAACGGACCTGATGATTGGCTTGAAGAGGACCAGCAGAGTCTTGATGAACATGGTGGGATGGACGATGTACAGAGCCTTGATGTTCTTCTTGTACCTGAAATCACACAAACGTCATCTGTACAGTGCGCAGAACAGCTCAGGAGCAGTGTGTGTGTGTGTTTAAACAGGCCATTAGTACAATGATAAAATAATGAATAGTTTGGTGAAGCGGTTTATGTGATCTGACAATATTGCAGTCCGATAACTCGACGTCTCTTGCATAAACAACGCAACGCTGCGTTATAACGTGGAAAGTCTGATGTGTGTGGACGTGTGTGCGATTTCTGTGGCACCCCGGCATCATTTGCATTCGATGAAGGTAAACACTAGCGGACAGCCGTGAGTAATGGCACAAGTCACGGTACGTACAGTGCTGTATCAGTCGTGCTGCCTGCAGATGCTTCAGAAGCAGAAGCCTTTCATACAGCAGCTGCTTCAGCAGCTCATGTTCACATTTCTACTGTGGTCTTTAAGCTTGTTTTCTGATGTTTGCAGTGACATCACGTGCGGCGTCTGTGCACATGCCTTGTGATATTACTGAACTCACTTTCTGTCAAACTCCCTGTATGCCTCTCGTAGCCAGCCGAGAGACGGTTTGTTTTCGCTGGTCAGGCCGTGGTGGAAGTAGATAAGAGTGTAGTCACTTTCAACATACTGATCCAGAGTTCCTTTAAGATACCTGCAAATAAAAAGAAACTCGTTAAAGGGAAGGGTGTATATCTCAGTGTTGGTGTGGTGAAATAAACATTGTAGAAAAATCTGAAGGAGCATTTTGTTACTGAGATGCTTAAAAAAAAAAAAAACAACGGTTCTCTTTAAAGACCTCTGGGAAATGTGTCCCGCTTCATACCGGGTCATATGTACAAGTCCTGATGAGCCAGCAGCCGCAGCTACACAATGTAACCGCAACGTCCCTGGTTTGAATGCAACAAAAGAACCTTTACTGTGTGCGACCTCCCTGTCCCTGCTCACGTTTCCTGTCACTCTGTCATCAGACAGCTGAAACGCACAAAGTAGAATTGTAAAAAAAAAAAAAAAAAAAAACAGGGGAGCAATCAGAATTTGATGTCAGAGTTGACACGAGGCACACGTGGATGAAGTTGAAAAAGGTTGATACCAAAGATCTTTGGAGGGGTTTGGCTTCTCTGGTGCTGCTGATGATGACCGAGCTTGTGGCTGGTAAATATTTTCAGCCCTTTCTTTGACTCAAGCTGATTGGACAGTTGAAAAATCCAGCAAAAAAACTCTTTCATGGTGCTTTGCATCAGCTTCTAATCACCACTGAATCGCCCATTGAGAGCCATCAACACACCAGCAGGGACGTGTACACCGGACACAGTAGATGCACAATGACAAAAATAGAGAAGAGGCTTGAGGTTTCTTCCACTTTTCTGAATCCGATTTTCTGAATCTGGGTCTAATGATGGACGGCGTGAAGCTAATTAAATGAATGAAACTGGCGACTGCTCTAACTGAAACAGAGAAGTTGCAGTTCCTCTTAAAATCATCGCTACTTACATGAGCAGCTTGTGATGGTCCAGCTGGTGCTGTGGAGGCATCCTGCAGGCATTAAACACTATGACCTTCCTGCCAAAGTTGTCATCACCTACAGACAGACAGACAGACAGACACAGACAGACAGACAGACACACACAGACAGACACATTCTGCAAATGTTAGTCTGAAGAAAAAGACAAATTCAATTAGAAATGCGACAACAGAGTGAGTGAGTGACAAACAGAGTCTGTGTGTTGGAGGACTGACCTGCCACTTCAATGATTTGATGTCGGGCGATGTCGTAGTAGGGATGATCCCAGGGCAGGTGGGGAGAGCCAGCGTCAAAGCGCTGGGAGATGTCCGTCTCTGGAATACACACACACACACACACACACACACACACACACACACACACACACACACACACACACACACACACACCAATATGTAAATACATCAAACAATAACACAATAACATACTGACATTACTGGGTGAATCCTGAGCTCAGATTTTCCTGACAAACGACAATGTTTTATACTTCTTCACCTTGTTCTCTTTATTTAGAAAGGCCTAAAAACATACAGAGTGTGTACAGTGTGTGTACAGTGTGTGTACAGAGTGTGTACCTGACTTGCTGAGAGTGGACTCATCAGCAGGCCACTGCTGGTCCTCTATCGTGGCCAACTTCAGCTGGCCCAGCTGTGCGGTTGCGGGGTCTTCGCCCAAATCTACCAGCAGCTCTGAAGACATCACACCCGATGCAGAACGGCGCTATACGCACCCACTCACGTACACACATACACTGCACAGTGATGTCTCCGATACACCCCCACACACACCCACACACAGAGCTGCTACTTCCACAGAATAGTAGCCAGAGTCCTGAAAGAGACAGAGAGAATATTGAATATTAAATATTGAATTATGAACATCAGTAACAGCCAATTACAATTAGACCTATTGATTCAAAGTTGAAGGAGTTTACTGACTCAGTTCATCACACCATACTTTAGCTTTACTGGTAAACATGAAGTCTTTATCGAGGTTGATCACATCCACTGTGAGCTCACGTTATAAAACCTTTGGAGAGGTCTGAAATGTTGAGCCAGTCACACAATAATTCATTCAGAGAAAGCAATGCAGTCAAATCAGAAGGATGTCCTGATGTAACAAAGCCATGTTAGTGTCTTTAATGCATCATATTATGAATCCAGAGACTATTTCCAGTCTGGCTGAGTTAAAGAAAAGCTGAATTTGTTACGTAAACACAAAGCATGTTCAAATTTGTCAGACACAGCTGAAAGAGAGAAGAGAATGAGGAAACAGCAGCTCTCTGTGGATCTATGAGACTAATCAGACTGACAGCAAATAATAGATCGTAGACGGGAGGAGCGAGGCTCAGGTTAGCACAAACGCACATTGTTTGTGCTTCAGCAACGCTCAAAGGTCAAAAGATGACATCATAGAGAGATAGAGAAGCTCAAAACTCGGCTCCTTCCTCGCCTCCATACAACCATCTGACAATTATATACACTGAAACTTCATTTCTTCTCAACTCCTTCATACAGGAAGCTTAAATCATCCATATTTACTCGTCTTAGAAGGTGTTGCAGCAATTCGTGATGAACATAACCGTGATGAAACAATCAGAAAATAAATGTTCATTTCTCTGATTCACCAGCTTTGCACACAAACAAGAGGGAACTTGTTGGAGTGAATATTTTACAGTACAGATTGCAGGCAGGGTGGCGTAGAAGCTAGAACCATTGAATGAACCAAAAGCGTGGCGTCAGGCTGCATTCCTCCAAAAGATGACTCTGGCTCCAACGTCTCTGACCCACACAGGTGGCTAAGAAATGAAGCCAGTGCGCAAGTTTCAAAAGCAGTAAGACCTCGAGTGTCCACCTGAGGCTGGCTACAGAACATTTCAGTCTCCATAAGTCACTATGTTCAAATGTCCAACTTCACAGCAGAAATAAACATATTTACAGCCTGGTACAAAACACAGTTTTGGTCTCTATAGCTAATTTCCCCGTTCATGACAACTGTACCGAGGATGAATTTATATACAACTCACCTGTTCAAATGATATTAAGGCTTAAAGTTATGCAGAATTAAGAGTGTGGATGCTTTGACAGGTGTCTGCTGTTACAGATGGTTTGTTAGAGCATACAGCCTTCATTCGGCCTGTCTCAGGTCCACTGATCCATGTCTTTGCTGATTTTTAGATTAGCCAGGAGGTGGACAGCCTTCATGGCCAGCACCACATATTTTGAGTCTATGGGAACCCTTTGAAAACCTATGCGTGACGTCACACATACGACATCCATTCTTTATACTGTTATTGGGCTGCCTCAGCCAACACACGACTGTCTTTTGACTGATGTGACGGAGCTACCGCAATTAATACTACACATGAACGAGGGCTGATGGATGCTGAGATGACTAGTTCACATCCACATTGTCCCTCCAGCAGCTCCAACAACAAACTGCAGACCTCGATGAGCTTCAGCCGGTCAGTCAGCATAACGTGCCTCAACTTAATGACTGCTTGTCTCTTCCTCTTCTCACACACACTCTCTTCACATTCTCTACACTCGTACTTCCCCTTTTGTCTCCCAACCCCCTCTTATTTACCCATCTCTCTCTTTATACACACACACACACACACACACACACACACAGTATCTGTTCCCCCACTTGTATGTGATGTTATGCTAGCTGACAGCATGTTGCTTTAAATAAATATCGCTACTAACCAAGAGATGCAGTCAGCCTGCTGCTGCTGGCTGACCAACCACACACACACACACACACACACACACACACACACACACACACACACACACGCGCATAACGAAACAACAACTGTAAGCACAAAGTCGGTCAGTTTTTCAGTAAACGAGAAGCTGTCAGGGAGGACATGGGTAGGCTTTTGGACACTGTGGATGGTAACAGGTTCCTCTTCTCTCTTTTGCCGTGTGTGTTACCGAAAACACAACCCCATCATGGTCACACAGCCGTTTAGCAGAAGGCCGAGGACACACCACCTGACCAGAGGTCACTGGCCTCATCAGTAGACGTGACTTAGCTCAATGCACAATGATTTGTCAGCATCAGCTAACATACAAGGTTTCATTTCATCCACATCTTCATCAGCGCGTGAGCCAAGGGAGGTGTCATCATTTGACCCAAGTGTGGGTCATGTGATAATGAGCGTGGGCTGTCTGTAAACACCAGAACAAAACAGGCGCAGAGGCCGATGACAGCTGCCGTGTCGGCGGCTACATCAACATTTACAGCGAAGGACCACAGACTTTCCTCACACACGCTGAAACACTCAAACTGGTTTGTAGCAGAGTGTTAGTTTGCTGACGCTTTTATCTGAGGCGGCTTACAGAAAGAAAATGTCCAGCTGTTGGTAGTGCAGGGAGAGGAGGTACTCTCTGAAGAGCGGGGTCACCTTCCACCAACAGACGACAAAAGGTCTATCATCTCAGAGTGTGAACCCTGTGTAGAAACTGTAGCAGGCCTTTGCCGCTGATGTTATTATAAAAGGATATTCACACTCGGTGACAACATGTAATATGAAGCCACACTTTGGATGTTTGGACGTCGTTGTCTGGAAAAACATGCCGACATCAATAAAAGAAACTGATGAGCTCACTCATGGATTTGATCTCCATCTCCATGACAACAGAGAAAACAAAATGCTGACAAAGACTGAGACTAATATCATTTTTGCCGCAAAAATAATCTGCCATGTTTACGCAGATATATATAATCAACTATTTTTTATAATTGATTATTAAATCATTTTGTAAACAAAAGTGTCAGATCGCAGCTCAAATGTGATTTGCTGGTTTCGCTGCTTTATATGACTGTCAAGACATCTGATGACACCGCCTTCGACAACCGACACTGCCTTCCACACTTTAGCTGTTAATTCATTCAAGATTGGCAAATAAATATAAAACACATAGTAAATATAAATATAAAGTAAATATAAACATATAGAACAGAATGCCAGAAAATCACCCAAATTCACCAAGTTTCAGTTAGCTTATTTTGTTTGAAATATTAATAGTATCATCACATTGATTCATTATAAAATTGTTGATTAGTTTAATGATATAAAAAAATCTTTTATCAGCCTTTTCCACAGTTTTCAACCAATGGATGGACCTTCCAGAGTAGCTGTATGTCAAAGATCATCTCAGTGACATCCAAGCTGCTGGCCTTAAACAGCCCGTTTAATTTACAGCAGTGGAGCAGAGCAGCATCCGGTACCCAGCCCAGCCCTGCCCAGACACAACACCTGTCAGGTGTCAGTGTTTGAGGAGCATGTCGCAATACAGTCCTGCACACACAGACACACACAGAGTGTGTACATACAAGCAGTTTACAGAAGCACCCTGCCCCCTTCATTCCTCCTCTGTCTCAGAGGAGAGCAGATTAGTCAACGCGTCCTCCAGAGGGCTGGCCAGAGCAGGAAAATTATACTTCTGACAGCGACCCTCACAATCATCCTGCTCCTGTTATCACAGAGTTCAAAACAAACTGCTCTTATCACTGATCACTGTATTCTCCCTCCTACGAGCAAAAAACAGAAGCTCCGGTTCCTGCAAACAGCAGAGACGTGCAGAGAGGAGCTGCACTGTGAGTATGACAAAATACAGAAAACTGCACCAGATGCATGCAGCGAGCAGATACTAACAATCATAACGGTCATCAAAACTCTCAAGCCACCTCTCAACAAACACATAAATGCCTGTGCGAGTAGGTGAGTGTGGTCAATTCACTTCTTTATTTCTAACCAGAGATGCAGCGATGCTTTTTTTCACTTCCGTTTCAGTTCCTCTATTTCAATATGCAGCCACACTCAACCAATACAGTGTTTTATTAATATGAAGCACACACTGTGTGTGTGTGTGTGTGTGAGGCAAAGGTGAGTACCCCTCGTCTCACCCTCCCCTTTCAAGCATGAAGGAGAACCTGCGGTGGCCGTGAAAGACGCAAAAGGCCACAAGCTCGGTGTTTAGTTTGTCTGCTCTGGGCTACTGTAGGAAAGTGATCCAGAGCATCTGTAGATATAAAAGCTGCAAACTTACACATTCATGAAATGTCAAAGTCAAACAGTCGAGCCTAGTCGTGCTGCATGTTGCTCACCAGCCTGCATCTCTAATCTTTAAGCTCAGCACTGCCTTTCCTGTTGTGAAACATTTCTGGTCACAACTTGTACACATGCAGTTCCACTGTGGTTTGATAGCACCAGTGGAAAATGCAGTCACTGTACCCAGGTGAAAGCGACACCCACTGCATGTCACACTGAACCGCTTTTGCGTTTGTTCTGCCTGTCTGATGACAGCGGGCAGTAAAAACTGAGGGTGTATCAGGAAATGTGTGAGGGCTTTAATGGTGTGTGTGTGTGTGTGTGTGTGTGTGTGTGTGTGTGTGTGGAGCCTTCTGACCACATCGGATCAGTTATGTTTAAGAAAAAAACGCAAAAGCCAAGAAAGCGCGGGCACGTTAGAGAAGCGGTTCTAGTCATACAGCAGAGGCAGCACTGAGGCTAACTTACCTAGCTGCTGCCGTGTCCGCTGATTAAAGCAACAGGTGAGCGGTGGGTCGGTCAGGTACCTGACTGCTCCTGCTACACACAGTCAACTACAGACTTACACGTATTTATCCGAACTGCCCCTTTAAGAAAGCTAAAGGGGGGCTAACTTAGCAAGCTTAGCTGACAAATGTTACACAGCTACGACACAGTAATGTTAGCAAAGTGCCTCAACGAGCTAGTGTGTTTCATTTAGCGGCGTGTTTGCACAGACACGCAGCACACACAAACACTTAGCCTAGCTCAGCCGTGTCGTCGCAGTGTGCGCTAACAAACGTTGCCACAAACAAATTAGACCCATCATACTGTAACGTCACGGTGAAGAGCGAACGCCCGCGAGCGGCTCGCTCGTAGCAGCCCGTCCTCCGCCGCCGTCACCGTCACATAAAGCAGCGTTACAGCGAAGAGTTTATTTACCGTGAGCCGTACACTCGCTTGGAGATCACCCGACGGGCTTTGTGGCGTCTGTAGTCGCCGTAGACCTGACAGAAACAACAACTGCGTCAACACCTCTTCCGGTTTGTTATTTTCAAAATAAACGCATGCATTTGTCTTTGTTGTGGCTGGCTGTGCCTGTCAGAATAAAAGCAATCACAAGCTACGTGTGCGCTCCCCCCCGTGCTCTTAAGTGGCCACTGTTTCACCTTTGCAGCGTGCAAAATGCTCCAGAAATACAAATACAAAGATCCACAATCACAACAGTACTCCTCTAAGAACAATATGTTGTAGTATTTGAAACAGGGCAGGCCTCAATCCTTTGAAGTTTTCATAGAACGTAACATTTCTGGTCCTCAGACACCGTTGTACGCAGAATACTGACATCTAGTGGCTATCTGTTGGTAATGTACACCAACCAGCGACTTCATGAGTTGGACAGTCCAATGTGATCCAATACAACAACTCTGACATGAACCCTATTTTAATGAATATTTTATTTTATTTCATTTTTATTTTTATTGCACTTAACGTTTATTCTATTTTATCTAGCTATTTTTTTTTTTTTTTACATTTTAATGAGGTTTTAATGAGGTTTTATTATTTTACCATTATGCCTTTTAATGGGTTTTTATTTAATTTTTTATTCATTTATTTTTTATTCTATTCTATTTTTATTTTTTCAGTTTAGTGTGTTTTTTGTGTGAAGCACGTTGTGTTACATGTTTTGTATGAAAAGTGCTGTAATCTTTCAGGTTGTGTTGTCACTGTTGGAGAGGTATTCATTTCGCCATTATGTTTATTAATGAGGTTATAGTTTGGGGTGGTGTTCAGCTGGGCTGCATTCTACTCTATTCTCAGGTGTTTCTAATGTTGTTTTCAACCCCATTTACATACATGAGAGGGCGATAATATTAGAAACGCCTTTCAACGTAATGTATTCCTGTATAACAGCACACTATGATCATAATAATTAAATTAATTCCTAATTACAGCACTAAGTTGCACATCACCAAATATTTCGGTTGTTTTGGTGAAACTGGATCATATTTTCTGGAGAAAATATCTTCTGCTTTTCCTCTAAAGTCCTCCAGCTGCTGCACATCAACCCTCAGTCAAAATGACTACTGCTCCTCAAAGTGTGGGCCACGTTTCACTGGTGATATGCAACAAGCACCCCTGGGTGACAGATATATTCTTCTGATGAAATAAATGAATGTAGAAACATACGATACTACCTTGATACTTTGTTTTGAATGAAAACAGTTCAGCTATGAGATGGCAGGAGTGTAACTTCAGATAAGTTTAGCATTTCCTGTCATATTCTGTCTCAGGCTGCTCTGTAGTCACAGTCATGCAGGTAGCGTGCATACATCGTGATTAGCTCTGAGCTAAATGCGGTGCTCGTAAGAGGAGGTAAAAAGACAAAATTCGGTTTAAAAACTGCAATCGTGGCTCCAAACGTGAAATATTAGAACCTCTTTTGAACCCAAGTAACTCTGGTTCTGATCAGGAAGCCTCTTATGGACTGTCTGTATCTGAACAGGGCCAGCCTCGCTGTCAGGATGGTGTGACTTGGAGAAACGAATATATTCTGAGGAGATGCAAGGTATCCATCCATCCATCCATCCATCCATCCATCCATCCATCGTTAGCTTAGTTTGTTAGCCGAGGTGCACAAGGGGAACATGACATATTTCACTGACATTTTGGACGTTGACCAGACAAAGAGTACATGTGGCACTGACCTTTAGTGGTTGGTGCGTGCTTGGTGAAATCAAAGGACACTGAGCTGGACTGACTGCTGTTGGTAGTAAGTGATGTAAGTGTAAAACAGCTACTGGCTAGCTTTGAGTGAAGTGAACACAAAGTTTGGTCTCCTGCAGTCACAACCTTTGATTCATTCCTGCAAGGTTTTAATTCAGTTTTATCTAGTCATCAACAAACAATTATAGTAAAATGAAATGATCTGATCTGTAGAAAACAAACTTTTGTTTTAAGATTGGAATCCATTGTTGCGTGTGTGTGCATGTGTGTGTGTGTGTGTGTGTGCGCGCGTGTGCATGGGCACCTGTGTGGAATTCAGAATTCAGAATTCAGAATTCAGAAGTCAGTGACAGAACATTCTGAGAGGAGCTTTGATAAGCCCTGCACTGTGGACTGACATTCACTACTAATATCAGCAATAACAATAATGATACTACTACTACTACTACTACTACTACTACTACTACTACTGCTACTAATATCAGTAATAATAGTAATGATACTACTACTACTACTACTACTACTACTACTGCTACTAATATCAGTAATAATAGTAATGATACTACTACTACTACTACTAATGTCAGTCATAATGATAATGATACTACTACTAGTGCTACTACTACTACTAGTGCTACTACTACTACTACTACTACTACTACTACTGTCAGTCATAATGATAATGATACTACTACTAGTGCTACTACTACTACTACTACTACTAATGTCAGTCATAATGATAATGATACTACTACTAGTGCTACTACTACTACTACTACTACTACTGCGACTACTGCGACTAATAATAGTAATAATAATAATGATACTACTACTAGTGCTACTACTACTACTACTGCTACAACAACAACAACAACAACAACAACAACAACAACTACTACTACTACTAATAATAATAATATAAAAATTGACTCCCTCACTTTCCTCACCCTTTACTCCTACTCTTCTTCCCCTTCACTTCCTCTCCTCCTTTCTTATCACTTCTCTCTCGACTCACCCACATTCCTCACCCTTGTCAATGCATGTTACTAACTAAACTTCTTCCCTGGAGTTTCTGTGCTCTCTCTCGTCCAGCAGGTTCTCATGGATCGTGGCTGCTGCTGTGGTCCTGCACGACGTCCACTACATATATTATTACTGTCATTATTGTTACCATATCTACACTACAGTTTATAGTTAGTTAATGATTGACTGCTGCTGTGCATCTGTGTCTCTCTATCTCTCTCTATCTGTCTACCCCCCTCTCTCCATCTGCCCCTCTCTGTCTTTAACTCAACCGGTCACGGTGGATGATCTACCAATGAGCTTGGGTCTGCCCGAAGTTTTTCCTCGCCACTGTCGTCATGTGCTTGCTCCTGGTGGAACTGTTGAGTCTCTGTAAATAATATTATAAAGAGTACGGCCTAGACCTGCTCTGCATGGAACGCGTCATGAGGGAACTTTTGTTATGACATGGTGCTATATAAATACAATTGAATTGAAACTGAATATTTTCTTTATATTTGTATTTGTGCTCACTCACTATCTTCAAGTGAGAATAAACACTAATCTGAAAAATAAAATGAAATGAAATAACAAAATAAAAATGTCATCATTTTACTTAGTAACTCAGGAAATTATGTACTGTACTTCTTCCTGTGTCCAGAGACAACAAGCCAACATAGGAGCCCATCACTGTGTGGCCCAGTGAAGCTGCAGAACTGTTCTGAGTGAACAAACTGACCGGTTCTTTAGAGGAACAACAACTGGTGATGGCAGGGTGGACCCACTTTGACAATTTAATTTATTTTTCCTTCCGTCCTCCAACATTCATCTTCAAATTATGTTGTAAACTAATCATTGCACTCGTGCAGGTCTTATTATATGATCTATTATTATGCTTATCATAATGAATGTTTACTTGTAAGCACAATACTTCATCCTTGTCCCTACCATGACCAAAAAAACATTTCAAAGCTGTGCAAGCAAATATAGAGGTTTTGTTCAAATTATTTTTTGCACACCTGTATGTGTTCAGCCGATAGTCCTCTCCCCTCCCTCCCTCCTCCCGCATCTGTAGTTCTACATGCTTGAAAAATGGAGTGAGATCAAGAGCCCAAGAGGAGAGGTGGAGCACCGAGGGAGAGGTTTAAAGAACTGGCCACACATGCAGCGAAGTGCTGTAAAATAACTGCCATGTTTGTCAGTAAGGGAGCAGGTAAGACACAAACGCTAGTGGTGACAACAGACGCACAACCATCCAGCACGACCAGCATAATGAGCAGGTTAGTTCCACTTTGTGGAAGCTGATGGGGCTAAAACTGACTTAGTCTGACTTCACTGTCTCACGTTTAGGTGGTGTAACCTATTTTATTTTATCTACTAATAACGTAATTTCAGTTTCTGTGATTTGAGTACAGGTTATTGCAGCACAACAGAAACATTTATTTTGTAGGGGAAGGAAACAGAAAAAGCTGTGTGTGGGCACATGTGAGCCTTTGCTTTATTCCTTACACTCTTATCAGTAGGCACTCAACCTAACTCACTTGGTGTTTTGCTAATCAGGTGGGGTGGCCTGGGATGGTATCAAATTCTGCCTAAATTATTGTCCCAGTCCTCCTGATTGGCACTAGGGTTGGTACTGCAGCAGTAGATTGGAGTGTGTGTGTGTGTGTGTGTGTGTGTGTGTATTGTAAAGGATAAAACTCTTAATAAATTCCATAAAATTTTAAACCAAAAATATATATATATATTGAAGAGAGGATAAACAAGCTGATTAAAAGTTTCATTTTGGTTTTGTTCTTGAACTGAGTTAAAGAAAAAGCTAATCCTTCTGATGAATGCCAGCTTGCTGCTAGATTGAGTTTGAATCCTTGAAAAATAAGAGTGACTGTACAGTCCAATGACATTGTTCAGAAAGAGGAAGTGCCCAAAGTCCCGTGACTTCTGCCCATGCCTTCCTGGAAGAAGAAAAACCAGGAAGCGCCATGACTACATTCGGACGGACATTTCGATGCTGTAAGTTCATTTTCCTACAACTTCGATATGTACCTGAAATAATTTTGGCGAAAAGCTGAATTCTGGTTGTTAACCTGAATGAACAAGCTTAAGTTGGATAGAAGTCAGTGAAGGTCGTGGCAATCGCGGTGTGTTAAATCATTAGCAACATGCCGGTACATGCCTGAGCAGTTTATAAATCACAGAACGGCTGATGTAACCTCTGTACTGTATATGGCTGTCAATGACTTCTAAAGCAATCCCCATCTTAAATTTTATGGTAACTTTTGGTTGGTTATTCAAAGTTTATTATGCCCCAATGTATCTACTATACTATACTCTTTGTCCTTTTCACAGCAACTGAATATCTTCCCATATCTACAAAACGACAGTCATTCTGACAGAGACGATCAACAATCCACCATAACAAGCTCACCTGTTGAGGCTGTAAATCACAACATGGGCGTTTGCAGTTTTTCGTATTGCCTTCAAAGTAGCTAATTTTATTTCTTTTTTTGGAAACCCGAATAAGAGAAGAGAAGCTATTCACGGAATTACAACTTGCTGCAGAAAACCCAAACAATGAGGCTCCTTCCCTGCAACTGATCAACTATCATTCCTTGCTCGTGGGAGCTCCGTTTCAAATAGCTACGAACCTCAAACTAACTGAACCATTAGTAAAATACCAATGGATACCAACAGCAAGAGGTGGAGAGACAAATTAATGAAGCTTCATAGCGCCTGATAAAAGCGGCGACCAGAATTGGGAACATGATTTATATTAAGAAGGCAGAATTCAAGATAGCGAAGGGGAGTGATGGAACTGAAGTCTATTTAGGCTGAGAGATGATGGAACTGAACTTGCTAAAAATAGTGCTCAAATCCAACGATCACGCACTGCATGAGCAGAGAATTCTACGACTTCCAGAGCTTTATGATGCACGTGACAGCGATACATTTACTATGAAGAGATGAGCAGTTTAGTTATCTTGCTTTCAGCTTGCGACACTTGTAGTAAATACATCACAGAGGAACCGAGGAACCGAAAGAAACTGGTCTTTCAGCTGCTCGATGGTTTAAAGGCGCCACTGTCAAAATCCTCCAATTGTCCACATGGGCATCTCTGAACCACAGAACTAACGACTCACACCGTAACAACAATCACTATTATATAGCTTGGATTGGTGAGATAAGTACAAAAATACATAAATGTAAATAAATTTTTAAAAATAGTACACAAAGTATTGATTTTTTTGTTCAATATAAGATTTTCTCTAATCAATGTCAATCATTTCATTGTCCTGCAGATGTTAACGGAAAGCAAGATTAGCTGATTTTGGGTAAAAGTAGACGACACTCCGCAGGAGAAACAAATGCTGCATGTCCAAGGAGACTGACATAGAGGTTTGTTTTTCTGCTACACAAATCTTTGATAAATTGGTTAAAACATCATCCAGTGCTAAACTGATATTCTTTCAGAGGGCAGGCATGCTGATTTATTACATCTATACTGAGGACACCATCCTTCGGTGATGTACCCCAGACAACATTCATAAAGGACGACAATTTGGGACCACGTTAAAGATGTGATGGCAGCGACCTCATCGAGATGATGATTGATGCAGAACCACAGAAAAGACCACAAAAGTGGAAGAATGCTTGAACTATCCCCTTCTTCTGGTCCAATGAAAAGTTGCAAATCTTTTTTTTTTAATCATGGCCAATTAGTTCAGGATTCAGAATGCAGCATTGGAGGCAGGGTATGGAAGCAGCTGTGCACAAGAGATTTTCTGCCTGCCAAATTAAGTAACTATATAACTATAACCTTCTGAAAAAGAAAAGTCATTTTGTACTCAAAAGTATCTACCATGAAAAACACAGGAACTAAATAGACATGCACAGGACAATTGTGGTGACAGGTGCAGAATCAAAAAAGGTGGAAAACAAGGCAGAAGTAGAATTACACACCAAGACACAGATGGGGTAGAATCATAAAAATAAAACAGGAAAACAGAACAGACTCAAAACTGTAACAAACCACTACAAACATTTGACATGATGATGGCACTAAAGAGAAGGTAGAGTTGAGTTGTGAAAATTCATCCTATGGGAATTACAGATTTCTTTTCATTGAGTAGCGATTAAGAAATGTAACCAACGTGGTGAACCGACACACAGACAGACTTCAAGGCTTACAGAGTTGCCAGCATCAAAAGAAATTATTGACCTGACGCCACTCCTCCTTCCCAATCAACATCTTTACTGTAATATCTTTTATGATTTGAGAAAAATGTGTTGTCATTCCTTTAATTTTCCAGGAGACTTAACTACTTGAAAGAGGTTAAAACAGAAAGGAGGTGGAACGGGCTATGAAAAGCTGACGCTAAATTAATTTTTTCAATGAATAAATGTGTGAGTTGATCTCACATACAGTGGAAAAAAAGGTGACTGCAATGCATATAGCATATGTCTCTATATATGTCTATACATATATATATATTAATTAATGTTTGGTATTACAGTTTCCGTCGGAGTTGGTTACAGTTGAGGACTGGAGGAAGTCGCCCTACCCTGATAACATGTTGGGATTAATATGCTCACACTAAACGCCTATCAGTTGTAAGTTAAAGCGATTTCAAAATGACATGTCAAGAATGAACTCACCTTGAGCACCAAAACACATATTTTCTCAGGGTGTCGTTTAGCTCAGTTGGTAGAGCAGCCGCCCCATGTGTAATGGCTAAGCTCATCCTGCCACAGCAGCCTGACCTGTGGCTCGTTCCCGATGTCATTCTCCATCTCTCTCTCTCTCTCCCCACATTCCTGTCACTCTTCAGCTGTCTCTATCAAATAAAGCTTGAAAAGGCCAAAAATCTTTAAAAAAAGACATATTTTTCACTTATTTCTCTCAATGTGGAATGTCTCAGTGACACTCAGGTAATTATCATTTTTCATTCATTCACTGAGGAGTGAAAAGTCTGAAACATTGAGCATTATTATTTTAATGATCTCTTATTGAATGTTTTTCATGACTGATTCCCTTACTATGATTTAATCAATTTCTCCCTTCACTTTAAAATTGACCTCACGTGCTTGGGAACCAGTAGATTGATGCCGAAGATTGTAGATACAGGATTTTTTTAAATAATCCAATTATATTTCTCCTTTTAAGTCCTGAAGATGCTACAAAATTGATCTTGCGTCTATGTTTCTCATCTCTTTGAATGTGCTCTATACATTTTACTAAAGCTATGATGGAATTTGAGCCACTCCTGAAGTTAAATGTTTATAACAAGTGATGACTCTGCCAGCACGCAGAGACGGGCCAAAAACCTGATGAGAATCTCTCAAGGTGCCGGTTCAAGAATCTCAACCTTCTCCTTGGGCGGCTGCAGAATAACACCAGGCTTGTCACCACTACATTTGACCGAGAGTGGACTGACTTGCCCACCTTCAAATCTCTGACAAAAACGCTGATTTGATGTTCTTTTTATAAGTGTTTTTAAGTGTCTTTGAGTACCGTGAAAAGCACTTCTAAATAAAATGTATTATCATTACATTTCTTTGATTTTGCCTTCCACCCCATCTCATGTGAGAAATATCTCCACCTCAAATTTCATCCTTTGTTAAACCTTGTGGCCTTTG
This sequence comes from Protonibea diacanthus, assembly GCA_028641955.1. Taxonomy (NCBI): domain Eukaryota; kingdom Metazoa; phylum Chordata; class Actinopteri; family Sciaenidae; genus Protonibea; species Protonibea diacanthus. The sequence goes on along the minus strand of CM053999.1, from coordinate 12,927,869 downwards.
GCCTCCATCAGGTGGACGTGATGTAGGACAGGAGGACGACTTGTTTACGAGTTGCTAACAGCTAACTTTGTTGTGTTTTGTTAGTTTGAGAAGTTATATTTATAATGGGGGAACATGTTTATTATTCTAGTACAAGAAGAGCCAGGAGAGCAGGAGTCTGTGCAACAAAGAAGAGAAATCAGGACTGAGGAAGGCAGAAAACAAAGTTAAACACATTACATTTGTACATTTGTACTTATTTTATTCCAATTTATGCCAAGTCGTACAGTGCGTATAGTTTTAATTTGCATATACCTATGCATTAACTGTCATTTTGTGCATTTAGTTAGTTAATGATTTTTCCGACTATAGAGCGCACCTGGAATATAAGTCGCACTCCACTAAATTTAAAAAATATATATATTTTGTCACATACCGTATGTTTAATCGACTATAAGCCGATATCCGGTTGAGAAATAATAAGATATTTACACAGAAAGATTTTGTACCATAAAAGTTTATTCATATACCTGAACTGATTGTTTCCGAACAGTGCCTGTAACACGGCAGTATTACCATAGTACCATAGATTCATTAACGCCAAGCTTACGTGCAGCTGCTCTATTTCCTTCATGACCAGCCAGATCGATGGCCTTCAAATTTAAAAGCTGCATCATAGGAATTTTTGTGTGTTTTCTCCATGATGAGGGGTGAGGGTGTGAAAATAATTATTTTGCTGTTGTATGTTGGGTTGCATATGTTAAGAATAAAAACTGGCGTTTCTTCACTGATTTCGCTGCCTGTCTCGTTTTTGCAGTCTTACCAGAGCGCCCTGAGGGCTGAAGAAAATACATAGAAAAGTCACATCTTTGTATGTCGCATGGTTCAAAGCGTGGGGAAAAAAGTATGGCTTATATCAGAAAACAGGTACTTATTTATTCTATGTTAGTCTAGCTATTTTATCTCTCTTGTATTACTTCACCACCTTTGGATCACAACTGCTACAAGAGCATTTTCACTGGATAATTAACCTTCTTGAATCTTGAATCTATAGCCAGAGCACAATCACCAAGAGTAATGCCCTGTGTCCGTGTGTTTGGCTTTTGTTATAACTGTGTTTATAAGGAAGCACATCTGTCAACAGGATGCATCTGCCAAAAGGATCTTTTATCTTTTGCGGTTCATTGTCAAATTCATCAAGAATTATAGAGCAGCTTCAAGCCAAAAGAAAGGTTTCATTGCAGGGGACCATTTCATCCCATATCGGAAAATAAGGTATTTCTCTGCACAAAAGCGTAATAGACTCAATTTCAAAATGTTGAAAAACATATTTTTTAAAATAAAAGTTTGTAAGAAAAAATCCTAGTCCACAAGCATCCTTATTCACAACACGCTCACTTAGATTTTCATGTTATGATACATGTTCACATTATTTATTGACTGTATCTAAAAATATCAAAGATATTTTAAATTTAAATGAAGACATGAAACAATACAATATAGAATAGAATGACTTAAGTTATATTATTGTATATACTAGGTTATCAAATCAGTGTCACTTGAGTCTGGTCAACTGGGTTTACAACTAGATTTTAAGGTCCAGCAGGTGTCAGTGTTCAGTGACACAGTATCAACACAGTATCAATACAGTTTGGCAGTGTGTCGAAACACTTTCCATGACACCTCATCACCCATCACTACCCAAACAACAAACAAAACAATCTGACCCAAGACTAACTTTACCTAACCAAAAACAAAGAAAACCTGCCTCCTATGAAAGAAACAGGAGAAAGGGAGATAAACCAAAGAACTACTTCACCCTACAACTACTAGGACTACAACCCAAGTCTCAGCAGACAATACCAAGTACAAGTTCACACAACATGACACAATACCACATAGCCTAGTGCTGTTGGGAGCAGGGTCAAGAGAAGGGGAGTGAATGGCAGCCATTTATAGCAGCTCCACCCGTCCATTCACCACCGGCAGCCAGCACCTGGAGAAATACCAATGGTGGTTGCACCACCTTCAGGCAGGGAGGAACAGCACCTGGAGAGAGAGAGAGACCCTAAGGGTGGTAGCACCACCCTCCGGCAGGGAGGAACAACAGCACAGAGACCAAACACATCAAGACCAAAAAACTCCTGATGATGGTCCCTGGGTCATAACACTGAAAGGTTATTTCTGCTTAAATATGACTTGATCTCATTCTAAGCTCCATAATATAAAGATCTGATTTCACAGGACAGCTTGAATTCTTGTAAAGGACCATTACAACACAAAATGGGCATTTTCACCTGCCAAAAAATGATTGAAGGCCAAATACAGTTAATGAAAGGTGAGATTTCTGCCTAAATATGACTCTGTAGCGCCTGGGCAAAGTCAGACCCACATTGCTGCACACCTTTCCATTAAAACCTACCTCCATTTATGGCTTCCTCCGCATCTACCCACATCCATCTCCCCACTAAAAATGGAATAAACCACTGTATCCTGCGCACGTCCCACTGAACAATTCACTAAATGTTCTGGTTCAGTGACAGAACAGTCCTCTTCATCATGCTGTTCACATTTTGACATCACAGTAACCAAGACAACACCTAACAATCCATCAATAGTACCTGGTCAGCCGTGGAGGTTTCAAACAGGAAGTCCTCAGAGGGAAGTTACCACTGTAAGCGCTGAGTGTCACAGAGTGACATCAGCAGTTGGAATAAGCTTCCACTTGTGAGCAGGGGAGATGTCTAGTCGATGTTGTTGTGGTTTTGTTGTGGTATACAACACCAGTGTTAGCTGCAGTTTCAATACATTGTTTGAGATGAAGAAATTAGCATTTGCATGATTCTGTATTAAAGACTTCAATTAATAAATGCTGATTTATCTGTAGCATGAACTTTTAAATTTTCCACAAATTTCACCCAAAAGTAGAATAATATCCACAACTTTTTGTGAGTAGTGTATGTGCTGCAGAGAGGAAGAATATAAGCATGGCTAACACATAACAATAATCACTGATTCCTGACAGATTTCCACCGTTGGGACACAGGGAACATTGGCCATCCTGGGTGTAAACAAAAGACACGACATCTAGTGACACCGAACCATCTACTAAGTATGAATTTAAAGATTAAAGATACTTTAGTATTCACTCTTAGTGACACTGGCTGAACACAACCGTATACACTCATCATCAGCGCAGAAACAGTGTAAAGAGGTGAGGTACTGTAAATAACCTTTATTCCTGAGGCAGCATTCAAAAGTTACCAGAAACCATAAAATGCTGAGAAATAAATAAACATAAAAATGAACACAGATCTAAATTCCAAAAAAACACAAGATCAGACTATAATTTATGTAATTCAGTACAAATGTGTGAGATTATGAGTATGTTTTCAACCATCATACCAGTTTATGCTGCAGCATCTTTTCAGGACCAGTCTGTTCCCAGCTTGTTTGACTGCTTTAACCCTTTTAGGTTTAGGTTTAGGTATGGTATGGTACAGTATGGTATAATACGGTATGGTATGGTATGCATGGTATGGTATGGTATGGTATGGTATGGTATGGTATGGTATGGCATGCATGATATGGTATGGTATGGTATGGTATAAAGTGGTATGGTGCAGACTCAAGTCCACTGGGGTGGGTCACTGATGTTCTTGGCATCAGACGAAATGGCACAGTTTACTCCAAGCCACTGTTTTTGATGATTTGCTACTTGAATTATCGCAAATAAATGACTTGACTCGACTGGGACCCTTGTTGTGATTTGGAGACATGATGACTGGAATGATTTGTCTGTCATTTAATGTTTTTCAGTTTAAATATTACATTTAAAAATGTTTACTGGTGCTGTTACACTGTGAAATTCCTGTCTGAATTTCATCTATTTGACTCACTCCTGCAATTCTTTATCTCTGCATCCTGAATGTATCATTTACACCAGCTTTTGAGGGCAATGTTACATGGGAATAGCATTGATCTGTGTTACTATTAAAGAAAACTCATTGTCCCAGAATCATTTGTAGTGTCAGCAGTCTTTAACGCAGGCTAAAGTTCGGGACCAGAACAACATAGTATTATTAATTCAAACCTGAAATGGGAGAGATGAAGGACTGCATCTCAGCTGAGAGGGGGTTCCTCCTGACTCCAGCGCGAGGATTTAATACACACGATGGCTATCAAGAGACTCACCACATTTAATGTCGAATCACTCTTTCTCCTCACAGACTCTCCTTCCGACTTCTCCTCATTCACTCTGTACTCATCCTAGATGCCCTTCCTGGATGGGATTCAAACTGCGTGGATACGGTGCTTTATTTCCATTTAGTAGAAGATGCATGAGTAGATGATGGAGGAAGCCATAATGGAGGTGGGTTTTAAATTGGAAAGGTAGTAGTAATGTGGGTCTGACTTTACGATGCATAAGTCATATTTAGGCAGAAATCTTACCTTTCATTAACTGTATTTGGCCTTCATCATTTTTTGGCAGGTGAAATGCCCATTTTGTAATGGTGATTTAAAAGAATTCAAGCTGTCCTGTGAAATCAGATCTTTATATTATGAAGCCTCAGAATGAGATCAAGTCATATTTAGGCAGAAATAACCTTTTCAGTGTTATGACCCAGGGTCATCATCAGGCTTTTTTTGGTCTGATGTGTGTTTGGTCTCTGTGCTGTTGTTCCTCCCTGCCTGGGAGGGTGGTGCTACCATATATATATATATATATATATATATATATATATATATATATATATATACTCTTATAATACCCCACACAGGCACACACACGGCACACTTGCAGGCAGTGTGCAGGATATTTGAGGTGCTGAGAGTGTTACCTGTTGAAGAATGGTCTTTATTATTTTTATTATTTTATTTTTATTTATTATTTATTTATTATTATTTATATTTTAAATGGGGCAAGTGGAAAGTGCCCTGCTGGAGGTATGATGTTGACATGCCCATGCCCAGGGGCCCATTGCACCCACCTATGGTTAAAATAAAGTCTCCAAGGAAGGTTTGTTAATCGCACAGAAGAGGCTACAGATATGGGACCAACAGTTATAGAGAGCTCTACCTCAGCTATGTGACTATGCCCATATGGGTATAATACTATGGGGCTGGCTATTAAATATGGTCAAAATTAATTCTACCAATTTAACATTTGCATATTTAAAAATCTGATCACATAAATGTGTTTCCCACCCTGTAAAGCAGGTGAAAAATGCCCATTTTGTGTTGTAATGGTCCTTTGAAACCTAGCTGTCCTGTGAGCTCAGATCTTTATATCATGGAGCTCCAGAATGAGATCAAGTCATATTTAGGCAGAAATAACTTTTCAGTGTTAAGTGACTCCAGGGTCATCATCAGGCTTTTTGGTCTTGATGTGTGTTTGGTCTCTGTGCTGTTGTTCCTCCCTGCCTGAGGGTGGTGCAACCACCATTGGTATTTCTCCAGGTGCTGGCTGCTGAGTGGTGGAATGGACTGGGTGGAGCTGCTATAGCCTGCCATTCACTCTCTTCTTGACCCTGCTCCCAACAGCACCAGGCTATGTGGTATTGTGTCATGTTGTGTGAACTTGTACTTGGTATTGTCTGCTGAGACTTTAATTTAGCAGTCCTGGTAGTTGTAGGGGTGAGTAGTTCTTTTGGTTTATCTCTTTTTCTCCTGTATATTTCATTGGGAGGCAGGTTTTCTTTGTTTTGGTTAGGTAAGTTAGTCTTGGGTCAGGATTGTTTTGTTTGTTGTTTTGGTAGTGATGGGTAGATGAGGTGTCAGTGAAGTGTTTTAACACATTGCCAAACTGTATTGATATTGTGTTGATACTGTGTCACTGGAACACTGACGCCTGCTGACCTTAAAAAAATCCCTTACAGCCAACTCCAGTTGACAGATAATCTAGTATATACAATAATATAAGTCATTGTATTTTATATTGTATTGTTTCATATCTTCATTTAAATTTAAAATATCTTTGATATTTTTAGATACAGTCAATAAATAATGTGAACATGTATCATAACGTGAAAATCTAAGTGAATGTTGTGAATGAGGATGCTTGTGGATCAGATTTTACAAATTACACATTTTTATTCCAAAAAAGTAAGTTTTTCCAAACATTTGAAATTGAGTTCACATGCTTTTTCACAACTCTCCAGCTGTAGAAAACACCCGCCACACGGCACACAGATGAGACTGGAGTGCAGAGAAATACCTTATTTAGTTATGTTTTTATGCATTAAAGTGTCCTGTGAATCAACAAAAACACATCTCCAGTTAACAGTGAAAGACAGAGCTGATGAGCACTGAACAACACTCCAGCTGTGACTCTGTGACCTGTGTGGCTGGACACACTTGGCTATTTTGTAACTTTTGTGTAATCATCATAACTCAGGGACAGTTGTAACAGCATGCATAACGGTCCCTGAGGCACCAGCCATGTTTGTTGCCTTGCTGTCTAGCTTGACTGTTAGCTGTGACACAAGTTAGCCATTTCTATTTTCAGCTAACACAACAGAGATTTCAATAAAAATGTTTGAATCTACAGATATTTGATGTCTTGACAGTATTCAAAAAGCCAGCCTCAGCCTCAAAACGGTTTTCTATCACGCTACACTCAGCTGATCTCCTAACGCCACGCGGAATAAACATTTTCACCAGGACTGTAAAATATCAACTCTGTGTCTGACTGAGGTTAGCTTCAAAATGCTTTTCTGTCACATTACACTTTGATTGAGATCAGCTGATCTCTGTAACATCATGGCATAACTGCTGTCCAAATAACAAAAGCCAAACACACACGGACACAGAGAGTATTTTGGTGATTGTGCTCTGGCTATAGATTCAAGATTCAAGAAGGTTTAATTATCCCGAGTGAAAATGCTGCGCAACAGTTGCGATCCAAAGTGGTGAAGTAATACAAGAGAGATAAAATAGCTAGACTAACATAGAATAAATAAGTACTGCATTTTCCTGGCTAGGTGCCGCTACTTTTCTCCCAATGCATGGAACCATGGCTTATACAAAGATGTGGCTTATGTACTTTTTCTTCAGCCTCAGGGGCGCCGAAAGCAGGAAGTAAAACGAGACAGGCAGCAGAAGTCGGTGGCAAAGAAGAACGCACCAGTTTTTATTCTTAGCACATGCAACCCAACACGCACAACAACAGTAAAATAGTATTTTCACACCCTCACCCCCTCATCATGGAAACACATAAAGAAATTCCTATGATGCAGCTTTTAAGTTGAAGGCCATCGATCTTATTACCATGAAATAGAGCAGCTAACTGCGCTTGGCGTTAATGAATCTATGGTACGCGGGTAATACTGCCGTGTTACAGGCACTGTTCGGAAACAATCAGTTCAGGTATATGAATAAACTTTTATGGTACGTAATCTTTCTGTGTTAATGTCTTATTTCTCAACCCGTCCGGTGCGGCTTATACAGTATGTGACAAAATATATATATTTTTTAAATTTTAGTGGGTGCGGCTTATATTCAGGTGCGCTCTATAGTCTGGAAAATACTGTAACTAACTAAATGCACAAAATGACAGTTAATGCGTGAGGTATATGCAAATTAAACCATAATAAGACTGTACGACTTGGCATAAATTGAATAAAATAAGTACAAATGTACAAATGTAATGTTTAACTCTTGTTTTTCTGCCTTCCTCAGTCCTGATTTTCTTCTTTGTTGCACAGACTTGCTCTGGCTCTTCTTTGTGCTAAATAATAAACATTAAACTTCATTATAAATATAACTTCTCAAACTAATAAAACACAACAAAGTTAGCTGTTACAATCAGAACACGGGCGCCCCTCCTGTCCTACATCACGCTCCACCTGATGGAGGCCTAAAGTCACGAGGTTTAACAAAGGATGAAATTTGAGGTGGAGATGTTTTGACACATAAGATGGGAAGGCAAAAATCAAGAAATGTAATGATAATAATACATTTTATTTAGAAGTGCTTTACATAAAAAGAATATCAAATCAGCAAAACAATACAAGATAGTGTGCTAAACTACGATAGACTGAGCTAAAGATTTAAAGCAATCTTAAAAGGTGTGTTTTTGAGATTTGAAGGTGTAACGCCAGTCCACTCCTCGGTCAAATGTAGTGGTGTTGCAAGCCTGGTGTTATCCTGCAGCCGCCAAGGAGGCTTGAGGTTAGATCCTGAATCCGGCACCTTGAGATGCTTCCATCAGAGTTTTTGACCGTCTCGCGCCACTGGCAGAGTCATCACTTGTTATAAACATTTGCTTCAGAGTGGCTCCGACTCCATCCTTGGCTTTTGGCAAATGTATAGGCACATTCAAAGTAGATGAGGAAACATTGACACCAGATCAATTTTGGCCGCTTCTGGAAGACTGCAAAGGAGAAATATAATTGATTATTAAAAAAAAAAAACTTGCCTACAATCGCCATTTACAATATGTCACTGGTTCCCTGCCACAGCGAGGTCAATTTTAAAGAAGGGAGAAGTGACAAACCTCATTGTAAGGAATCATCGTGGAAAAACATTCAGTAAAAGATCATTAAATAATAATGCTCAATGTTCCAGAATTTTTTAATAAAAAATTTGTTTTCTCAGTGAATGAATGAAAAATGATACTACCTAGTGTCACTGTGACATCTCCACATTGAGAGAGAAATATGAGAAAATATGTCTTTTTTTTTTTTAAAGATTTTTTTTTGGCCTTTTCAAGCTTTATTTGATAGAGACAGCTGAAGAGTGACAGGAATGGGGAGAGAGAGAGAGAGAGAGAGAGAGAGAGAGAGAGAGAGAGAGATGGAGAATGACATGCGTGAAAGAGCCAGGTCAGGCTGCCGTGGCAAGGACTGAGCTCAGACATGGGGCGGTTGAGCTCACTAACTGACTAAACCCACACCCTGAGAAAATATGTGTTTTGGTGCTCAAGGTGAGTTCATTCTTGACATGTCATTTTGAAGTCGCTTTAACTTACTGGTGCTGATAGACGTTTCGTGTGAAGCGCAGTAATCCGCATGTTATCAGGTAGGGCGACTTCCTCCGGGTCCTCCAACTTCTAACTACTAACTGTGATTGAAACCGTAATGCCAAACATTAATTGTCGTAATAGTTAGTTGCAGTCACCTTTTTTCCCAGTGTGTAAAAGGATCCAACTCCAACATTTATTCACTGAAGAAATTAATTTGAAGGCCAGCTTTTCCGCAGCTGCTTCCACCTTTCTGTTTCCAACCTCTTTCAAGTAGTTAAGTCTCGGAAAATTAAAGGAATGACAACACATTTTTCTCAAATCATAAAAAGATATTGCAGTAAAAGATGTTGATTGGGAAGGAGGAGGACGCCAGGTCAATAATTTCTTTTGATGCTGGCAGCTCTGTAAATGGCAGTCTATCTGTGTGTCGGTTCACCACGTTGGTTACAATTCATTTAGGATGAATTCTTCACAACTCAACCTCTGCTCTCTCCTAGTGCCATCATCATGTCAAATGTTTGTGTGGTTTTGTTACAAAGAGTCTGTTCTGTTTCCTGTTTTATTTTTGTAGTTCTAAATTCCCATCTGTGTCTTGTTTAATTTCTACTTCCTGCCTTGTTTTCCCTTTTTGATTCTGCACCTGTCCTGATTAGTTTTACCAGTCCTGTGCATGTCTATTTAGTTCCTGTGTTTCTGTTTGTCCATTGTATATGTGCAATGGCAATCTGTCATGTACTGCACACTGCTCCAAAAAGACTTTTTTTTCCATGGTAGATACTTTTTGAGTACAAAATGACTTATTTCTTTTTTTCAGAAGGTTATAGTTATATGTTAGCAATTTGGCAGGCAGAAATCTCAGCACATGCTCTATAGAAACCAAATGTGATGATCTGCCAATTTTATGAATTTAACTTTTGGCTTCATACACCACTGAGCAGTTTCCATACCTGCCTCCAATGCTGCATTCTGGAATCTGAACCACTGGCCATGATTAAAAAAAAAAAAAAAGATTTTACCATTGGACCAGAAGAAGGGACATTCAAGCATTCTTCCACTTTTGGTCTTTTCTGTGGTTCTGCATCAATCATCATCTCGATGAGGTCCTTGGCCATCACATCTTTTTAACGTGGTCCAAATTGTACGCCCCTTTATGAATGTTGTCACAGGTACATCACCAAAGGATGGTGTCCTCCAGTGTAGATGTATCAGTTTAGCTACTGGATGATGTTTCAGCAATTTATCAAGAAGATTTGTGTAGCAGAAAACAAACCTCTATGTCAGTCTCCTTGACAAGCATTTTGTTTTCCTATGGTAATCGCCTACTTTTGCCAACCAGCTAATCTTGCTTTCCCGTTAACATCTGCAGGACAAATGATTGACATTGATTAAGGAAAAAATCTTATATTGAACAAAAAAAAATCCAATACTTGGTGTACTATTTTTTAAATTTATTTATTTATGTATTTTTTGTACTTGTCTCACCAATCAAAATATTCCGTGGCTCGAGATGCCCGCGGACAATTGGAGACTTTGACAGTGAAGTGCCTTTAAACCATCGTGAAAGCAGCTGAAAGACCAGTTTCTTTCGGTTCTATCATCTTCTTTTGATGTATTCTTCTAAAGTGTATTCACAAAGCTGAAGAGCAAGATAACTAAACTGCTCATCCTCTTTGTAGTAAATGTATCGCACAATACGTGCATCATAAAGCTTCTGAGAATTCTCTGCTCATTCACTTGATAGTTGGATTTGAGCACTATTTTAATAGCAAGTCTAGTTCCATCATCTCTCAGCCCTAAATAGTCTTCAGTCCCATCACTCCCTTCGCTATGCGAATTCTGCCTTCTAATATAATAAATCATGCCTCTTCTTCAATTCTGGTCACTTCACTTTCATCAGCACTTTGAAGCTTCATTAATTTGTCTCTCCACCTCTTGCTGTTTGCATCCATTGGTCTTTAATAATGATTCAGTTGGTTTGAGGTTAAATAGCTTCACATTTGACTTCACATCCCCATGTCTCTTTTTGGAAAGCTGATCCAGGTTGGAGTCAGTAATAGCAAGTGCCTGCTCATTTGCCATTATGTCTTTCCATTGTGTGCAGAGAACTGCACGGTGCCATGAACTGCACTTAGCAGAACGTCTTCAGGGATATTTGGAAAGCCGACTAACGACGCTGCAATGTAGGTGTTCATGTTTTCAGTCTCCTTCAGCCATTTGATACTTCCCAGCTGGTATTTGTCGGCATTTGGACCAGTTATTGCTGCGAAAGGTTTCAGTCACGGTCAGATGGGTCTGAGGATGCTCCCCTGCAGCATGTCACTGTAAAAATCAAGCCTTTGAACACTTCTTCAGGTGATGATTCCACTTGTACAGCCAGTTCCATCGCCCAGAGAATATTTGATTTTCGAGCAGAATACAACTGCTTTGGATGCTAAGTTTTGCACCATCTGATGGATTTTTCTGTGAGTAGTACCTTCAGGATCATTAACAGGTACCAATGTCACCAGTGCAGCAGCAAAATGAGTTCTTTGAACAGATCCTTTGTCATGGATAGCAGTTGTAATTTGTGAATAGCTTCTCTTACTCGAGGTTTCAAAAAGAAAGAAATAAGGTAAGCTACTGAAGGCAATACGAAGAAACTGCGAACGCCATGTTGTGATTTCATAAATACCTCAACGGGGTCAGCTTCTTATGGCTCACAACCTGAGGCAGTTCTGTGGGACTCAAAAGTACGACTCAATACTAGTAATCCAAAAGAAGGTATTTATTGTCCACAACAAACAAAAGACGCCTCAAGGAGGATGCAAAGACAACAAAGCGCTCTCAAAAGAGGATCAAAGGGACAGACGGTCTCCAGACTCTGAACACAAGGTTTTCTGAAAGGTTACACTTGACAAACTCTTCCAAGAACATGAACAAGATGAACTGACAAAGACAAGGGGATGTGAGGACTATTTATACATGAGGGGAGTGCAAACAGGTGAAACCAATCAGGGGCGGGCAGACAATCCCAAAGGCGGGAAAACACACAAAGTGAGGAAGTCAGGTCTGGAAACGAGGGAAGGTGAGTACAAAAAAAAAAACAGGAAGTGCTGAACACAAAACACTGAACATGAACACTTCCAGCATACTTGACGACATCACACTGTCCTTTGTAGATGTGGGAAGATATTCAATTTGGTTGTGAAAAGGACAAAATTATAGTATAGTAGTTACATTGGGCGGCATAATAAACTTTAGATAACCAGCCAAAAGTTACCATAAGAATTTAAGATGGGGATTGCTTTAGAAGTCATCGACATACATATACAGTAACGCAGGTTACATCAGCCGTCTTTGTGATTCATAAACTAGTCAGGCATGTTAATGATTTAACACACGGTGCCACGAGCCTTCACTGACTGTCTAAACTTAAACTTGCTCATTCAAGTTAACAACCAGAATTCAGCTTTTTAAACGAAATTATTTCAGGTACATATCAGGAGGATTTAGAAAATGAACTTACAACGCCGAAAGAGAGTGTCCTTGAAGGTAGTCGTACGCCGCTTCCTGGTTTATCTTCTGGGCACAAGCGCGGAGGCACTTCCTCTTTCTGAACAATGTCATTGGACTGTACAGACACCTGCCATAACTTTGTTTATTTTTCATGATTCAAACTCAATCTAGCAAGCGTTGGCATTCATTCAGAATCAGCTTTCTCTTTAACTCAAGTTCAGAACAAACCAAAATGAAACTTTTAATCAGCTTGTTTATCCTTCAATATATATATATACACACACACACACACACACACACACAGACACATACACAATCCAATCTACTGCTACATTACCAACCCTAGTGCCAATCAGGGCAGACTGGGACATAATTTAGGCCGGGAATTTGATACACCATCCCAGGCCACCACCACCCGACTAATGCAAAACACCAAGAGTGAGTTAGGTTGGGCGCCTACTGATGTAAGAGTGTAAAATAATAAAGCAAAGGCTCCACATGCGCCCACACACAGCTTTTTCTGTTTCTTTCCCCTACAAAATAAATGTTTCTGTTAGTTGCAATAACCTGTACTCAAATCACAGAAACTGAAATTACGTATTAGTAGATAAAACACCACTCAAATGTGACAGTGAAGCTTCTCAGACTAAGTCAGTTTTAGCTCCATCAGCTTCCACAAAGTGGAATCCAACTCTATTATGCTGGTCGCTGATGGTTGTGCTGCTCTGTTGTCACCACTAGCGCTTGTGTCTTACTCCGCTCCTTTACTGACATGGCAGTTATTTTACAGCACTTCGGCTGCATGTGTGGCCAGCGTCTTTAAACCTCTCGGTGCTCCACCTCTCCTCTTGGGCTCTTGATCTCACTCATTTTTCAAGCATGTAGAACTACAGATGCGTGGAGGAGGGAGGGGAGGGAGAGGACTATCGGCTGAACACATACAGGTGTGCAAAAATAATTTGAACAAAACTCTATATTTGCTTGCACAGCTTGAAATGTTTTTTGGTCATGGTAGGGACAAGGATGAAGTATTGTGCTTACAAGTAAACGTTCATTATGATAAGCATAATAATAGATCAAATAATAAGACCTACACGAGTGCAATGATTATTTACAACATAATGCTTTGGCAATGTGTGTCAAACAACTTTAGCAGTTATTGTCTTAACCCCTAGCCACGGGGACACCATGTGGCCTTTTTTTATTATTATTATTTTTAAGAAACTTTAGTCATGCATAATTTTCAGTGTGAATATGTCCTTCTCCCCATAATGTCTCATTTGTTGTTAAAATGAATAGTTTATTAATACAATATCTTCCTTGGGATTACTTCTCTCACTTTAAAGCAAACGCCTGAGTCTCATAGCAGACAAAACCCAATCAGTTGCAGAGAAGCAAATGAAGAGACATGGCTGAAATAATGACAAATACAGGTACAATGTTATTTTTCAAAAACTTTGGATTGCAAAGGTGTGGGGATTTAGACTGCTTCATGTTATCAGTTTAAAAACTAAAAGACTTTTTCAGCCACTGTATAACCTCTCTGCAAAGATGTGTTGGCATATAAAGTATAAAATAATAATGCTAACTAAATAAACCGTGGCTCTGTTCCATGTTATTTACAAAGCCTCATTTTTTCCTAGAGAAGGCTTGAGAAGTGGGGACCAACTGCAATTTATGACCACACGGCACATTTGGAAAAGTAAATATTACCTTACTACATACATACATACATATAAGAGTGATGGTGCTGGAGGTTATATACTTTTGAATCAAATAAGATACACTTACGTTAAATTCACGCCTATTCCACTATTACCTTGAACATGCACTTGCCACAGACTTCTTACAATTTTATCAATCATCTGTAATATTATAAAGAGTACAGTCTAGACCTGTTTATATGGAAAGTGTCATGAGATAACTTCTGTTATGATTTGGTGCTATACAAAAATAAAATGAAATAATCTCTAGCTATATGGCAATGTAGACCCTTTTGTTCAATTTGTTCATAAATAAAAATGTATACTGCACAGTCAAGATATTTTATACCACCAAGAGGGACTGCAACTGGGCACTGATGAGCTGTTTGTATGCCACTTTCAGATTGGAGAAGAAAATAAAGACCATTGAGCGGAGACGTAGCCTTTGTGAAAGATGGCTCTTACAAGTGAGTCCTGTGTACTCACTCAGAAGTGCAATTGATGACAAAAAGCGGCAGAACTCACTGCAGGGCATCTATAGACTGGTCTTGGAGCGCAAGTTTTTATGTGGCCTTGTGAGAAAATATGCAGGTACAGTAAATATATGAAATATAACATTTTTTTTTTTTTAAAACATAAATCTTTTAATCAACCACGTGTTTTGTAGAAGGACAGCAAACTGCAATTGCCTTTCCAAGATGATCTCACAGATTTGTCAGAAGATCAAACAAAAGCTGAAACAATTCAACACCACCAGAGCAGCTAATCAGCCACATGCCCTGGTTTACCATGACATAATACAAGTGGACAACCCCATCTGGTCAACAATGACCAACACAACAGTCAACGAGGACAAGTCTTTGAAACAGAAACTGTTTGTGCTCTGGAACACAGCTTAAAAAGGGCATCTGAAGAGAAGACCTACTCAGAGAAGACTGGTTTATCAGAAAGGGCGTTTATGAAAACCAGATCAAGGCAATAGACAAATGCCTCCAGCCAGACTGGCATTCATTTGAGAAAGGAAAAAGGTGCTGTTGTTGCTTTGCTCAGCAAGAAAAGAGAATTTTCACAGCCTTCACAGTATGTCAGTCTTTACTCCAAAATAAGCACGGACGCCTGTGCTGCTGATAAGCAGCCAGACTGATGAGGAAGAGGAGGAGGAGGATGATGAAGATGAAGAAGAGAAGAGGAAGAAGAAGAAGAAGAGATGATGCATAAGGAAGAGGAAGGCAATGAGGACGAAGAGGGGGATGATACAGTTTAGATTGACATTTTAATGTGACAAGTGTGTACTAACTGACCTTATTACTACACTACAGATTTTGAAGGTGCTCCTAGCAAATGTAACATTGTCACACAACAACAATGTACTTACTTTAATTATTATTTATCATATAATCATTATGTAAAAGCCTGTTTGTTCTTGTCCTTATAAGCCACATACTGTATATGAACTGTGCAAATGATGACCATTGTTGGTAGCTGCAAAGGACTAATTAGCAAAAGCAATATGCGTGTGAGACTTCACATGCAACATGTTTAATAAGGGAGCATGTAAAATAAATTGAATTGTTTTGTTAACTGGTACTTACAGATTTATTTTCTTACAGATAAGGCTTTAAAAGTTTTCTTATGTCAATGTAAACAATGTTACGTAAAGCACTTTCAGTATATTTTTTATTTGAACTTGCAGTCATTTTCACGACAGTTTGTTCATATCATTTACTATTAGGTCCTTCAATTTTCAGCTTGAAAAATGAATATAATGTGTTTCTGTGATTTTTTTTTTTTTTTCTCCCATTCAAGCAATAAACATAAGCACAGAAAAACAAATCATGTCAACAACATTATTTTTTAATGCAAAGCAAGAACCCGGTTGAATATAACTGATACATGGCAACAATATGAAATTTATAAACTATATGCTGGGAAGGCATTTATGACTCTACACTGCTTTAAGAACCAGAAATACTATAACTACTGTAAGCACTTGCATGTGTAGTTACATGGTGCATCTTCTAAACGATCTGAAAATGAACTTATTATTTTTTTCTAATCATTGATCATCTAGCTGAAGTGTAATTATTAGTTCAGCTGTACTAGATATTTGATATATTTATGAGAAATATCTTTTATAACTATAAACAACCCTTCTTTGCTAACCGGAAGTGCTACGAGTACGTTGTTGATTTTGTATGATGTTACATGGTGCGGCTCTAAAAGTTTCTGGAATAAACTTATTAAAGCTTTTCATATTGAACATCTAAATGAAGTGTAATTCTTATTCGGCTGTAATTTATATTTGATATATTTAGTAGATATATGTTTTCACAACTCATTTGGCAAAACAGAAGAAGCTACAACCTAAAACCACATTTATAATAACGGGTTAGAATATCTAACATAAGCCAACATCTTTAACTTTTTTAAACGTCAATCATATAGATGAAGTGTAATTACTAATTCAGCTGCACTAGATATGTGATATATTCAGTAGATATATGTTTTTAAAACCCTATTCATAACCTCACGTTGCAAACTACAAATATGGCGCTATTTTATATCAAACAACATAGCAATGCACAAGGGAATTGTAGTGTCTTTTAAAAATGGATGTATTTATAATTGGGAGTGGTAAATACTAAATTTTGAGCACATACAGAGAGATTTAAAGGTGGGAAACACATTTATGTGATCAGATTTAAATATGCAAATGTTAAATTGGTAAAATGAATTTGACCATATTTAATAGCGCTTTATTTCAATGATTATACCCATATGGGCATAGTCACATAGCGCAGTCAAGAGCTCTATAACAGTTGGACCCATCTGTAGCCTTTTCTGTTACTGATTAACAAACTCCAATATGCACTGAAGTCAAGGTTCAGGGGAGGTCACTTCATTTCAATGCAGGACTAATTTATAATCTTCATACTGACGCAGTTACTCACCAGGTAATGGTCTTTCCAAAATGTCTTTAATTTGTCCAAGGACAAAGTTTCATTTCCGCCTTTGTTTGGTGTCAGCCTCTTTCAGGTGTACTTTTGACCATTTGATTGTCCAGCCTGCATGAAATCAAGTCTGTGGATTTTTTTTTTTTGGTCAGAAAGAACTCCAAGGTATTCATGATTTTCCTAATCACATTCATAATTTTGGATTTGGAGAAGTGGAGACTTTATTTTAACCATAGGTGGGTGACACTTGGGCCCCTGGGCATGGGCATGTCAACATCCCATACCTCCACAGCAGGGCACTCACTTGCCCCATTTTAAAATAAATAATAAATAAAATAAATAAATAAAATAAAATAATAAAAATAATAAAGACCATTCTTCAACAGGTAGCACTCTCAGCACCTCAAATATCCTGCACTGCCCCTGCAAGGCATCCGTGTGTGTGCCTGTGTGGGAGTGACATGAGTATATATGGTAGCACCACCCTCAGGCCGGGAGGAACAACAGCACAGAGAGACCAAACACACATCAAGACCAAAAACTCCTGATGATGACCCCCAGGTCATAACACTGAAAGGTTATTTCTGCTCAACATGACTTGATCTCATTCTGAGCTCCATAATATAAAGAGCTGATTTACAGGACAGCTGAATTCTTTTAAATCACCATTACAACACAAATGGGCATTTCACTGCCAAAAATGATTGAAGGCCAAATACAGCACAAAGGTGAGATTGCCTAAATATGACTTGTAACGCCTGAAAGTCAGACCCACATTGCTGCACACCTTTCCATTAAAACCCACCTCCATTTATGGCTTCCTCCATCATCTACCCACATCAATCTCCTACTAAAATGGAAATAAAACCACTGTATCCCGCAGTTTGAATCTGTCCAGGAAGGGCATTTAGGATGAGTACAAGTGAACGAGGAGAGTCGGAAGGAGAGTCTGTGAGGAGAAGAGTGATTGCGACGTTAAGTGTGTGTTGAAGTTCATATATAGTCATTGCAGGTATTAACCGGTGTCCAGGAGGAGGAATCCCCCCTCTCAGCTGAGATGCAGTCCTTTATCTCTCCCATTTCCAGGTTTAGTTAATAATATTATATTGTTACTCTGGTGTCAGAAAGACTGCACTGTGGCATACAACTTTGACTTTGAAACTGAAACTTGGATTAGCATCCCAGCAAACTGTCCTGGTGAATGACACAATCCTGCTGGATCAGAGTGTCCTGAATTTGAAAGAAGGATAACTTGATTGTTACTCAGTTTCCACTGTTCTTGACGCTGTACAAATGATTCACACGCGCTTTCTTTTTAATAGTAACACAGATCAATGCTGTTCCCATTGTAACCATTGCTCCCAAAAAGCTGGTAAACGATACATTCAGGAGAGAGAGGGAGCAGAGATAAGGGTAGGAGTGAGTCAAATAGATGAAATTCCAGATAGAATTTCAGTGTAACATTGGCACCAATAAGCATTTAAATGTAATATTTAAACTGAACACATTAAATGAAAGTTATTCAGTCATCATGTCCTTCAAATCACATCATGTCCAAGTCGAACTGTCATTTATTTTGATAATCAGTAGCAAATCATCAAAACAGTGATGCCAAGGTTTATCAGTGACCCACCCCAGTGGACTTGAGTTCGCACCATACCATACCATACCATGCATACCATACCATACCATGCATACAATTATACCATACCATGCATACCTTACCATGCATATACCATGCATACTATACCATACCATGATGAATGTAGAAAGACACCGCATCATACCATAGCATATCATACCATGCATACCTTACCATGCATATACTATGCATACCGCACTACATTGTACCATACCATAGCATACTGTACCGCATCATACATACCATACCATGCAAACGTTATTTCATTAAAATGACATAATACCATACTGTGTACCATACCATATTGTACCATAGCATACTCATACTGTACCATACTTTTACTATAACATAAATACTATACTATTATACCACATGCATATACCATGCATAATGTTATCGTTGCATACCATATATATACATATATATACATATACCATGCATACCATACCATGCATACTGCATCATACTGTACCATACCGTACTATACCATACCATACCATGCATACCATACCATACCATGCATATTTCTTACTATACAAATTATTACAACACCATACCATACCATAGCATACCTGCACTATTACTGTGCCATACAGTACCGCACTATATCATACCACATACCATGCATACCGTACTCATATTGTACCATACAATGCACATCAGCTACACCATATCTACCATTCATACTATGCATACTACAATAACATGCATACCAAATCATACTGTACAATACCATACCCTACCATAGCATACCATACCATACTATGCATACCGTACTATATTGTACCATTACAATACCATACCATACCAAAGCATACTGTACCATGCTAATACAGTAGCATACCATACCATGCATACCTTAATATGATATACTATGCATAATGTGACCATACCATGCATACTACTCATGCATATTATACTATTCAAGTAGTATATCAGCAAATTATACTGATCCATACTCATACTGCACTCATATTATACTACATGCCATACCATAACATACCAAACCATGCATACCTTACCATGCATATACCCATACCATTCCCATGCATACCGCACTGTACCGCACTATACCATACCTGCACCATACCTGGCATCAGATCATACCATAGCATACCATACCATAGCATACCATACCATACTGTACCATACTATACCATACCATACCTAAACCTAAACCTAAAAGGGGTTAAAGCAGGAGGTCAAACAAGCTGAGACAGACTGGTCCTGAAAAGATGCTGCAGCATAAACTGGTATGATGGCCGAGAAACATACCTTCATAATCTCCATTGTAGTTTCATGAATTCATAAATTATAGTCTGGTCTTGTGCTTTTTTAGATTTAGATCTGTATTCATTTTTATGTTTGTTTATTTCAGCATTCTGGTAACTTTGAATGCTGCTCAGAATAAAGGCTACTTATAGTACCTCACCCTTTACTGTTTCTGCATTGATACGAGTGTATATGGTTGTGTTCAATAGTGTCACTAAGAGTGAAGAGATACCACAGTTTAAATTCATACTTCCTGAATGGTTCAGTGTCACTAGATGTCATGCCCGTTTTACAGCTGAGGGTCTCACTTGTCACTGCTGTGTTCTAGGATGGCCAATGTTCCTGTGTCCCAACGGTGGAAATCTGTCAGGAATCAGTGATTATTGTTATGTATTATACATGCCATATTCTTCCTCTCTGCAGCACATAACACACTACTCACAAAAAGTTGTGGATATTCTACTTTTGGGTGAAATTAGGAAAATTTAAAAGTTCATGCTACAGTGATAAATCAGCATTTATTAATTGTAAAGTCTTTAATAAGACTCATAAAATGCTAATTTCTTCATCTCAACAATGTATTGAAACTACAGCTAACAACACTGGTGTGTATACCACAACAAAAAAGTGACCTCGACAACGACGTCTCATGATGTTCACAAGTCGACTTTATTCCAACCTGCTGATGTCACTCTGTGACACTCAAACAGTGGCAACTCCCCTCTGAGGACTTCCTATTTGAAGCCTCACG
Organism: Protonibea diacanthus; assembly: GCA_028641955.1. Lineage (NCBI taxonomy): Eukaryota > Metazoa > Chordata > Actinopteri > Sciaenidae > Protonibea > Protonibea diacanthus. Next base: position 12,907,108 of record CM053999.1, on the reverse strand, counting down.
CTGACCAGGTACTGTTGATGGATTGTTAGGTGTTGGTGTCATGATGTCAAAATGTGAACAGCATGATGAAGAGGACTGTTTCAATACAAACTGTCATTGAAGCAGAACATTTAGTGGTCCATTCATGGATCACACACTTGTTGTGATTTTTAATCACCTTATTGGAGAACAGCATGTTATGCAATAAGTACTGAAAAACTGAACAGTGGGACATTTCAAAAGTTTAGAGAAGGTCAAATTAAGTTCACCTGAAAAGGTTAGAGCACATTTTAGGTGCACTCTGAAATTTCATCTGAAAGCTGAATATCCTGAACTTTTTGTGAGTAGTGTGTGTTTCAAGAGGTGTGTATCAGGACCTCCATTTTCTACTATCTAACTTTAATTCTGTTGTACTAACTTACGTGACTTTAGTGACAATTTTTATGCATAGAAATTGTAGAATATATAAATGTAGAATAAAGTGTTACAGCATTACAATTGACATGACAATGTAGCATGAAAATCAGTTTTATGTAGATCAGAGTTGGTCATCATTTGTTTTTGGAGCAGTTGGCAAAAGAAGAGAGGTTGAAACACTGCAGTATAGAGGTGTAAGAAACTGTTAGACAGTGATGGTTATAGGAAGTGTCTGATTTCAGCTGTTTTTTGCAAAGGCTGGAGAGATCATTTTGTTCAGGCCAGTTTTGGAGTTTTGTGTAAAATATCTCAAATCTACAAACAAAAAGACAATGGCATTTGTAAGTGAAACTATTTTTCAGTTTATTCATTGTTTATACAAAAACTTGTCCATTTGTCTAAAGCAGGAGTCATCAACTACATTCGTCCAAGGGCCAGAATTTTTTTCTTAAAGGGGGTTTTTGTAGGCAAGTTTTTCCTCACTCGAACCGAGGGTCTAAGGACAGAGGGATATTTCAGCTCATATTCATGGCTGAGGCTGCTAACGTGGAGAAGGTGATGCTGCTGGATGAAGTGAACTGATGGTGACGTGAAGGCTGCTCTTTGTGGTGCTGAAAGCTTGAGCACCTTTTGGTTGGCTTGTCCATAAAAGTATGACACACTGAAGACATTGGCCATGTATGTGCTCACCATGTTCGGATCAACACACACCTGTGAGGCTGTGAAAAATGAACTGCAGGCGCATAAGGCAGGCATAACAGCTGTCAGGCCCGATGTTAATAAGATAGTGTTGGTGGGGAAATGTCACTTCTCCCATTAATCAAACGTGAGTATTTCAGTCTTGAGATTTTCTTGGTTTCGCTTCATATATTTGTTGGATCACAGGCTACTTTAATTTGATGTAAAGAGTAACATTTCTCATAACTGAGGCCTGACACTTTTATTTGTCGTTTGTATCTATTTGCTGATGTGCAAAGCTTCTCTGTTATGTTGACCGTTGTTATTGAGACACACAATTCTGACAGACGTGAAACGATGAAAGAGCAACGTGTTAATCGTCATTTTTGAGGTGGGCTATGACACAAGCTACTTTTCAGAGGGGGTTTGTTATATTCCACTTAAAGAAAAATGTAGAAACAAGTGTTTTTCACTTGATAATTGACTTTATTATTATTTTATTTCAGTCTAACACGTGATCCTGACAGGTACTGGGAAAGTTTCTTCGGGTCATATTCTCTGACATTGTTTGTCTTTGTGCAGCCTCTTGCGCAACCATTGGCAGCACATCGACAAGATGTCGCAAATTACTGTGGCTGCTTGTGTAAAAACAGGATTTCCACGGTTTCTGTTTGATCAACAGTTAAAAACCGTTCCACAGGAACACTTGATGCCAGTGGAGTTTGTCATATCCCAAAGGAAAAACAAGCAGGTAAATATTTGATACTAGTTCATTTTTAATCCACAATGTTTTGAACTAAAATGATCACTGAGAAAATGTTTGTGATTCTTTGTGGCTCAGCTGTGAAAGTAGGACGAGCAGGACGATGAGAAAAGTGTTTCAAGTAAAAATGTTGACAGAAAAACAGACAGGGGAGGAAGAAGTGATGACAGATATGAAGATCCAAGTGTGATTAAAGGGCCTTTGAAGGGAAATCGAAACAAACAGAGACATCATTAACATGAATTAGACCTGTCCTTATTGCTACAGTATGGCAACAAATCGTGGAACTGAAGCTACTAAATGTTTGTACATGTATTTATAAAAACTGAGCAGACAGAGAGAACAAGGGAAAGAAGGAAGGGCAGACATTTGATTCAAAATGAGTTTCTTCTTTGTCCTGTGCGGATTTACACCTCACTGTAGAAGTGGTGTGTGTGTATGAAAAACTTTTGTGCACATCACTTGAACTAAATGACACTTCTGAATATTCATTGTGTCTTAAACAGTGATCAACTCTGCAGGAAGACACAAAGATGAAGGCCTTCCAGCTCGCTGCTGTCCTCCTGCTCGTCTGCGTCTGCAGTGGTCAGTCTGCTCACAGAGTGAAATTTGAATGGGTGAAATGAAATCGGTCAAATGTGGCATGCGGTGTTCCATAAAGGTGGAATGCGTAACTCCTGAGCTGCTGTTGTTTTTCCAGCAGAGGCTCTGAAGTGTAACCGCTGTGTTCCAAGGATACCTGGTGGATCGTGCACCAGCACTGTGGAAATCTGCGGGAGACAAGAAGAAGTCTGTGCCTCAGTCTTCTGTGCGATATTACCCAGTGAGTGACAGCTGATAAGTGAACCATGCCTTGACTCCAGCTCTGTAGTTAACACACAAACATGAGACTGATAACAACCCCATGTCAAGTGCTTCACTATCCTCAGATGCCCTTATGCAAGGCACCAAACCCCTTAACTGTGTGGCAGCCCTCTGATATCTCTCCATCATCAGATGACCTGCGTGCAAGATATAACGTAATCTAACGACGAAGTTTGTTTCTTACAGTAGTTTTTTTGTTTTTCTGTTCACTGCAGGCCCCTTTCATTTCCGGAGGTGCATGAAGAGAGGGGACGCCATGATTTTACAGGCCCATCGTGACTGTCAAGTCTCCACATGTTCCACTGACCTCTGCAACTGAGATGATGATCTGAAACCTCAGAATGTCTGCAGAAATAACTCGATTCTAACCACTGGTGATGTAATATTACAAAGAGTACGGTCTAGATCTGCTCTGCATGAAAAGTGTCATGAGATAACTTTTGTTATGATATGGCGCTGTATAAATAAAATTGAACTGAATATTGAATATTTATTGTTCCAGACTATTCGTTCCGGCAGTGCATGAACATGGTGGCGTGTCAGGGTTTCATCACTACACCCGGCGCCTTCGCCACCTGCTGCAGCACCGACCTCTGCAACTGAGCCCCATCACTTCAGCCTGGGACCACTGATCACTGATCAGCCCCGCTCACATGCTCTGCTGGTTTCACATTACTGTTTGACGCCTGTAAATTGGATTAAAAGGGTGATTTTGCTGTTATCGTTGTAATTCTTCACCGCTGTATGCTCATTTTATCATTCGTGTGAGGTCAGCTTTAAAGCAGTCAGGATCAGTGCCGCTTCGTGACACTAGACGGCAGCAGAGCACTGCGCAGAGCGAGGATCATCTCTCTGAGCACCACTGCAAACAAATAATGATAATAATAATAATAATAATAACTGAGTGACATTTGACTGATATCTGAGTTTCGACGCCTCATGTGATGAATATAAATGACATATAATTTATTAAAGACAAGCCAGTTTAATAATGAATTATCTATTGGGCAGAACTAATGCAAATTCAATACATTTTTCAGTCACAGGCGAAGACCAGCGGGAATAGAGATAGATGTGTTCTCCTTTGTGCAGGCTGCAGCTCCCGGCTCTCGGCTTGTCACTTGTGAGAGTAATTTAGGATCCAAAGGCTATTGTCCAGGAATCAGTCTGCACACCAGATACAGCATGGGGGGGGGAAAAAAAGACTTTATGCTGCAGAAAGGTCCAGAAAATCAGTGAAAGAGTCACACTGTTAACCATTTTAAGCACATGAATGGAAACACAAATGTTTCATTGAAGGTTTACCAGAGAATAGACTCATTAGATAATGTGGTCAACAAAACACACTCGGTAAAAATCACACTCACGAATTAAGTTTTTGAACAGTCACCTCCTCAATCTTCATTTTTCTGCCAAACCAGCGTGAAATAAAAGCATGAATATATACAGTGCCTTTATAATGTTTCTTTTTTTAATGTTTTGTAACATTGATTCAACGTCGATTTAGTTAGGTAGATGCTCCTCAGCTGCACTCCCAGCCTCGAGTCTGTGTGGAGAAGCCTCTATCAGCTTTGCACATCTGGTGCCGCAGTTTTCTTCCTGTTCCTCGGAAAAACCAGCTCTGTCAGGTTACATGGGGGATTATGAGTGAAGAGCCCTTTTCATGTTCGGCCACAAATTCAGATTGGATTCTGACTCAGCCGTCCCATTCCTATCAACGAGGGTAGGCTAAATGTAGTTCCGTTCATCAGAGCCACAAACTGCATCGTCCAAAACAATCATGAAGCTGAATCAACATCTCACTAAAGCAGTGTCAATAAAAACATCTAAACTCCATGATCGGCAGCTGTGAGTCTGTGTCTTTAACCGTATGCTTTGAGTTACTGAACATAAAACTGCTGTCAGATACATTTAGCATGAACATTTAGAACTTTACAGAAATGTTCCTGAAAAAGTTTCCTCGTTACGCAAACAGAATCTGTGGGGCATTACTGTTCTTTGCTGTCGCAAAGTAGCAGTTTATAAATGACATTTCAAAAGACAGAGTTGGTGATGGTCAACTCAGACCCTCACCTACAGCATGGCTACATGCTTTAAGAGGTGACTCAAAGTGAACAGGGCAAAGAGTTTGGATATCCGGAGGAAGCTTGTGACAGAGCAGCTTCTCGTTTGGAATGAAAGGAGCCTGTTGAAGGGGGTTGAGGAATCTGACCAGGACGCCTCTCCGTGCAGGTATTCAGAACACGTCCAGTGGGGAGAAGACCCCGAGGCAGAGCTGGAGGGAGTACATATCCCATCTGGCCTGTGAGTGCTGCAGGATTCACCAGGAGCAGCTGGAGGATGTGGCCGGGGGGGGAAGATGCACATCTGGCCTTGTTTGGTGCCTCTGTGACCAGAGACAAAATGGAGGCATGGACGGACAACCACCAACAACACTAAGTTACTAAGGATGTGGATACTTACCTTCGAATGAGTCTAGTTTTAGACAACCATGTGTCCTCTTCTACAGAGTTTCCAACTGCCATGTTGTTACAGTAACCCAGAATGGAAAAACACTGGCATTATCAGGAGATAAGAGCCAGGGGGTGCAATCTGCAACTACGCCGCTAGATACTGCTAAATCCTACAGACTGCTCTTTTAAGAGGGGAAATAAACAGCTGTTGGAGCAAAACAACTTTGGACAACTTGCCCCTGATTTCATATTAAATAATAACCCGAAGCTATTTCTTCATGTGCAACAGATAATCCTGTGATTGTACAGTAAACAAACAAACTTCCATCAGGACTGTTGCTGGTGAGAAACCCCAGAATGTGGACTCCCTCCTCCCCCCACCACACTCAGTAAAACCGCAGGGAAATGACCAACCTCCTCCTTTATGAGGTGTACCCCATTAAATGGGGTTTCCTTCAGTAACAAGTGCCTGGGAGCAGAGTGGAAATACCATTCAGCTGTCCGCGTGGAGCCTGAAGGACCCCACAACGAAAAACTAGGATTCCACCAGCACACATGCAGAGAGGAAGACATGCGCACGTATGAGCGTTGACTGAAGCAATGGAAAACATGTGATGGGAAATCCACAACACAGTTGGATTCCTGTGGGTTTTTTTTTTAAAGCAGATACCAAAACAGATTTGTCTCTGGACTGAAACAGCTCCTGTCTGATATTCATATGTCAAGGAAAATTTATAACATCAGGCCGTATTTTAATAGCTTTGTCCATCATTTTCTGTCAGGTACGATAACATTGTAGTCACTCACTCATGTTAATTGCTGAGATCTGGGAACATTGTGACATTACAACAATGAAGTCTGATGCTCAGGCAGGTTGTAAACAAACCGACAGTTCATCCAGATGATCTAAATCACTTCGTTTAGAAGTAAAACAGAAAGTGAGAACACCTGAAACGTTGCAGATAATTCCTCATTTATCACTCTGTCTGAATGCTCATTTTTCCTGACTGCCAGACTTTTCAGATATTAAAATGTTTGCAGCAATTAACTTGATTAGTACAAACATAATGTTAGTGATAGAACTGATGGCTGAAAGTATGAATGAGTATACACTGATGTGATCAAATTTGTAATAAACCAGAATTATTCTTTACAATTTCATCAAGGCCTGTGCTGACTCTCCTTAATTGTATTCTTTATTTTGTCTATATTCAATTCAATTCAATTCAATTCAATTCAATTCAATTCAATTCAATTCAATTCAGTTCAATTTAAACAAAAGTTATCTCATGACACTTTCAATATAGAGCAGGTCTAGACTGTAGAGACTCAACAATTCCCACTAGGAGTTAAGGTGATCCCACCTAAAGTTTCTGAGGTGTTCTGAGGGTCCAATTACAAGAACTTCAGTTTTGTATGAATTTAACATCAGAAAGTTTAAGGTCATCCAAGTTTTTATGTCCTTAAGGCATGCTTGAGGTTTACCTAATTGATGGTTTCACTCGGCTTGATTGCTAAATATAGTTGGGTATCATCTGCATAAAAATGGAATAAAAACAGTTAATAGAGTGATTCCTTCCCTAAAGGAAGCATATATAAGTTGAGGAGAATTACATAACAAAAATGGTGGACAGAAAGGAATTTCATGCCATGGGAAGGTGTTTTCTTCCACCTCAGAGAAGGGATCTACTGTAAATACTGTGAAGCTATCAGCTGCAACCACCTGAAACTAAAGGTCTCAACACAGACTTCTCTCTCAGTTAGGCGAGATGAATAATACTGTTTTCTCGTTGTTGTCATCACTGAGGCCCTCCTTCAGCTTAAGATATGATCATCTTTTTTATCACAATTCTTCAAGGTGACTGAAAGGCTGACATATTGGTATATTGAGATAAGAGATCTTTAGAAAATATATAAAATAAAATTGTCTGCTTAGCTTAACTAGATATTTAGATACTTGTCTTGAAATCTTCTATTGTATTATGTGTATGTAGATTTTTTGTTACATTATATGCTTTTATTTGCTCCATCTTTGTATGTATCTATAGTGAATTGTTCTGTCAGATCGTATGTGCTCATGCTGTGCACCTAGACGTGTAAATGTACGATGTGCTTACAACTGGAAGAGCTTTACAGTTACTGTAGATACAGTGTGACAAGCACATGTTAGTGCACTGTGACAGCTGTAGAGGGGAATAGATTTAGCATGTCCAGTTGTTGGTAGTGGTGGAGAGGAGGTCTTCTCTGAAGAGTCTAAAGAGGTTTTTAAAGGTAGAGAGGGACGCCCTTGATCCGGTAGGAACTGGTAGTGCGTTCCACCAGCGGAGAACAACAGACGAGAAAAGTTTAGATTGCCCTGAGTGTACGGGTGGCAGAGGCAGGCGTCGTTCATTGGAGGAGCGCAACAGTCGGGAGGTAACATAAGCCTGTATAAAGGTAATCAAGTAGGTGGGTCCAGAACTGGAGTTTACTTTGTAGTGAATGAATAAAGTATAATCTAATCTGAACATAACAACAACAACAACAATAATAAAAGTATACTGATGTGCCACAAATGGAAGGCGACACTAACACAAAGCTGGCTTCGATGCACTGGGTGAACTACAGTCCCAGTGCATAGATACCTACAGTCTAGATACATATTTTTTTCATCTAACCTTTATTTAAGCAGGAAATGTCCCATTGAGATTAAACATGTCTTTTTCAAGGGAAGCCAACAGGCAGCAGCACAAACTAAGAACAAGCAAATGAAAAGAGACAGAATTACAACACATATCCTCCCAGAGAATAAAAGTGCAGCGCAGGCCATGAATTCAACAATATCAGTTTGAGCATCGACACATCAGCAATTCTGTCTCCGGGTCTTTCAAAATGGATTCAAAAGCTTTCAAAGAAATCAGATCCTGGAGTTTAGAACAGAAAGTCATATGTTCCATTCAGAGGATTCAGAGTAACGCCATTTTCCCAATCTCTGTATAAATATTTGGTACTGACTTTGTATAAAAGTCCCTTAACTGCAACAAATACTTTAACGTACTGACCCAACCACCAACACTACACAGATACACTACTTCCTACATGACTAGCTATGTTGCTTGAATTATATTCTGTGTTCACACTGTTGTATTTTGTAGTATAGCCTCATATAAATGCTGGGCATGCTCATAGAACTGAGCTAGCTCAGTTGCAGTCACTATGTCAGCGTTCTTCCATTCACTGTGACAGAGAACTATCACAAGCAGGAGATTTCAAGGTCTTTTTTCAACCTGCTTCATGCTGCTTGACTATTACATGTTTCATGTCGCTATCAACAATCTCCTCCAGCATCCCGAACTTGTACGAGAAAACGCAAGCAGCCCGAGCTGACCAATCACAGGTCTTGTCTTCATTCAGCTTCACTGTGTCAGTAAGATGTTAATCCACCACAAACCTCCAGAACAGGACCGAAAATTGATTTTTTTAGTGACGACGATGAAGAGTGCTGTCTAACATACGGCTTCAAAAACTCCCTCGGGTGTTCAGTTGGGTGTGATTTGGTCACTGTGGAGGCTGTAGCATATAATTCACATGATTATACTCACCAAACCATTTAGTAACTGGTATACAGGCGCCTGCATCTGTTGTGTTTCTTCTCTTTTCTACCAAAGGTGCTTCTTTTTGCTTGTGGGAGGAAGGATCCCCAATCATAATGAAGGTTTTAGCACAAGATCAAAAAAGAAGGCAACTGTCGGCACACTAAGGCTCCATCTTTTAACTACTGTCATATGATTTCATCAGTTCACAGGCTTCCCTATCATCTTAGCTCAAGAATATTTTGATCCATCTACTCGACGGGGTCAACACCAAAGTCTTTATCAAATCGAGTCTCTGCATTGAAGTTAGCTTGTGTCTTTCCTGACTGAACTACATTTGACATTTGGAAAAGAAGGCCAATATTAGCCCCGGCGAACTGGCAAACACAACTGCACACACAATGAGTCAATTACACTGTCATAGTGTGTTGTTTTTATTTGTGAAACAGTAAGTCAGGCCCTCAGCGGGGAGCTCACAGGGATTTTCTTCTTCCTGTTGTGGGTGGACCACCAGAGCTTCAGCTCCAAACAGACCTGGAGACACTCATTTCATTAACACCATATTTTCAGAATACCCCATCACAGATACAAATCAAAACAGAAGTGTTTGCTTTTGGGCTCCATGTCAATTTCTCCAGTGGATATGCTGAGAAGGATTCACTCAGTTGGCTCAAACACATGAAATTCTATTGGCTTCTGAGAAAACCTCATTGCCTAGTCTATGAGATTATACATGTAGAGGTGTAATGAACCTGTTTCTGAATCAGAGAGGGTAAAAACTCTCAGCTGCAAAGGCTCATTAGGCCAAAGACACAGCACTATAAAACCCGAGAAGAGTTGTGTGTGTTTGTAAATGCAATGCGGCTGGGAAAAATAGGCCCTCGTTAACGCTGCAGGATGCTCCAGCAGCGCAAGTGGGGCCCCTTTGTGCCAGGCATGAGAGAACCGACAACCCAAGGAGGATCTCTTCAGAGTTTCCGACACGTCATGTTTTCTCCTTACCCTGGGCAAGGAAAGCAGCAGAAGCCCTGCCTGCTTATGAGAGATATGTTTGTGGTTACTTTAATAGAGAGGTCCATAAAAATGTTGTTTTGCAGCTACCAGTGAACATTACAGCTGGGATTCCCTGGAAAATACATTGCCTGTGTCCTCCTGAAATTGGTTGCGCCGAGGAGGAAACACTCTCACTCTCATGGAAAAAATTCCACCTGCGTGTAAAATCACAGATTCTCCAACATGAACTCTGCATTAAAGGTGCAGTGTGTCGGATTTAGAGGCTTTGTTTACAGAATAGGGCAGAAATGGACTATAATACATAGACCTATATTTTCATGTGTAATCTGCCGTAAATAAGAATCATGCGTGATTGTTACCTTAAAAAGAAGCTTTCATATTTAAAGGGGCTGTACGTCCTCTTACACGCAACACCATCCATCCATGTTGCACCTCCATGTTTCTACAGTAGCCCAGATGGACAAACTAAACCCTGGATCTTGATATCTTTAGTGTTTTTTCGTGACATATTTTTTTCCCGACATATTTGGATGGGGGGGTGGTATTCAGTTGGTTGTAAGTCGCAGCCTCGTCGTCAAAAAAATCAAAGAGGATCATGATTTATTGTGATTTTAGTTTACTTTTTTACTGTAACACTATGAGAAAAGTTGAATCATTCACATCTAGAGACTGTATATCATTAGTCATATTTCCAAAAATGATGCATATCCCATGTCAGTCAATCTCTCCGAGCTTGATTTGATCAGCATTATTGCTAAACTGCATATAAAAGTGTAAATTAAAACAGTTAGTAAGTAAACTGCTACATGTTGCTATTCCAGGTCGGAATAAATCAAACAGGATGGAAAGTGAATGGATTTGCTCAGTTCAGCTTCCCCATATAGAAGCTCCTTGTTACCTCATGACCAAAGGCCCGCACACCTTTCAACCACACAGAGAGGTGAGGTTAGCAAGTGGAGCCTTTTTTTTGTAAAATGTGTTGACAGCCATTAAAGCGATGTCAGCCAAATGTGAAGACATGACCTCTGGATCTTTTTAAAGGTCCTGTGGGTCACATTTAGGTCACATTCAGACAAATAAAGTAACTATATATATATATATATATATATATATATATATATGCAAAAACTATTGCAAGGTAAAGTTCTTATGATGCTGTTCATCATCTGTGAGATGTTTGATGAGATAATTGGCCTGCAATACATCATTCAGTGATGGTCTGATGAAGTGCTGGCCTTAAAGATCTTAAGTGTGCAACTAAATACTAAATACAATATTCATAAATTCATAAATAGACCAATTAGGACAGGGCAGAGCGTAATGGTGAGCACATGTCCTTTATTTATTATCTGTTTATGATATATTATAACATGATAGACAAAATATGAAAGAGAAAACAGCTTTATCTATCTATCTATCTATCTATCTATCTATCTATCTATCTATCTATCTATCTATCTATCTATCTATCTATCTATCTATCTACATATGTCATAGAGGTTTGGAGTGGCCCTGGTTCTGTATATTACCTCTCATTTGACAGTTTTATCATAACTTGTATCTAACAGTTTATGACACTGAGCAGATATTCTTGTCAGTCATCGCTCTCCTTTATCATTTGTTCTTGTCAGTGTATTGTGGAGTTTGGATTCTATCATCAGGGTCTGCGGCTCAGGCTGTGGATTCAGTGAACTGACAGCTCCGCCGGAGCCTCTCAGCATCCTGACCCTAACTGTGTACGCCTCGATCTTCTGGCTCCTCCCTTGGCTATATAATTCGAGTTAAAGTGGACTTCCATCAGATTTACTCCCCACCGCATCCTCCTCCTGTTCCGCAGCCTCACTCCTGGACTCGGGGAAGAAGATGCTGGCCACGAGCAGCGGTGTCAGGACGAGCCTGTCTCTGTGGATTATATTCCTCTTCAGCTCCGGCGTCTGCGCCAGGAAGCAGCACGACGATACTGATGATGATGAGTCCTGGTCGGAGAGTGTTTCCAGGGCGAGGTGCGCGTCGCGGTGCCTCAGCCTGCACAGCGTGGCTGCGCTCTCCACACCGCTGCAGGTAAAGCACACGGTTTGAACTGATGGACGCCACTCTGCAGCCAAGTTCCTCACTGATTCTGTGCTCATGTTGTGAAATGTTTTCTTACCAGAAGCCATAAAATAATAACAATGAGCTGAACTGCTGAAGTTTATGAATACAAAGAAGATTCGGACAAATGTAATGAGTGTCTTAATTACAAACCACGTGACTGTTTCTGTGAGATCACGAAGGTTTCTGGATGTTTGAATGTGAGTTTCAGCTTTTTGGCAGCAAATACAGTTTCCCATTCTTTTGCATGTAAAGCATGAGCTCAACTCATGTGAGTGTGAGATACAGTTACGAATATTCAATGTGCTGTCTTAAGTAATTGATATAATTGAAATACATTGTGTCAGCCTTTCAAATATTCCCCATGTGTAACTATTAGAACTTTTTTTTGATAAGGTTTGTTATCCTGATTATGTCATAGAGCCCTCCTCTGTCAGTAAGTGTCTCTACACACACTACGCGTGTGTGTAGAGACACACACGATGCAGTGGGACATCATTCCTGTACACTCACTTAGACCAATGAGAACTGCCCAGAATGACGGCCCAGACATCGGACTCAATCACGAGTGCCTCTGTGGTGCTGTCATGATCATCTTTTGCTTTCATCTCCGCCAGACCAAAGAACAGACGACTGTTGTAGCTGCAGCTCCAAGTCCTTAAAACTGCGCCTCAGATATTTAATATCGGATGCATCGCTCTCCGTTTTTGCTCTAACAGTACCAACCATTGTCAAGAGTCAGACGTTAGTCACTGTTTTTTTTTTTTGTGTGTGTGTGTGTGCAGCATTGATCTCAGATCATTGGCTGCTGAAGTGTGAAACACACTCACATTGACCCCACGGACATGGCTGGGATGGGTTGGGGGTGGTCCAATTGAGGCCATGACTGAGATCATCCCACCAATCCTCTGATGTATGGGACAGGGTCATCCTCGTTCATCCCCACCACCCCCCTCTATCCTGTCATAGATAATCTGTCCACATCAACAACATGACTGCTGATGCCATATTTTATTGCTTTGTGTTCATTTCTGTGCAATCACTGACTGCATCCTGTGAATTCTGATCAAACGTTAACGTAACTTTCTCAAGATGTTCACTAAAGAAATGTCGCTTCATTTTCTGATGTTCTAGCTCGTCCTCTCAAACCGAAGCAGACCACGAGCAGTATTTTAGTGAACACGTGATTTACTGGGGAGAACCGGTCTGTTGTGTTACCGCTGAGCAGAGTGACACGGACACACTGTGCAAACGCTGTGTGCTCTCCTCGATACATCCATGGGGGGGAACATGTAAACGCTGCCTTCTCCACAAACCATAGATGAGCATCATCAGCATCTGTAACCATGGTAACCGCACCCAACAAAGATGGCGGCTGACGTGTCTAAATTAGAAGACAGAATTTTTATTGATCACCAAGCTGAAATGAGTTCAATGTCAACTGGCCACAGTATTTTCCCTGTTTCATTCAAACTAAATAAGGAAATGTTTCAGACTGACTGACTCTTCAGTTGCAAGTGATCAGCAGCTGCTAGGCTAAAAGCAAAAGCTCTCTGTTGCTAGTTTGTTGTTTGTCAGCCACATTTTGGGCTTTGTCACGGTTAAAAATCTTACATCCGGGGAAATGTTTAGCTTCAACCTGAACTGGACCATCTGTGGATGAATTCCATATCTGATCAGTTCTGATCCACGCAAGTTAGACTTGACACGAGATGGAGAAATCGCTGTTTTTTTGTCAGCCGCCATCTTGGATGGCGTGTTGCTTGCAACGTTGCCTATCAGCGAGGTTGCTCTCTGTGTGGTCAAATCAATACCTGCTAGTAAAACAATGTGCGCCATCGATGAGTTTTTGCAACGGGCCGCTCAAAAGCAATAATCCTGAGCACATACTGTAGTTTTCATCAGTCAGTTAATATTGGCTGTTGGAATCAGGGGGCAGGAATATATACAGTAATATCTGTAACTATACAAATACAAAAATAGACACGCCCAGGAGAAGGGGGGGGGTCATTCGAGCGGCTGGAACTTGGCAGGCAGTTGGCTGGAAGTCGGCAGGAAGACGGCTGCCATTCGGCTGGCTTTCGGCTTGGATGGGAACTTTTGAGTTGCTACTACTGTATGAAAGTGACAATTACACATTTACATCAGCTTCAGTCAGTGATTGGCCGGCAGTGATTTTTTGCATAGTTGTGGATGTTGATTCAACATTGTTTTTCAGGGAAGATTGTTAAAGTGTGCCTTATCCTTGTTTGTACTGTTACTACTGTTATTGGAACGTGTCCCCTCTCTCTATAAACATTCTGTAAGGAATATTTGCACAGACCCAATCCCAAGCATCCCTTTAGTTAGCTGGAGGCTGGCCGCTCAGACACTACACTGTCTGAACAGCTCCACTGGAGCATGGTATAATGATTCGCTGTGCGGCTCAGTTAGTGTTGAGGATGTTCAGAGAGAAGAGGACCCTTCGCTTTACTAACAGAGGAGGAGGCTCCTTAACTCAGCTCTCCATCAATAACACTGTCTGTAGCCTGTTTCAACCTGACTGGTCATTTCTGATTACGGTTCCTAGAAACAGTTTGACTGACTGTAAAATGAGGAAAAAATATCAATGCATGAATGCATTTTGAGTGGTTGCTTGTATTGGAGGATCATATACTGTCTACTGCAAATGACCTACGAGCTAAGATACACACTGTTACGCTGCTCAGGTTAGGAACACGCTGTGTGTTTATTTAACACCTCATCACAGAGATCAGCGCTGATTAGACGGCGGGTCGCCTCTGGAGTTACACTGAAAGAATAAAACAAGCGGCCTCAGGCTCACAGCGCAGAGCCATGAAGGACAGCGAGCCCCCAAAACTGGAGGAAAAACACTAATTTGTCTTATACAGAGAAATAACAGTGGTGCTGTATAAAGTGTGAACCAGCTCTCTGTGTTCTCTTGACAAACTGTAATTATACTGGCTCTGATTCTGAACCTATAATTAGGGCATTGAAATGTATTCGTCTGCACTTAACTCAGTTGGGCCGACATATTAATTTATGCTTCTCTCTTTGTCTCCCTCTCATTCTCCTCTTCAGAATAATGGATCCTTGGGCTGGTGTCATAATCACAAACAGTGTGCAAAGGTAGGTAACAGTTGGTTTCCAAACTTTCTGAAGCCACCGCACCACTTCTGTGTGATAGACTCTCTGCCACAGTCAGTTAGTTAGCTGAAGTCTGGGGAAATGAGCCGAAACACGAGTTCATGCTAAAGTCCAGCGCTCTCTAGTGGCTGTAAGGGTTATGAGTCTCATCTGTAAAGAGTGGAGCAAAGTCCACAGAGGAAAGATCAGGGTGGGTGAGTGGGTGGACGAGTTTGTTTCCTGTTTCGTGCTACAGTCGATGATGGCTACAAGATCGCTCCCAGACAGTCTCGACGTGGCTGGGTGAGCTTCAGTCGACTCAAGCACACAGCTCGGACCAAAAATTCACGATGAGACGACTTGATATTGAACTATGTACTAGCAATTCTTCACAGTCAAATGGGGTGTGTTCTAACAGGCAAGCTCTTCAAGGATTTTTTGTAGTTGGGTATAATTTGTAGCTTCTTAAAATATGAATAAGGACTGATTAGGTTAAAAAAAAAAAGAAATAAAACTGATTTGCCCTATATCAACCAAATTTGGGGGTCAATCCATGAAGGAGCTGATATAAAAGTGTGTATTTTAAGCGTGCTGTTGGGTTCAGGTGCTGCTTTTGTTATCTTCAAACAAGCTGATGACGCGATGCTCTCTTATTATATCGTTTATTTCCTCTGTTTTCATGTTTGGCAGTGCACTTCATATAGATGTCACCTTCTTCAGTCGTATTGTGATGTGATATTAAAATGCACAGTAGACCTCGTACACGCAGCTTTGCGTCGACGTCACGCACAGATCTGAATGAAAGCGTTTCCTTCAGCTGATCAGTCTAAAGATAGGAGGGGGTCACGTGGGACTGCCGGTGTGTTCCACCGTAATAAATCACTCTACCTCTGTGTGTGTGTGCACACTGTGTGTGTGTGTGTGTGTACCAGCCTGGATACACACAGGCACGTGTGTACCTTTATACACGTGCATGTTTGTGCGGTAATAAATCACTCCCGGTGCAGGCTGGTGACAGTGTGCTCCGTATGTGTGTAAACATGTATGCATTGATGCATGCTGCTGTACTGTAGTGGTTATTAAGCATTCCTCAGCTCTGCCATTCATCACCAAACTTGGCTGTTCATTCTCAGATGTCCTATAGGTCAGAGCAGTTTCGCAGCCAATACATCAACGCTCATGAGAGAGGCAGGCAGTAATAGAGGGAGCGCATGCCTGGCAAGCTCCCCTCTATGATGTTTTGTTGGTATCATAAAACTTTCCTGGTTTACTTTCATGAAATTATGCTCAGATCATTTCATTTCATCCGCACCGTGTGGCTGCTTAGCCCCGGAGTTTTTAGATATTTAACTGCCCCCACGAGGAATATTGTCTTCTCGTTGAGCAATGGAGATATTAACGCGCCTTAGCAGCCTCTCACTTTGGTTACCATGCGACTCCCACTGACGGGGAATTGTGATGACATGTTAGAGCATTAGACGTCTCCCCGGCTGCATTATTAAGAGCTTCTACAGTGAAATATCAAGCCGCTTTAACCAACGATCACAGGGAGAAAGTGTTTTCACTGCGGCGTGAATCAGTTCAGGATACCAAGAGCTGCTTTATTCCATCATGTGCACTGTCCATCATCATCAGCTACATGAATGTGCATATATAAAATAACAGTGATATCTTATGATGATATTATGTTGTCGTTTCCTCTGATATTTGACCATCAGTGCAGTGATGTGTCTGCTTCCTCTTTGCTTATTGGCTAACATACACCGAGGCAGATGGAGGAGAGTTTACACTGTATGACTGTTTGTCCTGTGGAGATTAAATGCAACATTTATGTGCTGAGGCACATATGTTACCATGGTGATGTTAGGGGTTCAATTACATAACATTTTTGAGTTGAAATAACTATGTACAATCAAGACGAAAGGTGGGGAAGACGTAGGTGGATGCCAATTAGGGCTGAACGATATATCAAATCAAATCAAATCAAATTTTATTTGTGGCTAGGCATAACCCAGAAAGAGACAGGTGGGGGGTGGGGAGGAGTCCCCCGGCAGTCTAGTCCTATGGCAGCATAACTAAGGGATGACCTGAGTCAGCCCTAACTATAACTATATATCGTTATCGTATCGTTATCGCGATATGAACATTCACAATATTAATGTGTGCATGTGTACAGCTCAGGCAGTCACAAATATCATTTGCTTGCCCTCAGATGTACAGCTCAGGTCAGCCAACCACAAACCGTATTTCACGCTTGCCGTGGATTGACAGCTGAAGCCAGCCAATGACGAACATCCGAGGGAGGAAGACAGAGACACACACCACACAGCGGGGAAATTAGAAAGAAACATGAGTTAGTGGGAAAAAATAAGTCATCCTCCATTATTTGGAGGTTCAAAAAAGAAGATGTCAACCAGAGCGACGCATTGTGCCGGTCCCGCTTAGCAAAAGTTCAGACGAAGCATGGCAACACAACAAGTATGTTCCACCTCCTGAAGCAACACCACCACGTACTGTACGAGGAGGGATCCACTGGTAGTGTGGCACTGGCAGTGGATCTTTTGAAGAAGCTTGCCACCTTCCACCAGCTGCAGCATAATATATTTGTTAGTTATTGTTGAAGCAGAGCTGCAGTAAAATGTTTGATTTCTAATTTATTTAGTTAATTTAGTTACAATCAATAAAACTGCGCTTTCCACATCCCTTTGTATTACCCATGTACCATGTACCCATAGTCATATCGTATTGTATCGATAGAGATATCTTG
Organism: Protonibea diacanthus; assembly: GCA_028641955.1. Taxonomy (NCBI): domain Eukaryota; kingdom Metazoa; phylum Chordata; class Actinopteri; family Sciaenidae; genus Protonibea; species Protonibea diacanthus. Next base: position 12,889,384 of record CM053999.1, on the reverse strand, counting down.
ACATGAATATCGTGATATGAAATTTTGTCCATATCGTTCAGCCCTAATGCCAATACAGAGGACTGTCACAGAGACAGAAAAGAGATATAAAATAACCACACCTGAGTGAAGTTGTTGTTGTACTGTACTGTATAGTTTTTGTTTCTTTTTCAAATGAAAAAGGAAAAAAAAAAGTAGTCCACCAAAGTGACATTCAGATTTTCATCTGCACTTGTTTCATGCGCTGAGCGCAGTGTTAGCCTTTAGGGGCTTTTAGTTTGGAGAGCCCTCCAAATTCCACTCCTGTTTAATGGTAGTTAATTGTGAAATGAGAGGCTCTCACCGCGCGATGTGTAATCAATGCATTCCTCTTCAAGACTGCCTGCAATTCCCCGCAGAGCAGCTTGCTTCTCCGTGCTCTTAACTTTTCATTAATGTGCCGGCGCGGACTTTATATGCAGATGCGGTGAAAGCTGTCAGAGCTGCTCTGCGATGACAGGTGCTGTCTGAAGTATCACACTGAACTCGCGGCTCTTTAATCTCCGTCTGCAGCTTTCTTGATCAAAGGCCGGGTTCTATTTGCGGAAGCTGCAGCTCAACTACGTCAGAGTTTGGCTGTGTGTTTGTTTTGCGTTTGGGATGGTAGTTAGTCGGGATTACAGCTGATCGTACTGCGGTTTGGATTAGCCTAAACTCTCTGCACGGGACAAACTTAGCCTTAAGTCTTACAAAAACAAGGTTTTACTTTAGTTTTTTTGTGTCGGATAGTTTTCTGTCACCAGACAGAACAGCTCACAAACTGATCCAGCGTTCACACCCACCTCACTCAGTGATTGGCTGGCTGTGCAGAGGTGAGAGAGAAGTTGGAGTACCCAGTTGCTCATAGCAGCTAGCTGAGAAATATGCCTCGTCAGTGCAGGTGTGTGTTTAGACATGAGCAGGCAAAAATGCTTTTTACTTTAACTGAAGAGCATGCTGAGCTCTTATTTTGAAAAGAAATGTCTTGTCTTGTGTCTCCTGATATTGTGGTTGTGGCAGGTGTGGGTGGAGGCCTGACAGCCTTTGACACGCTGCTGTCACTCTCGGGGTTCGGCTTTGGAAATCCTCCTGACGCGCTTTCTTTCAGACATGAAACTTTGATTAATGTGGCAATCCCAGTATTGATACATCCCCGTCCAGCTCTTAAGCTCAGAGAGAGGCCTGATGAGAAGCCTGTCGAAGCTTGCTGCTGCTGCCGCGAGACAGCCCATCACTTTGGCTCGTGACCATTTGGCCCCGCGTCGTCCTCACGGACCCTGGTGGTAATGAGTGCTTGTTAATCCTTCTGTCACTATCTCCTCCAGGCAGACAGCCATTTGCAAGTGCCAGAGTTGATTAGCGACACACTCCCACACAGTCTAGTTCAATTCAGCTCTTTAAAAAGAGCTTAAGATGGGACTACTGTAGCACTGGAGCCATGGAGGGACATCGTGTGCAAGCGCTGGTGTCTTGGTTCGCAACCTAGACGATTGGCATTGAGCTTGTTGTAACGAACTTCTTTCAGCAGCTCTTGGCAGCCATTAGTGGACTTCAATACTCCCTACAGTCTTGTTCTGATGTTTGACTGAGGGCCAGACATCCTTTTCCTCCACCCCCCTCCCCCGCAACTCACATTGTCAAATGAATAAAAGTACTCGTGAAATAATTTGCTTTGGAGTTCATTCCTTGGGAAAAGCCGACGTCTTGTCTGTGGATGTTTAAAGGGCTGGAACACTTTCAAAGACAGTGCGAGTTGTTGAAACAGGAAGCCGGAGACAAACACGGGGCCTGTTTGCTCTCTGAGGGGTTGGTCTGGGCAGCGAATCAAACAGTGATGAGCAGCAAAAGAACAGCATTTTGCACGGTCAGCAGAGAAGTTGTTCGCCCCATTATCTCTGGTTGGTCATGGAGGAGTGGTGCACACAAAAAAACTGCCAAAGCACACACATACACACACACACCGCTTTACACTGCAGCCAAATAAGCACAGCTACGTCCTGTGACCTGAAAGAACAGCTTGGCTTCCAAACCAATTCCATTTGGTGCTAAATTCTGCAGCCCAGACAAAAAAATATCTGTGTTGTCTTCCCCACCTAAGCGACGAAGGTGCTTTCTCAGATCTCTTAACAATATCACAAAATTCCCCTCAGTCAGCTTTATTTGCAGTATAGTGGAATGGAATGCTTGATTCAAGCTCGAAATGGAGCGGAAAACTAACCGACGCTGAGGTGACGCCGGGAACGGCACGAGGGTGGGAGCGTCAGTCTGGATTAGTGGGCGAGTTCTCCTGTGGAGACCTGAGAGGGGAGATGGGAGATGGCAGGCCTGGCACAGGGCTATCAGACATGCTTCAGGGGGTCTTCAGTACATAGCAGTAAGAGCTGTACTGCACGTGCACTAGCCTTTCTTTCCCCTCCACACTCGTACCATGCAGTGGTGCACATCACTGGAACTCTGAAAGAAAAATTTACACCATGTGACTGTCAGACCCAGGACAATAATGATGATCACAATGATGACAGAACGTAATCATGCATGTGTGTGGATTCTAATCAGAACATGGGGGGTGAAAGCAAAGTATCAAACAAGTCCCAAACAAGTTTCCTCTGAGGAAAACCCAAACTGTCAGTTCATCATGATGTAGTGAACGCGATCATGCAGCCATGATTGTCACTCTGTAACACACCCATGATCACGTATTCTTTCTGATCCCATCTCCGTGTACCGGGGCGAACCTGGGACTCCTCGATGTGCCGCGCCGGGTGCGCTCGACTTTGATCATCTCGGCCGCGGTGTGCCGGAGAGCTCACAAAGACAGAGGGCCTGTTTATCCGGATAATGTAACTCCACTTTGATTTTCTGTTTGGAGGTCAAAACCGGAGCGCTGTAATAATCCCTCGTGTACACGACGCCGCAGGACATGCAGGAGGTCAAAGCATTAGCTTTAAAACAAGTTTGTTTAACCTGGAGGTTTGTTAACAGACATCAGACTAAGAAGACAGTGCAAAGGTGGGTTTAGTGTTATCTGATGTAATGTATATCTCTATCGCTACTGGCAATATAAGCCCCAGCAGCCCAATAACTATAAACAGTCTCTAAATATATTTATTTTGGGTGTTATAGATATATCAGACATATCATAACTGATGAAATCAACAGGTATAGTGTTTAACACTGATAATTGTGCTGATGCTACATGTGTATTATATTTGTGTGTGGTATCATTTCCAGCTCGTATGTGTGGTGAGTTATGACAGCAGCAGAATTGCCTGGAGATGAAAGAAGTATTTAAATCAATATGCAAAACAATTATTAACACTAACAGCCATGAAAAGTCTAAATATGAACCAAACTGCGGCAGCGAGTCTCGACAAACTCCGCAGGCAGCAGGAATAATATCCACAGGCTACTGAGGCTGCTGTCTGACTCCGACACGCGGTCTCTTTGGTGTTCTTTGGCATCCACACTGCACTTCAGCGTGTTACGGGAAGCGACGAAGGCTCGTCTTGTCGGACTCGGCGGCCTCCACAGAGAGTTTATACAACTACAGTGCGCCCTGAGGGGGAAACACGTCTGTCAGTCAGCAGCTGCACTAATGAAAGCTAAACTTTATAACACAGTACTCAAGTTAGTTTGTAACAGCAGATTTAAGGCCGGCACTGATGTACAAAGCTGTGATGGCTGCATGTCAGCACTGATTTCAACACCGTCGGCTCTGTTTCGGGGAAAACATGAAGACGGTTCACTCCGGCTCTGATGCCAGTGTCATGTAGGGTGACCAGGATTTCATCTTAGGAAACAAGCCAGTCAGATTCAGCATGTTTCACCCTTTTCCTTTCTTACCTGTATTATCTGGTCGTGGGATGAACACATCATCCGCGTCACGTTAAAAAGTCTAACTGAAGTCATGCATACACTGAGGGCACCTAACCAAAGATTATATCTGACGCCTGCTGATGTCAGGAGCAACTTTTCATCCCCTTAGATGGTTACCATGGCAGCAGAAGCCTATTTTCTTCTCTATAAGACAATAAATATGAGACAGCCCCTGAGACGTTTCCTCTGTGGACCTCGGCAAACAGAAGTTTGTTGAGAGTTCACACTCGAACTTCCAGACGACTTGCCGCGTCCTTGTGATGCTGCCGTACGTCGCTCTCCTCCCCCCGCTGTTTCTCACTACAGCATGAAATTACAATCAGCGTACACTCGCTCCCCTGGGCTGCCTCTGCTCACTGGTGCAGGATTCAGCTTTATGGTACAGAGGACGATGCCGTTTAATTGGTCCATGCTCCAGAAACGGCCCCGAGAACGCAGGACAACATCCGTTAGCTTTCCCGCGCTTTTTGGCACGCGCTTATGTAGTGAGGCGTCGGACACTTCGCGTTACATATGTACAGAACAGCAGCATGTCGTGTTTGTTGAACCAGTTCTTTCAACCCTCTACATTTAATATCCAGATATATATTAAGAGATGTGTGTTTCCAGCTCAAGATGTGATACAGTCTTAGACAGAAACCATACAGTACTGCACTGTAGCTAACCTTGGAAGACACAGACACATTCTATGATTACATAACTAAACAAAATGAATTCAGATACAGGGCTTTAATATTCTCCTCAGTTACATGACAGTACAAGCACACACACTGAACACACATTTAACTGAAGTTAACTCCTTAACGCCTGCTGTCACAAGTATGCAACAAACCGCTTGACTCGGTCAACCAGCCGAGATAGCGTCTGCATTCCCCCAATGCCAGTTAGTGCATATTTGTTACAGACCTAGGAACCTAATAAGTAAAAAAAAGGATGAATAAATAAAACATTGTTTTTTTTACTGTTATATTACTGTGTTATTGTTATCTTTTATTGACCATTATGCCTGTTGTTGCAAATTTGCAGCAACAAATTTAAAACAAATTTCTATTTATTTTTTGTACAAAAGTGAAATTAATAATCTCAACATTATTTACCATCTACTTAAAGGCAAAAACACACATAAAACATTTTTTTTTATATACAGCTATATAAATTCAGGCCTTAAGGGGTTAAATGAATAAACAATGTTTTGTCATTATTATTATTTGAAATCTCAGAAAAAATATGAATATCTGAATTTGGTGATTGAGTCAAATATTTCTCTGAAGGGGAATTCAGACTCGTGACCTGCATGGCTTCTGAATTTATTTGTCATACGTACAATAAAGCGAACAGCTGCTGTGCAAAGGCAGTCACATCAACACGTGACGATGGATTGATCCGTTTATTAATCGACACAACCGTCTCATCGCCCCATGAGGACAGTGCCATGACTCACGTTGCTGCTGATGATTGGTCACTGGACGTCTTCACAGCATCCTTTATATTGTATCAGACGGACAGGATGTGTTTGCTGTGTTAGCTTAATCTTAAGTTATTAATAGGAGTTCAGCACTTATTATCCATTATTCTATTTACTGTTTTTCCCGAACTGGTCGTTTTTCCTCTGCTGCTCAGGTTCTTGACCTCCAGAGCAGCCATGAATGAAGAACTCAGTGTTCTCACAGCCCGGCCTGTGTCCCACGTGTTGTTAGCTTCGAGCAAATAAAAATATTTTGGTCGAGGCTCAGAAAAGGCGGTGGTTTTTGTTAAATATTAAAAAAGATATTGAAATATTTCACCACAAAGCCGAGCCATGTGTCTTAAACAGAGCCAGAAGAATGTCAGCCACGCTGGAGGAGATATTATAAGAAAACTCATGAAACACAAATCACTGTTTTGTATTATTAATATAATGATTCAGCTCTTAATAAATCTAGAAACAGACAGAGTCACCTCATCTGTGTCACTGCTCACACACTCTTTGCTTTTACTTCACAGTGCCTGGAGCCCTGCAGAGATTCCTGGGAGATGAAGAGGAAAAACAATTGCAGGGAGCTGTGTGAGGTACACGCACACACACACACAGTCACACTGTACGCTTTCTGTGCACACGGATCAGTTTTATGGAATCAGACACATCAAACGTGAGCTTGTTTTATTTATGAATTTGTCTTCTACAAATGAATTTAGTCCGAGAAGAAACGAGCTGGATCAGGATCAGGTCAAGAAGAAAACTCTGATGAACGGTTAACTGACGTTAAAGGGCTGTTCAGTTCCACCAGATTCAAATATTTTCACGTTTTAATGTTTTCAAATTCATGTACGGACGTTGTTTTATGTTTGAAAACCTGGAGTGAGCTGCACCTTTTAAATATTCATGTCCAAAATGTGAAATAATGAAATTCCAGGTAAAACTAAGTTAACTCTCCTTCCAACCCATCTAGCGGGTGTTTCCCAAGAAGCACTGGGAGTGTGTGACCAGCTGTGAGTTCCTCCAGTCTGTGCTGGCGGCGAAGCAGGGCAGCTGTCCACCTCCGGAGAGAGCCAGCGGCTTTGCGGCGGCCTGCGTGGAGAGCTGCGATCATGACGGAGAGTGCTCCGCTCAGAAGAAATGCTGCTCCAACGGCTGCGGCCACACCTGCCAGGCTCCCAAAGACCTCTACAAGGGTACGCTGAGCCACAAAGACCTGATCCAGCACAAACCCTTTATTTAGCATGTCGGTGATCCAGAGAAACTCTAGCTGCACTGCAGCAAACTCAAACTCAGACTTTATTATTTAAATCAGGGGTCCCCAAACTACGGCCCCTGGGCCACATCCGGCCCACCTAAACAATTAGAGCGGCCCACTTAACTATCCCAAACAATCCCTCTAAAAATTTACCTTATTTATAAACTATTTACAGTAGTAGCTAATTTTCACCCCCTCACACAATGGTATATTCTGACGTGACTTTGCTCGTGATCAAGCGTGAAGTGTGCGCGGGCGAGGCGAGCTAACGGAAGAAAGCCAGAAAACAAAATGTCGAAACTGTTGAGGAAACGGAAAATAGATTCAGAGCGCAGAGTTTTTAACCTTCTGGGAACAGACTGGGCACATCTGTCTAAAAATCTTAAGTTTTACATATCTGTGAATATCTCTGAAACGGTTTACGATAGTGAGATGTGGTTTTTGCACTGTATCCCCGAGATTCCGCTGAGAACGGAGATGTGTGGTTCATGTCTGTGCGACACTTCCTTGTTGTCCTATGCCACCACGTAAAAGACCAATCAAAAAAACAGACGTTCGGCAGACTCCATATGCAGACGACGAATGGAAAAACGTTACTAGGCAGAATACTTTCTTTTTCAACCAATCAGTGGACACACACAGGTCAAAGCACAGCACAAACACACTGATCGTGACTGAATACAGGTGGAGTCAGGGCAAGTTTCAGTGACGACCAATGATCTCCTTTAAAAGCAAACAGATAAAACAAATGAACCTGAGGAGGACTCGTCCATATGGAGCAAAAATAAATCTACAAAAAATACAAAACACCCCTAATATTAATATGCATTCCCTCAAATATGCTGTCAACAGCGGACTGAACAGGGACCAAACAATTAATAAAAGCTTGTTCTTACATTAAAAATCAAAGACTGTGCTTGTCTTTTGCTTGACTGTGAAACATCATGTCATGCCAGTAAACAAAAATACATTTGCATCCAAAATATCAATACTAAAATCGATATGTATGTGAATTGACAAGCCTGGGACACACAGGGGTAAGACTGGGATGCAGAGCTGATCAGAAGAGTTTATTGAGCACACAAAAAGGGAAATGATCAACAGAAAGCGCCTCGACCAGGAGGGATGGCTATGAGAAATTTACAACTAAAATCCTATCTTCTAAGGGGAAAAAGAAAAGAACCGATGAAAACAGAAAACGCCTCCGAGGAGGGATGAAGTCCAAAAACTCTCTAACTAAGGCTATAAAAATGAACTGGCAAAAGGCCAACAAAAAACTCTCTAATCAAGGCGAAAACTGTGAAAGCGAATGCTAGACTGAGACAAGATAATGCGGGTGGGTCAAGACGAACGACAAGACACACTGGCACAGGACAAAGGGAGACACAGACTATAAGCACACATGGGGGAAGGGGAGACAGGTGGACACAATCAGGAATCAGGGAAGACAATCAGACTGAGGCACAGGAGGATGGGCAAGTGACCTGGAACGAGAGGAGAGTTACTTATCAAAATAAGACAGGAAATGACAAGACAAACATGGAGACAGGACAAAAAACTCAAAATGACAAACCGGTGTGACATGAATATTGTGAGGTGTGAAACACATGGAAGCTCCAGAAGCTTCAGACAGGAGCTCAGGACTCATCTTTATTTCAAATCATCCCACAAACTTAAACAAAACTCAGAACATTAATTATGGTTAAATCCTGAAGTGAAATAATTAATACTTAATTATTTGTACACATAGACCTTCTGTCAACTCACAGACTGAAGCTGAAACATTTGAAATATTCATTTGAAGATATTATTATTACTATTATTATTATTATTGTCACTGTGACATACTTTGCACTGTCATAAACTTCTTGTCAACCTAAAAAAGATGTCACCCAGCCTCCCTCGGGCCCTCACTCAGATAGATGAGGTAACTCTAGGTGGAAAATCTCTCGCTAACAAACAGCGTGCCGCCGTGCTGCCGAGAGGCTACGTCAGGTGGAGCCTGCCCTACTTAGACCTCCATTGTCGGAAGGAGGATCAAAGCGAGCCGAGGGGAAAAAACAGATCGCGAGCTCACAGCGGCGCGCTCAGGCCTCGCCGACGGTAACACACACGGCAAGAGAAGAAACTCATTTTGCCTTTTCACTCAGCGGCTCTGAGAGGAGCTGCAAATCCCTGCAGCCCCGAGGGACGGGGACTGACCTCACTGAGAACTCCATGTCCTCTCTGCTGGGACAGACGTGCGTGTGCTGAGAATTACAGTAGATTGTTGTATCTAGGAGAAGACGGATTCTAATCACAGTTAGCTGACTCACCAGGGTCATATCGACATTTTATTAAACATCCGATCAAATGAGTGCATCCACTGTGATCCCCTCAGTTTTTTTCATTTCATGGTGTGGTAACAGGATCGTTCTGCTCTCCTCAGGTGTCCCTCTGAAGCCGAGGAAGGAGCTGGGCTTTGAAGAACTCTCCTCCGGTCAGCTGGAGGTGCGCTGGTCCTCCCGCTTCAACATCTCAGCCGAGCCTGTCGTCTACGTCCTGCAGAGGAGGTGGAACTTTGGCATCCAGCCCAGCGAGGACACTGCCACCTCCTGGCAGCTGGTTGCACAGGTTAGTTCACTGTCTGTTTTTAAATGTACTGTCCAAACTAAAAATAACGGCCGTGTCGGTCCTGATTTATGACTCCCAGCTTTGATGACTTCTCCTACAGTATCTGTAAAAACCTGTGCGTCGTCACTAGTATTAAAAGTGGCTGCTAACAGCTGTGCGCCTTCTAATTGTGCTCTCAAGAGGTTTAATGGCATTTCGCTCGTAAAGCTATGGCTTTAAATGGGTGTTTTGATTGAGGGTAAAGGTAATCTCTGCAGTCTCTGAGTGGAGTTACATCCAACGTCAAAGCATTAAAGCTCTCTGTAGATGCCTGCTGCACATTGTAGGAACTCATTCTCTGCATACAGTACAAATGCCGTGTCATCATTTACCTGCATTAATGTCTATTTTATCAGAAGTTAAAATATGTAATTGACCAGGCCTCGATACAATCTTTAATGTAGACTTGTTCGGTTGTCATGACAGCAGAAACAGAAATGTACCGAAGATGAGATTTTATGTTTTTCCAAATGAAAGTTTGGACATGACTCAGCTTTTTTATCCTGCAGGCCGTGCGTGGCTCCTCGCACATTTACATCCACACTCCCGGCTTATGATGCACACGTCATGCTTTTCTCAGCCTCTGGGTTCATGTCCCGTCTCGCTAACGCTCTCTCTCCCCTGACCCCTCACAGACCACAGAGCAGGGAGCGAGGCTCTCTGACATCCGGCCCGGTCGCTGGTACCAGTTCAGAGTGGCGGCGGTCAACACCCACGGGACCAGAGGTTTCACCACGCCCAGCAGACACATCCACTCCGACAGAGGTCAGACAGTGTGTGTGAGACACTTTGTTATTGTGTAACTACAATGAAGTAAAAAGAAAGTAGAAAGTAAACATCCTACAATTCGAGATTGTATTGACAGAAAATGTCACCTTGACGAGTAAAAAATAACTGCTGCTGCTGCTTATTTCTCTTCAGTCATCTTTCCTTAGTGTATTTGTGTGCCTGTTCACCTATGCCTGTGTGTGTGTGTGTGTGTGTGTGTGTGTGTGTGTGTGTGCAGTGCCAGGTGTAACTACAATTAAGAAAGTAAACATCCTACAATTCGAGATTGTATTGACAGAAAATGTCACCTTGACGAGTAAAAAATAACTGCTGCTGCTGCAAAATTGGACTAGTGATCAGCTGCACAAATTTAAGGAAAACAGGACGACCAATTTTGTCATCAGTCCTTTGCGCTGCAGCGCCTACCATCCGCATCTGATCCCACCATAAACTGCAGACGACAGGCAGTTGTTCACTTCAATCAGCCAGACAGTCAGAGTGAATGGTTACCAACATGTCAGGAGAATATATCAAGCCTAGCTTCGTATTATCGCCCTGAAACACCCTGAATCGTCTGCAGCAAGGCCACAGTAATATTTACAGTGGGAACATTAAGCTGAAGAAGCTTAGATGTGTGTTTCCGGACATGTTTACTACTGCTCCACCTGCTGTAGTTGGAGTTAGGTTATGGTTAGGCAATCTAACTTGTGTTCATGTTTCCGAGCAGAAAATGCCAGCAGATTCTCATAAAAGTTAAAGACCGGCAGGTCTTTGAAGGACAAACTGTAGCCTCCAGTTTTAGAGAGATAAATAAATGATGTGATGTCTGGAGGAATTACTAACATACAGCATTCATCCTGTATATATTCTATCTTTGTGGCTGCATGTGAATGAATATTAACAACATCCCTTCACCCTCAGACCCCTCCAGTCCTCCAGCACCCACTGAGCTGAGAGTGGCCAACATGAGCTTTGGCCCCAGCAGGGCGGTGTCTGCCAGGCTCCACTGGAGCATGCCCGCTGACCTGGACGTTCCCGTCCACCACTACAAGGTCAGCTGGAGCTGGACTGCAGTCGGACAGCCCTCCGCCTCATCCCTGACCAAGAGGAGGAAGACGGTCCGAGAGGTGCGGGCTGACAGATACTACAGTGCTTGTTAACTGCTCGGCTTCATCTGATTCTGAACAGCATGTGTGTGGCAGGTCCTATAGACTGCCCTACATAGGAGTAAAAACTAAACTTTAACAAGTCAAGGAGTGCACGTAAGAGTATTTTCTTCAAACTTTTTATTTTATATTTTTCTAGGAAGTTAAATGAATAATGGACTCAGTCGTTTTTATTAAACCCGCTGTAACGATGAATGCACTACTGCTATCTATACTTACAAGACTCAAGTTCTCTGATACCAAACTTGGTGTTGAAGTGCTGGTTTTAGAAACATTTGACCACTTCTAACACTCCTGGCTGCATCATTAGTACAAATGATAACGAAAAATAGAATTCACAGAAGTCAAAGGTACAAGACTGTAAGCAAAAGCTCTGGGAGAGAAGCTGACTACAAGTCCCAGGCAGCAATGCGGTAGTAACAGCTTAAAAGTGCCACATTCAGTGTTGGAGTAGAGTTAATGAAGTTTCAGTTTGGATTTTGAAGTTTTATTAACAGCTACATGCAGCACCAAGCTGTTTTTTCCTTGAATGCAACAGTTAAGCTTGCAAATAAGCGACATTACATGGAGTATTATAGTCTTTGAGCTCTAAGGCTCATGGGTCCTGTAGTCCTCAGTGTACTCTATATAAACTAAACGGAAAGAACATAAAATGTGATGTTAAAAAGATGTAGTCTGTGAAGCTATACATGAGGCTCCCATGTGAGGTCATGTGTGAGTTTGAAGAGGGAGAGATCTTCATAGGTCAACATTCTTCTTGCTGCCTGTTGCAGACACGCTGCAGCATGTTCTAACCTCTAAGAGGTGACCTCTTGTTGAGAATTCAGATTGACAAATGGCCTTTGCTGCAAGAAAACTCGAACGCAAGTGTCCAGCGATGATTTCAGCCACGAGGATGAGACGTTTTATGAACAACTTGACCCTTATTTTCTCTTCAGTCATCTTTCCTTACTGTATTCATGTGCCTGTTCACCTGTGCCTTTGTGTGTGTGTGTGTGTGTGCAGAGCCAGGTGGAGCTGGACAGCATGCGGTCTAACAGGAGCTACAGTGTGGAGGTCCAGGCTGTGTCCTACTGGGGACAAACTCCGCTCAAAGGGCCCCGAGCCATCCTCCACTTCAGCACGCAGCGCAGTATGTCTTACATTTCTACGTAATGAGAGAGGAGACTTTGGCATGTGGAATCTCAGCCTGACGACCATCGTCGTGATGTGCAGTAGCAGAAAATGTGTTTGTGTGTCCCCTCAAACTTTAATCCAGCATGTTGAAGGGTCAGCATTGCTGCGCTGAACGTTTCCTCTTGGTTTTTGAAAATGCATCTGGATGATCTCTGAATTTTATTTCACACTTTCATGCTGCTTTCTTCTTCTTCTTCTTTTTTTAAAAGAACCTTTTGGGTTTAAAGATCTTAAAGACTTTCTCCCACTGGGATGTTCAATCTTTGATCCTCCATATCTCGGAGCCTCACTCCACCCAGACACAAGCCTTAACGTCCCACACTCAAACTTATCAGCGTGGCGGAGCGGAAAAAACCTTTTAACTCCTGATTCAAAATGTCAAGGTGTTCCTTTCAAAGCTACAGGCTGACATGGTGAAAAAAAAAAAGTCCTGATCCATTAAAAAAATGGAGCTTTCGAATGAATACGTCATTATATAATGATGGAGGTTATTTGTTGGTGCCCACTTCTCTACAGGCTGATCTGTCGGTCAGGAGGACTCGAGGTGAAAAAGCACCCAGGGCACTCATGTTCATGGGAAAGGCATGGAGGAAGTGATGTCAGGACTTCACTTGTTTCTGTTTCTTTCTCATATTTGTCCTAAACTTTCTCATTTTGAATACCCGTGTTTATGAATCCTTACTTGGTCTTACTTGGTCTGACATTGATGTCTTGTCTGTTTTGAAGGCACCAGTGCTGCTCCAGGAAACCCTGCGGGTGACATTCTGGATGTGGGGACACCGTTCTTCCAGGACGGACAGCTCCGGGTTCATGTCTACTGGCAGAGCAGCATGGGTATGTACAGTACATACAGCATGGACACACACACATATTTGCTTTTTTGTTGAAGATTTGATGCTAATCCGCAGGGGGGCTTAGTTTAAATACTGGACTTTTGGACCTTGTTGTTGCCTTTGCAGAGGAGAGGATGGTGGTCATACTCATCTCTGTGATGAGATATTTTTAGTCTTAGTTGGAGGTTACAGGACGTTTAAATAAGACCACTGTGGATTTACTAGAGTTGCTCTTTTTATGGAGCTACATGTCCAAGACCGGCGTCTGTCTGTCAGTGAAACTGATATCGACCCTTTCGACTGACTCTGATCTGACTCTGGGTGAACTGGGAAAGAAAGAAAAAAGGTTTTGTAACTGTCAGATTCTTCTTTTAAGAAGCTGTGTTCATGGTTGTACATAGACCTGCTGTTACAGCACACTGATGTAAGCTCTTGTTGTCTGGGTAGATCCTCTGGTTGAATTCTACAGAATTCAGTGGGGTCCAGAGTATTGTGGACACAACCAGACCAGACCCATGGAGAAGATCAGCACACAGGTGACCTTTCAAAATAAAATAACGTTGTCATTGTAAATATGATGCCGGTATCAAGAGCTACAGGACGAAGTGCACATCTTATGAGCGTTTTCTGTCTTTGTCTGATCCAGGAGAACTTCGTCAGCCTGCAGGGCTTGCTGTTCTCCTGCAAGTATAAAGTCATTCTGCAGCCAGTCAGTAAGAAGAGTCATCCTCTGGCAGAGAGCACCAGCTTCTTCACTCCATCCTGTGCCAGCATCCAGGCCAAAAGTCCCAAACCCATCACCTGCCCCGGAGACAAAGGTGAGGCAGAAGCTCAGGTCAGCTTGAAAATACATCAGAGTGATGCAATATGTGATTTTTTTTGGAATCCTGGACACTTCTGCTGGTCCTTCTGGAAGCCTGCTGTTTTTCAATATGAAGCACATTTGTAAATTCTGTTTTGTTTACTCATTCTCTTAATTGTACATTTTACTGCTGCCAACAACCCCGCTTCACCAGAGTCAGATCGCATAGTAAATGAAAAATGTTCACATCAGTTGTAGTTGTAATTTCATGAATTTCTCACAGCTCTAATTTCCCCACTCTCAGAACAGATGGCAGCACAGAAATGTCAACATTATGTCTGCAAATCAACGCGATTCATTTACATTGAAAAATGTGATTGCTTAAACACAAGGAGCTACACTCTGGTGTCACTTTTTCATTGCATGATGTTGGCATGTCACATGACCAGAATTCGAGGATTCGTTTCCACTCATCTGAAAGGAGGATGATTGATTGACGACGGCGTGAGCGCGGGGTTCCGAACTTCACCTGAAGTTTCCCTCGTTCTTCTGCTGACATGGTTTTAATGAAGCCTAAGCAGTGAGCGCAACGTGATTTCCCCCGATACCTCAGAGAAAACATTTCCCAGTCATTCAAGAATTATGAACATCCTGGTATTTTCAGCAAACTCAATAATATAAAGTATGTGGATCTCTAAAAATGGAGTAGAGCCTACATGAAGAAGCAAAAAAAAAAAAAAAAAGAGTTGCATCAACAGTAATAGTCAGTTTTGAACTCTTTATTACATCAAATCTATATTGAATAATAAGTTAGCAATAAGTTAGCAATAAGTAAGGGACTCTATTACAGAATATGACAGAAATGGAATATCATTTTCATAACTCTGTTTTCAGTCGTGTATAATCACCTGAATAGGATGAACTCTTTTTGCCTACAGACATACGTGGGTCCGCCATGTTTCTACAGTAGCTCAGAAGGGACAAACTAACCTAGATGGGCTTATTTTTTTGGGCACATTTCATGGCCTCCTCCACGCTCTGACGGACAGGTTACAGGTTTGCAAGCAACAACTACAGCGCTAGACGGCGCTAAATCCTCCACACTGCTCCTACATTGAAACACTGTCGTCGTTCCTGCGATTAAAATGTTAAAATGTTTTCCGGCACGGTCACATTTTTTAATGAAGCACAGATATAAATTCAAGAGATGTCAGCTGACTGAGTTTGGGTGATATTTCATTTTGCTGGAGTGAAACACAATCTTATTCTTATTTTTAAAAAATCAGCCCGTGACATTTCAACAGTACGTCTCAATAAGGAGAGAACATTTTGTAAATGATAAATAAGTGTAGTTGTTTGCAAACATGACTGAATAACTGAGTTATATGAATAACTTTTTCACCTTGCATCGATTACGTACAGTCTTGCTGTAACATTTGTAATTACAGTAGAACATCAGCGTGATGTTGAAATGGAAAGAAAAATCCACGCAAACTATGATATGATGTTCTGCTTTGTCTTTTTCATGCTCCCTCTGGGACTCCTTGGCAGTTGTCTCCTGCCTCAGGCCTGCTATGGAGCCTCCCCATGTAGATCCTGAACACACCATGAGAACCAACACCTGTGTTCATTTAACCCCCTGGCTCTGCTTCCTCCAGCAGTCTCCCCTCAGAAGGTCCTGGCGAAGGCGGCCAACCTGACAGCGTCCTTCGAGGTCCGGGGCGGCAACATGACGGCCATCTTTAGCTGGGATTTGTCCCAGCATTTGGCCCCACCCCACCAACAGCTGACCGGTTACCAGGTGACCTGGGCGGAGGTCATCCCCACCAGCCACCACAGCAACAACAACAAGCTGCCTCACAGCCTCATCTCCCAGTCGCAGATCCTACCTCCGGTCAGTGCTGGTATAAGTCTGGAGTTGTTGGTTGGCTGTGTTACATAACTTCACAAGATATGCATAAATCAGCGACATGGCTTCTTACTGTCATCCTCTGGTTTTTGGGGTGTTTACAGTAACGCTTTAATTTCCACCTTTGTAATTTCCTAGTAAGTATACATTATAAATATATGTATCCAAAAAGGTCCTTAATTCCCTTTAGTCAGTACACAGCAGTCAGTACCTGTTTGTATGCTCAACAGAGC
This sequence comes from Protonibea diacanthus, assembly GCA_028641955.1. Taxonomy (NCBI): domain Eukaryota; kingdom Metazoa; phylum Chordata; class Actinopteri; family Sciaenidae; genus Protonibea; species Protonibea diacanthus. The sequence continues at coordinate 12,873,258 of CM053999.1, read as the reverse complement.
ATACAAACAGGTTTAAATAGAATGGGAATTCATATTTTAGCTATAATTATTACTAAATAACAGTTTGAACAGGACACTTGCTTGGAATTTTGAAGAAATTTGAAGAATTTTGCAGACCTGTACAATAAAGTGTTATGAGTTTGGATTTTACAACTGAAGAATTGCACAATGAGTGTTTATTACTGTTTATTTACATTTGACTTATTTGAGACCAACAAAAAAAAATAAAGAAACAAAGAATTATTTCTTTAAATTTCCCATAATCTCTCTCTTGGCCATATAGAGAAGAGTTATCCATGAAGTTGGAATCGTTTTGTTTTCAGACACATTCCTCTCTTTCAGGATAATTGTGGTCTTGACACTCAAGAGAACTATTTTGTTCCAACTTTATGGGCAACAGTGCCAAAACTATACTTAAACAGTTTATTTATTAAATGATAAATATATTATTTATTATTTTTTGTAGAGACTTTGTTTAGTGTCTTGTCAGTGTGAGGCTGGAGTTTGATTTTCATTTGAACGTGGTTCTCTGTTCTTTAATAGCAAACACTGTTATGCAAGATAATTGAAAATGGGAAATATGTTGGGAAATATGATTATTTAAATTACCCCAGCGCTACAGATAAACAGGCTAACATTTTATGTGAGAAAGACATGAAATGGAAAAGCTTAAATGGAGCAGCTATAATGAAAGTGAAAATGTGTTTTTTTTAATTTCCCTTCTTACCTTTTTCATTTTTCTTCTGTTCCACGTTTTCAGTTCAGATTTCCTTCCACCAGTTTGGTTCTTTTTTAGCACTTCTTCAGGACTAGCAGTGGAATAAAATATACCCTTTTCTTGTTTATTGTCTGTACGGTGAAGTTGTCCTCTGTGCAATATATCTGGGAGTTTTAATGCATATCTGAGTCAGATTTACATTTTCCCTGCAGGCAAATCTCAGGGTCCACTGGGCTGACAAACACTTTCAGAACCTTTAGCCTGCAGCTCCCCCCACAATTTCACACACCTTGCGCATTTTAAACTTTTCTCCTGCCTTCTCCTCTGCTCCTCTCACAGTTTGTCCTTCCTCTTCTCCCAGGATGCTAATGTTCTGGTGGTGTCAGGCCTGCACCCTACCAGCCTCTACAGGCTGGAGGTCCAGGTCATCACAGCAGAGGGTGAAGGTCCTGCGACCACCCGAACCTTCCAGACTCCTGGGCACCAAAGCACCTTGAAGCACAGTAAGTAATGGATGAGAGGAAAGAACAAAAACCAAAAGCCATTCCATATCTCACAACCTAAAAAAAAAATCAGATGTATGCATATTTAAATGAACAAATGAATGAAATGAACTCACGTGTGTGCAGGTACCTGAAAACGCTGTAGATTTTACCTCTAAATTGTCTGTAGGTGTGAATGATGATGAAGAAGATTCAGAAGATAAACTGATACCTTAATACGAGCTTTAAATGTCTCTCCTCATTCAGGACCCAGGCTGAGGAAGCATCACCATAAACAACCAATGAGTGAGATGCACTGAGCCCAGACAGCCAATCAGCCTGCATGAACCGAGTCTCCCAAACTCAGGATGACCAAGAATCCACAGAACAGTCATAATAATAATAATAATAATAATAACTAACAGGTGCAGCCTCAGCAGCTTCATGACGAATTCTCCATTCCAAGTTCTCCCCGCAACATCTGAAGGCAGACCGAGCTGTTATTGTTGAAGCTGTTACACATACTGCTGCTTTTCCAGCAACGAAACCACCACTGACCAGACTGGCAGTCTTTACTGGCCTCTTCACTTTTGAAAAACATAATTGCTGGACTGTGTTACGCAACAAAACCACACACTTCTGTATGCTTTTCAGTGGAAACCAAACTCCAGACTTAAATAAGGTTAGATCTTAACACCAATACTTTGACAGGCTGCCAATAACTGACCCTGGTTTCATTGATTTACGCTAGCAACACAGAGGTCTCACAGTTAATATGAAATGTAATAAATCAGCAACATAAACCATCAAGCCCGTTCCTTTACTGCGTTACTCTGACACAGCCGAGGTCCGATGCAACTTGTGAAGTTGTACTTCCTTTTGACTCCCAGCTGAGATCGACCTCAGCCCTCCTCGTGGTGTGTGGGTGCGCGTCGTGATAGCATGCAGATACAGTTAGCGATAGCGTTTTCAGTACCTGTAGGGCTGGGTACGGTTAGAACATTGTTTGTAATGTATCAAACGCAAAACAGCGCTGAGCCTGATTGGCACTTTGTGATAACGGACTGACCTGAAGAGACAGTCTTTGAGATTGGAATCAGCCCAATCCATAAAGATTTGATGTGTGCGTCAAAGAGAGCAGATCACCTGAAATTAAGCCTGCAATGACAGCAAAGGTACAGCTGCCAGCGTGATTCGTGATAGTTTTTGAACACCTTTATCAATCAGTGATGGAACTGCAGCTAATTGAAATAGAGGATAATGTTTTACAAATGCAGCCTCGCACACAACGAGGAGGCAAATGCCGCGTCAACAAAACAGGAGGGTTAATAAAACACAGTATGAATTAAGGAAAATTACAACGTCAATCTGATGAAAGAATAATTAAGCAAAGCCGCTGCTCGGCTTCTGCATCTTGTGCCAGTTTAGTGTTTTTTAATTCCCGGTTCTGCTGACAGGGATTTACTCTCCCCTCCAAGTATTTAGGCTTGATACCCAGCCCTAATTCCCCCGCTGTACAATTAAAAGTCCTTTTGACGGAATTTGCATGAAAACACCCGAAAATGTGTCAGTGTCATTGAGTGGTACTTTGATATATTTCACAACCTGAAAAGCGAGAGTTATTTCACAAAGACACGTAGCTCCCCCTGTCCTCCTGTAAATGCTGTATAAAATGTTTGTCTGTATTTATTAGTTGTGGTATATTTGTGTCTGGATGAGTGTCTACTGTAAACATAATATATCTGTACTGTTTGTGTGCTCAGCCTTTTGTAAACCTCTAGAGACCCTGTACAAAGATGTTTTTTAACTAAAGATAAATTCCATGTCAATATGTGTACGGTGCCGTTTTTTAATCTTCTATTATTTGATCTTTTTTTTTTTTTTTTTTTCCTCCGCTCCCTCATCAGCATTTTCTCCTCAGTATCCGGCGGTGACCTTTGTCCGCTGAGAGAATTTATAATGATGGTCTAACCGAGGCAGTATTCCTGTGGGGAGAAGCAAAGCCATAAGAAAACATAGATCTGCACTCTAATTCTACCTCCATTATTCTTGAGTTGGTGCACAAACAAAAGGTTTAAAAGGAGCCCCCAGGGATACAGTGTGTGGTAATACGGATGGCTGCCCTTCCACACACACACACACACATGCACACACAACTTTCAAAGCTCCGCATTGATTACATCATGATTCATTCCTCATATTCACACACTTATGATCATTTTCGTCGTGTGTATGTGCGTGCCAAAGGGGCAGGCGGACATGTGAATGCTCCCCGCACACTTTCACACACAAAACATTTTCTGTGCTTTCCATCCACATAAAGAATGGAGTCCATAGTTGCTGTTGTACTCGGGCCCACATATCAGAGTGTCAGGAACAGCTATGTTTAGTCCCCTTAATGTTCTGCATATGATAATGAAGCTCAGACGTAGTGCCTCGGCGTTATGAAGTATCCTCGGAAAACACTTGCCTGCAACATGACAGAGGATGGAGATTCCGCCGGAGGAGGCTGCATACAGACGCACAGTGCAGGGAGTCCATTTAGATAAGGAATAGCTCAGCCTGGAGCGTAGAAAAACATCTTTACCAAGGATTTATGACCATTTCAAGGTTTTTTTTCCCCAAACAGCCTAAATATGTTTACCACAGTGGAGGGAGGAGAACAGCAGAATAGAGCAGACTACAATAGATATTATTTATAACAGTGAAGGCACTGTGATGGCAGAGAACAGGTGAAATGTACAAAATACCTGAAATGACAATTGACAAATGCATTTCTGAATGGAACCCTTTATGGAACTCATAAAAAACAGTAAAACAACTGTAAAACAGCTGTGTGATGTCTTCTGTGTTGGGAAGAGCTTTGTCAAGTCTGAGAGGTAACCCAGATGATGACATCATAGTGATGTCATGCACAGAACAAACTTCCATTTCCAAACCCCGTATAGCACCTTTCTAATCTCCCGACCACACATTCACACACACCGATGGCACAGCCAAGAAAACCCCTAAAGATCATCACCCCCAACAACTGAGATCGACGTGAAGAAACGGAGCTAGAAAGATGTCCAGGAAGTCATTAAGGCAAAGCAAGATCAACCTCTGCCCCAGGCCCGAGCAGACCTAGTGGTCTTGTGTTCAGACCTTGCCAATGCCTATGGGTTCATTCAGCACAAGCTGGTTGAAGAAGCTCTTTGAAGACACCATATTCCCAGCAACATCAATGACCTCAATCTGGATTATTGCACAACTTCCAGATGAGAGTTCTGGATCTACATCATCAGAGGGTTGAGAAGGGAATCATTAGGAAAGGAAGAGCTTTAAACCATCAAAGGCAAGGTCCCTTGTGCTGAGAAATAGAAACCTATTGGACAAGTTCAGCTTTACAGTATCCGTAAGCATCATATCAACATTGACAGAACAGCCAATCTGAGTCTGGACTGCAGCCCGAAGGTTGTTTCAGGGCTTGGATATACCAGCATGCTGTTCTGCCTGGGGTTTTATGATGTTCTACGTCTATTTTAGAAACCCTGGAGAAGCGCCTGCCAAGGACTTTAAGCAGTCCTGCCCTGTACAGGTCCACCAACGCTGTACAGGTCCACCAACACTGTACAGGTCCCCTTCGGTAGCCTCTGGGAAGAATTTGTGTTTACACAAACAAGAGAAGCCATGCATCAGCAGGCATCGAGGTATTCACAGGCATGAAATGGAGTGGCTGCCAGAGCATTGCAGGTGACAGAGGCGCAGTTAATGCAGAAGGCTCTTATTGAGATGGTGGCAATAGTGAGATTAGGCCCAATGATCAGCAAAGCTAAAGCAGGAGTGCAACATCTTCAGGAGCATGCAGACGTAGCAAAGGTACAGATTAACAAGATGGCCTGGATGAAGTGGGAAAACACTGCAGCAGAAGATCTCTTGCTGGCTGACCTCCACCACATTAGCACACTCCTTGTATGATGAGAGAGGGTCCCTTCAATCTCATTAGTGGTTGCCCAAAAGCCTTGCCCCATGGTTGCTACCACTTGCACTATATCCAGGTTCTCAGGGCAGTTTCAGAAGTGGATAGCAGCAAAGAGAGGAGTCACTCCTTCACTGAAACCACAGAGGAAGTCTGTCTGAGGTGACTTTTCGCTTCTGTGAGCCGCTCCCTTTGGAAACCATGGACGACCTGACAATAAAATATATGCTTAGTTTGTCCTAATGAACTGATCATAATGTTCACATCCAGCATCATTTGGTTCTCGGAGTGGTAGAACATGTTCGTAACGTGATGCTAACTATCCTGCACGTTCTGTGTTTCATCAAACTAACATACTGATCCTATCATGTACAAGTTGATTGTGACTGTGTCAGAGACAGGACTGTAGTCGTGCGCATAACACACTTTTATGACCCATGGTGCACACAAAGGCAGACCGGGTGAGGAACTGTTTTGGTGGAAGCGTTTGATCAGCAACGTTCAGGGCAATGTTTTTTTGAACAACATACATTTGTGATAATGTGTATGAGAACACACTCTCCATAGTCACCACAACTTTAAACACAAGCACACAAAGGCTCTCCAAAGTTCTGCATGAAGAACAATGGCAGTTTACTCACTTCAGTATGTGGCCGCCAGATATGAATGAACAAACAGTACCAGACTTGTGGGTGTTTCACATTGTTTGCGGTAACTTTTCGGGTCACCTACTTCGAAAATGTGTATTTCATTTTCTGCATCCTTAAATGATTGTACACCAGAGAGGGCGCAGATCCCATTGAGTGTTTTTCAGACGTTGCACAACATCTCACGCATGGTGTGAGCTCAGCGTTCAGACGTGCCCCCCTCCCCTCTCCGAAACGCTCATAGAAGTTGGCCCTGGTCGAGAGGAATCGTTGTTGGAGAAGAAAAAAAGTGATTTTCGATGTGTTAAACATCAAACGTGGCATGTTTTTTCCCCTGAAATGGACCGTGTGAAACGTGCATTTAAAGGAACTGGAATGTAACTGCGACACGCTGAGCTGGGGCCAGCATGAGGGAGCGGGAAATGTTTTATGTCTATATGTTTGTTAGGAATGCATTCTTTTGATTATGACTCGGATCGCACGCATCTGTTGGAGACACTCACACACACCCCTCCTCTCTCTTTAAAGCATTCATTTAGTGCTTTGTGATCATGTGGACAACCATAATTAATGATAACAATATACAAAATGGTGCTCCGGCCCTTGTAACGCTGGGAGGAATATTTTAGTGCTCCACATATCATGCTTTTATTGATTATACGCCTTGCTGCTAACATCCTGTGTCTGTCTTTACTTATTTAGAAGTGGCGTGAGCAGTTTACAAGGACAAAAGCAGGACAAACGCATTCGAGAATGAATTCTTGAATTCTCTCCTAATGAGCAAGAAGACCTTGAGATAAGAATTTCCAATTTAATTTGATGGTTATATGTTTCTTTGTGCAGACATCCCAACACACTGAGGTAAGATACAGATATAGATAGATTACTTTATTCATCCCCGAAGGGACATTAGGTAAGATATTAGGTAGATACCCAGACAGACCTGTGTAGTCCATATGTACACTGGTTATTGTTCAATGTTTGAACGCAGGTTGGGTTATAGTATAAAGTTCTTTGTCTTCAGGTGCAGCTGAACCGACACGATACAAAAAAAGGAGCCTTTGTTCTTTCTTTCAGAAATCCTTAAATCTTTTTCACTTTACAGAATATGACAGACATGTTCAAGTCTCTGTTTTCATTAGAGTATAATCACGTGATGAATCATTATGTTTCGACGAAACATTGGGTTACTTAACGTAATCCCTGGTTCTTTGATAACAGAGTGAGGTGTTTCACTATGGGAACCGCTTCTGGCGAGACCATTACGGAAGCTCCAATGACACAACGTCTGTCTCTGACAGACAGGTTGACGTGTGGGGAGGCCCCGCCCCCTTTATATACCACGGTCGACCGCCCCATCTGGGCCATTCTCACTTTCTTCCTCAGAGAAATTACGAGAGATCCCTCAGCGCATCCGGTAGTCAGGTTGGTTGCTAGCTTAACTGCTATCAGACGTCCCGTTAAGGGAAATGTTGCCTAGCGCGGCACTGACAGACTCTGGACTGTGCTGACGGTAAACTAAAGTGGGATTGCGACCGCGTTGTGGCGAGCTTCCCGACACGTCACCAGGTGCTCACCCACCGGGTGTCCTGCTAGCTTCGGGCTACGTTCAGTCGAGCTTGGCTAGGTGCTCACATTAACTTGTGTGCCACCGTCATTCGGAGCTTAGTTAACGCATAATGGCGAACTATTCTCCACACAACAGGTTATAGTTAGGCTCACACCGACTATATACCCCAATACATTGAAACACTGACTTTGCTTTTCACTCGTTTCCCAGCCACTGTAGTTCCTCCCTCACGCTTGGAACAACAGGGTGAGTGAGTGAGGGGGCTACAATCTGCAACTACAACTTCAACATACATTTGGCATAGTTAGCAGCTAGCATTGCTCTTGCGCTAATTTAAATGTTGTTATGGCAAATACGTTCTTATTAAAGGTGTTCATTTATGAGTACATCCAGCAGGTACAGAGCAGCTTTAACATTCATCTGGAGCTGTGACTCGTTGCTGAGTGTTCCACAGTGTTTACCAGCTAGTCACTAACTCGTCCGCTGTGGTGTACAGCGGGTTTGTCAGAACTCGCTGCATGCTGCTTTGCAGAAAACAGGTAAAGCAGTGTGCTAAAGGAGGCTAAAGAACAGATGGAGTGGAGTAAATGTTTTACTTTCAGGGTGTTCCAGACCAGTGGGAGCTGATATGTCCAGTCAGATATCAGAAATAAAGAATAAAATGGCAACTTCCAGTCGCTCTCCTGTTGTTGCGAAATAGCCTGCACTGTCTGAGATGATTAACTCAGCTGTCAGCGGTCAAAAGCGACTGAGATCAGAAGTTAGATGCAGAAATGACTCACCCATTACAGTGCATACACCGGCTTAATAATAAGGCCCACACTGATATATAATAGAAACCAGAGGCACTGGCCGTGTAGTGTTTGGGCTCAAGGTAACACACTGTGAATGAATGTCGACCTCTGTCAGCCTGCATTCACCTTTCATCAATACACCACCGCTGCGGAAAACTCGGAGAGCTGAGCGGCCTCTCCTCGTCATCGTCACGTCCTCCAGGTGACGCAGAGCGGCAGCAGCTTTTTGTTCAGAGCTGGAACAAAGAGCTGAGCACGCCCCGACCCGAGCAGCCCCCGGTCATTGTGTGAGGCCTTGGTCAGCAGAGTGAGCCACAGCACTGATTGCAACCTTGGATTCATTGATCTGTGCATTTCACCTCACATAGACGCGGGCCAGTGTTGTTGTAGCCTATTCATTAGATGCTGGCTATTGATTCCCCTGCATTACCTGGTCTCCTAGGAGACAGCTCATTCCAGAGTCACATTTTGTCGGCCTTGAAATGACAGAAATGATATCAAATGATCCAATCTGAGGGGGGGTTTTCATTAAATTACAAACCTTGTGTCATTTTATTCAAAGTTGGCTTGTTTATTTTAGAAAAGTGACAAAGTAGAAGATGTTTCACGTCCCCGTTGGCTCTCTAACTCGCCCTCACTGTACATAAAGAGAAGCTAACTTAAATAAATGGTGACACTCAATTCTTCATTTCCCATCCTCCTCACCAGCTGCTTCCTCCGCACTGGCTGAAGTGTTAAGCAGATGGACTGTGAAAAATAGCTAGGAGTGCGCGGATCACATACAAAGAGGAGTGCAATCACATGTGCGTACACACACACGCCACGGTTGCGTGCAGTAATCCCCCCAAGATCCAAATGATGGGGTCTTTGAAGAAGTGCTGTCTGGCAGTTTTTCCTAATGCTGATTTGTGTTCCGTGGCTGATCCAACACGGCTTCAGGTCCACTGGGATCCACAGAATTACTAACCAGCGGTAAGAAAGAGGGAAGAGGCCTCATAAAAGGAGGCTCGCGCTGAAATCGATCCTCCTCAGGCTGATTTGGACTGCAGTCGCTGCCCTTTGAAAAAGCTCCAAAGAGCTACAGTGTTACAGGAAAGGTAGCACTGTTTGTTCTTTGTCATGAAACACTGACCAACCAACACGAATCCAGCGGAAAAAGTGCTCCCTTCAGCCATGAAGGTGATGTGGATGATGACAGATGAACGCTGCCAAATACCACAGCTATTTTTGGCCCACCGTCTTCCTCCTCACATGGGCAAGTTTGTGCCCAAAACTTGTCTTCACAGGCCCTCGCACATTTCGGGCTCCTCGCGCATTAACATTTGTTGACGTCGGTCTCTCGTTTTCTGTTAGATAAACTTCTGGTGATTCAATTTGAATTCAGTGTTTGTAGGTACTTTTTTTTGAACGTATTTTCATAATCCTTAAAGACTTTTCTGTAAAGCTTGGCAGCTGTCACAGAGTAAAAAAAAAAAACTAATATGTGTGCAGAAGAGCAAATCAGTCCAAAATCAAACCTGTCCAGTCTAATCAATGTGAAATCAAAGTTTCTTGGTCCGTTAGAGAGGAGCAGTCAGAGCGTTCATTCCTTCATATTAATATCATAAGATTATCATGAGTCTGTTCCTTCACTGCTTCTTTATTGCATCCCAATGCCAGATTGGATGTTATTTTACTTCAATCTTCTGTTCACATGGATGAAAATAGAATGCGTCCCCTACATAATAGGGTTAGGGTTAGGGTTAGGGTTACATTTGGCCCAGTGCATGCTGGGATAGGTGGGTGCAGAAAATGGACGGGTGGATGAATCACCGATAGGGATGGGAATTGATAAGATTTTTACGATTCCGATTCCATTATCGATTCTCATTTGGGAAAAAAAGGAGAACAAACAGTTTGATCAGCATCAGCTTTGTTTAGTTCGGAGTATCACAAGTCTAGTACAGCTGCCAGCCTCTGAGCCAGCCAGACTCTCTCTCTCTCGTCATGGTCATCTTCTAAATGTAACGCAGAAGGCATTCATTTAATGTTAACTGTCATAGCATGTTTTACAAAGAAGCACATCGCGCTAACATGGTAGGGAGTGTGTTACTGACCAGAGTTACCTTCCGTAGTAACCGCAGAGGTTGTCATAGCCTGGCTGCTGCCGCTGCTGCTAGGTTGGTCACCAGTCCGAAGCGTGTCAAAATCACGACATTCATTTAAAAATATTGCATGTTGTGTGCGCAGATGTTTCTGCATGTTCGCCGTGTTCCCTCCCGACGCTGTTATCTCCACTTTGCAGTGATTGCAAGTCGCCGTGTTGCCATCTTTTTTGGTAAAATGCAGCCAAACTTTGGAGCGTTTGAACCGAACCGAAACTTGCGGAAGTTACGTGGCGTAATTAGTCGTGCTTGCTGGAATCGAGCGTGCGTAACTTGTTGCGGAAGTTACGTGACGTAATTTGTGCTTCCTGGAAGAGAATCGTTACATAAACTGCCAAACGATTCCATAGAATTGAAACACACGGAACCAGTTCTCAACAACAACGGTTCTCGATTCCCATCCCTAATCACTGACTGAAAAAATATGACACCACCAAGTCCACGTGTCATTTCATAATCCTCACCTTGTGTTTCAGTGTTGTCTTCAATGGAGCACTGAGTCCTGACTGGAGTCCTGAAACGCTTTGAATCAATTATGTGCGCCCGTAACGTGATGAGCAAAAAATGGATGAAAATAACATCATGTTTTTGAAAGATAATGAATAATCAAGCCGGCCTTCTGTGGAAATCAAATCCTTTCATGCAGATAAAGCAGTAACCTGCCATGCTGTCGCACTGAGCTCAATCCTGCGCCTCCGTGTGTTTGCACACAGGCCCTCGCCGCTGATAAAACGCAGACAGCCCTGTGCTGTTGTGAGCGCATCAGGAGCGTCAGGAGGGAAGAGACAGCTGCCCTCGTTTCCCAGTTTTCTCTTGTGTTCTCCTGTAGGTCTGTGAATTACAAACTGTCTGCTTCATTTAGCCTTACTCGCGCCGTGTTCGGGGGGATTAGAGCGTCTGAGCTGGCTCACCTCACTGGTGGTACGGGTTTCATCAGCTCGCATCATGACTGATACAATTTCCGTCAAATCTAAAAAGCCAAACATGCCAAGCCATGTTATTGTTGTCTCTTAGTCACTGATTAAAAGCTCCCCGGCTCCTCCACACGCTGCTGATGGAGGATGATTAGGAGTTATTGATATTTCTGACACACCGCTAACACCGTACATCAGCTCTGCTCGCACGTGGACTGTATTGATATATAACGTGTCCTCAGTGCTTAATGATCAGCTGCAGACATTATTGGCAAAACCTTAATTCACTTCCAGCATTTAGACTGATGGTCTCAATTAAACAGCATTCAGTGATCACCAGAAATCTGTTCAGTGTTTAAATCATCAAACGTAACTATGATTTCACTGTCAGAGCTGTCTATGCTAGCAGCTGTGAGGCTGAGGTCTTACCATACCATGTCGAGGTTTAGCAGCTGATGTTTCTCATGTTAACATTCTTACTTTAGCATGCTAATATTTGCTAATTAGCGTTCAACACAAATTGTGGCTGATGGGAGTGCGATCAGTTTTGCAGGTACGTGGACAAGTTGAAATCTTAAACCTGATTCACGGGTCGCATCCTGCACGAGTCACCTCTGTACCCGATTTTGTGACGATCCGTCCAGTAGATTTCTCTGGATGCGTGAAAACTCTGACTTGCTGTGTGGTACATAATTAGCATAGATCTTCTACAGTTTACATGAACATCTGTACCAAATTTCACAACTGTCCATTTATTAGTTGTGAGATAATTTACTTGAAACCAAAAATGTCAACTCCATAAGGTCATTGTGGTTCATCCTCATAAAACTTCTCTGTAAAATACTGTAAAAAGATAGGGTTAGGGTTGAGATATTTGCATTTCAGATATGAAAGAAAAATGTTTAATTTATCTCTCTTTTATCCAACGCAACTCGGGAATAATATCATGATGTTTTGTTGACATGCCACCATTAGGAAGATTCTTAATGTTCTTGTTGATTGCATGAACTTCCTTTAAGTGCCACCATCACCCAAGCACACAGGTGATGGAGTAACAACTCAAGGATTAGAACTTTAAACTCAAAAGGTTCACAAACAGTCTTTTTCCCCAACATTGTCTGTATTGGTTTTTATAACATGGTATGAATAATATAAAATATTAGCACATACAGTAGATGCCTGATCACACCCTGAATACTACTATGTTGTACTTGTAAAACCATCTTCAGTCATATTAAATCCTCATTCATTGGTGATTTGTTGGCTGTGATGACTCTTGGTTCTGTGGGGATGGTTATGAGCATAACAGTTCAATGTATACAGGCCCAGAACATACTGTACGTATCAACATTCCTCTTCCACTTTCCACAGAATTGTTGGTCTCTGTAAATAATATCATATAGAGTACAGTCGAGACCTGCTCTGTATGGAAAGCGTCAATGGAAATCTTTCATGTGGGGCAAAGCTGGGCTTTTATTGCGTGCAGCCTGTCAGGGTTATAGTATGTTCAATGAATGAGATTGTTTGGTTTATGTTGAGTGTTGAAATAGAAATTCTGACTACTAGAACTTCCCATTCCACTTTTAACACTTTCCCGCCTACACTGTAAAAAAGTCTCTGTGGATTTTATGGTGAAAAACTGCCAAACCATGACACTAAAGACTAAAGACTAAAGACTGTAAACTATGCCATGAAGTATGACTGTTTTCCTGTATACAGTAAAACACAGTCATATTTCAAAACCTTTATTTATACAGTATTCTAAAGGAATGTATACAGAATAAAGTAGTATTTTATATTAGAGACTGAACTTTGATATTTAATGTCATATTTTATGGTCTTGTCATGGTTTGACAGTTTTTCCACCGTAAAATCTCCAGATTTGAAAATATGGACTAGAATACCAACATTATATGTGAAATCAACAGTATTAATATCCTTTTACTGTAATGTTAAAAAAGGTTGTACTGTATTTACTATGGTAAAAGTCTGTGGGAAGGACATACAGTGTATGATTTGACGTGATTTGAAGTTTTATATATATATTTATATTAAACTTCAAATCACGTCAAATCATACACTGTATGTCTGTAGGAATATATAAGAATATATATATATATATAATATAAACCATATAAACTTCCTGTTTGTTGCTTTTCTGGCACACTAAAAAAGAACCTCCACCACCCTTTTCTCTGCAGTCTACCTGTTTGTACTGATGGTGTCGACGAGCTTTTACTCAGGTTTAAAGAGCATGTTTCCTTTTTGTGGTACTGAGCTTAAATCCTCACACTCAGGGCTGTTTACTTAACATCCGCTGTCGGTTCACACACTCCACACAGCACACAGTCGGCGCTTTGACAGACACCCGGATCATTACATTTGGCGCACGCGGCATCCATGTCAAGGAAAAAAAAAAACGAAGAAAGTGTTGTTGTGAGATGGAATAGTTAGTTTCATGATCGTGTTGAGGTGCAACATGAATTATTTACAGTTTACATGCAGCAAACTGAAGTTGCGCCGCGGCAACTGCAAAGCCATCAATTCACACTCTCGGTGAAATGATGAAGTTGTTTTTTCCGCCATTAGGTGTTAATATGTTCTGATCCTGTCCTCGGGCTGTGTTTTACTCTCTCTCACACACACACGCACTCACAGATATACACACACTCTCCCCTCTGAGGAACATAGTCAACATGTTTCACAGAGTTCAGCTGAATCAGAGCTGAAGGAATTTTTTTCTCAGAGCTCTTAGCATCCATTTACTACACGTCCGCGCACACGGACGCCGGTGGGCAAGTGAACACTGGAATCAACAGACTCTTTTTCTCTGTCTTGAAGAGAGCTTCAAGCTAATTCAAAAAAAAAAAAAAAAAAAGAACACATCGCTGAGGTGTGAGATTCATGTTACATCCAGTAAAGAAGGGACGGCCTACACAGTGCATGGACCGAAGAACCTGAAAGGAGATGAAACAGTTCTCTGTTTAATATAGAACATTTCTGAAATGTAGCAGAGACTGCTATGACGTGATCAGGGTCATGGTGTGCAGCCTGTAGCAGGTGACTTTGGGCGAGAGGCGGGGTACACCCTGGACAAGTCACCAGCTTATCGCAGGGTGCAACCATTCACACTTATGGCCACCAAGTCATGCATTAAGTGCATGTCTTTGGACTGTGGGAGGAAGCCGGAGTACCCGGAGAAAACCCACGCACCAGGAACCCTCTTGCTGTGTTGCTTGTTCTGTTCAGTTCAGCGTGAATGCCGAATGCCCACTGATTCCTGTTTTTCATGAATGAAACACCTACTGGCTCTGTGATAGTTGCAGAAATGCAGCAGTGCGCTTATAAGAAGGGGCCTACAGATTAGCCATCTCGTCTCATGCTGATATACTGAACTGAACATTAAAAGAACAGAGTGACTAAAAATCTCTGCTTCTTTAATAAAAAGATACAATTACGGTACTGAAGGGAACTGGGACTGCCTCCCTCTTGTGGACTCCTGATTGGCTAATCAGCCGCTCACTCATGATCACTCATCATTCTTTTGTTTTAGTGCTTTCCTTCTGTACCTTTCCATACACAATGACTTGATCATCTGTGTGCATTGCATGACTGGGGCAGCTCCAGTTTTTTTTTTTAAACACAAAATAAATTCACTTTTGTGGGTTCATTTCGTACGTACAAAATGGATTTGTTCATTTGACATGTTTAAACTTGCTGACATTCTGCTTTGTGGCTGATGGGGTGCTGCACGTTCGCAACCTGCCAACAACCAATACAAAACGTCTTTGTTCCACGTCTCCTTCCACAGCATGAATCCACGAGTTTGTCACTTGAATCTGATCGGAGCATCCATTTTTGAAAAGCGCACAAGCCATTAATCAAAGTTTTCACTGACGTTTTAAATGATGTCTGGAGCTGTCACCTGTGTTAGCTGACACCGGTCCAACCTGTCAGAGCTGCTCCAGACAGTGAAGAGCGAAATACTCAACGCTACAACTCACAACACCACCTGTTCCTGCCGACCTCCAGCAGTGTCGCCCAGGCTACAGTCAGTACACTGCGACGTCACCGTTGGGTGTGGTTGCAGGTGCAACCACAGAGGGCGGGCAGCTTCATTTTTCTGTTCAGTGTGCCGTCGAATCTGAGGTTCAGATCAGTGGACAAGAGGAGGAGAAAAAGAAGGAACTAAAAGATGTGTGTGTGTTATTCATCAGATTTGATCAGGAAGTGGTTCTCTCCAGGTTCTCCAGCTCCCTCCTGCTGTTCAAAGGCATGCCTGCTGTATCCATGAAGTCACCCACAGGTTTTGAAGCTCAAAATATAAGGCCCTGGCTGCTGACATGTTGGTTGTCCTGTGTCTTGCCCCTCCCGGCAAATCTAAAAATGGGCAAAGACGTGGATCATTGGCGGAGTTGAAGCAGGCTGAATGACGCCTGGGTGCTCAAATAAGCCATCTGTAATGGGGCCTACCTGTCAATCAAAGCGGCCACACTATTAATTCTGCATAACTTTAAGCCTTAATATAATGTGAGGTGAGTTGTATAACAGGTGAGTTGTATATAAATTCACCCTCAGTACAGTTGTCATGAATGGGGAAATTAGCTATAGAGACCAAAACTGTTTTTTGTACCAGGCTGTAAACATGTTTATTTCTGATGTGAAGTTGGACATTTGAACATGGGGACTTATGGAGAACCAGCCTCAAGTGGACGTTTGAGGAACTGCAGTTTTTGCATTGGCGTCACTTCGCAGCCACAGAGGTTGCTAACAGATGTATGGAAAGGTCCAGTGTGTAAGATTCAGGGCCTTTATTTTCAGAATAAAAATAAAGGCCCTGGAATCCTGGAAGTCCTGGAATGTAATATTCATAACTGTTTTTCATGCATGCATCCAGGTCCTCCTTCATGGAGGCTGCCATGTTGAAACACTGTTTCTACAGTAGCCCTGAAAAGACAAACTAAATACGGCCTCCAGAGAGGGTCCTTAAAGTGCTGTTTCTCCTACAAAATTCTACACACCAGACCTTTAAAGAGTAGCTTAACATTAAATGTGCTTTTTAAAAATAAATGAAAGTCAATCAACTCTTGATCCTGGTCACATCTTTTGTGAAGATCAGTGATGTTCCCCGGGGCACTCGCCCTCTAACAGGAAACAATCTGACATCATGTTCGAGGAACTGAAGTCAGTCATCTTTCCCTGATCTCAACCAACAAACCAACAAGGAAGTTTTACTGTTACTGCACGGACACAATATTTATTGTAAAATCGGTTCTTGAGTAGATGAAATGGAAAGCTTTGATGGCGTCACTTCTTTCCACATCTGTGATGCCACTCGTAAAACTTCCCTCTGCCAGCTGATGTGAAGCGGTTTAAGATGGCCCCCGGCTGCACAGGAAGTGATGTGTTGCGGGATTACCACTTTCGCTGCGAAGCTGGTTGGACGGCGAAAATTGAGTGCAGGCGCCGGGCTCCGTCGGCGTTGGCTGGAGAGCCCGGGCCTCGAAATGAAAGCGCCTAACCTTTGCACGTCCTTCCCGCGGCCAAATGAAATCAACATGTGGAAGCAGGGGGAGCGCCAGCGCTGCGCATCCATCTAATTAGCGTGATTCTGGCTGTCTCCTGTGATCTCTGCAATCAACAAATCCACGCCGGTACAAAACTGAAGTCGATGCAAATAAGGCCGATGAGCGCGATCGGAGAGAACAAACTGTTTTGAAGACTGACTTTATTTCTAAGTCAAAGAAATAGTTTCAGTCTTATTAGATCTTTGCTTTGCATTGAAGTTTCTTTGTAAGACAGAGCTCAAACTGTTTCTCTCTGCATGACTGAAAACCCAGAGGGCCAGGAGTTTTGATTAAGTCTCTTTTATTTTTTTTTTCCTCCCCCCCGTTTTGTTTTGTTTGTGTGTTACTGCAGTGCCATATTGACTCACATGCGCATGCATCTGCATCTCCCACTCCCTCCCCCCCGCTGTTACACGCGCGAGCTCTGCCCTAATTCCGCCGTCAGAGTCAGTCACAGGCAGGCGAGCGCTCCCCAAAAACTGCCGCGGGCTGCAGATGCCTTTCATGGCTCTGACCTGGAGTGTGTGTGTGTGTGTGTGTGTGTGAGAGAGAGAGAGAGAGAGAGACAACGAGTGTGGGGTGCTCTCAGTTCAGCAACGGAACTGAGAGCCCGCCCCCTCCAAAAAAACACAGTAGGGCCTTGGATATCACCCTGAAAATAAGAGTTTCTCATGAAATATATATATATCAGTCTAACTTCACAGCGACGTACGACTCATACCACAATCTCTGCTGGAATGCTGTCTCATAATTCCAGTTGGGTTTTTATAGAGTGTTTGATATAGCTGTGAGGGAAATCAAAGCCATCAGCCATCTGCTGTGGTTCAGACCCCTCCACAAAGCAAAAAAAAAAAAAAACCCAACAAATTCATGCATCACGTTTGTAGCTTGTGCTCCGTTTAACGTATCAACAAATGAAGAGGAGAAGTCTAACATCAGCCATTGTGTGTTATCTTATTCTTTCGGCTCTCTCTGTTTGGCTTTCGTCAAAGTGTCAGGACGATCTGAGAAGGTCCAGAATCCTCGATGGGGTCGGAGTAAAATGTTGCTTGTTCTTTTCCAGCTGTGCGCGCACACACACACACACACACAGTAGATGTTCTCAGTGTTATTGGACTCATATTTGTCAGGTGTCACAAAAACGGCAGGCAAGAACCTGAAAGCACCACACAAAAAACAGTTCGGGTGAAGAAACACCAGCAGAGGTCAAACCAGGTAGTAACCCACGTCGCAAACAAATCCAGTAGGAGCAGGCAGAAGGGAAGGTCCAAAGTCCAAAAGGGCAGGTCGAGACCCGAACAGGCAGGATCGGAATCAGAATGATAGGTCAATCTGGCCAAGAACTGAGGGAAATGGACCGGTACATATACTGAGGGGCTGATGAGTTGATGAACAACTAAAGCCCGGCTGAAGTTGTGACAATATTAGCATCATAATGTGTAACTCCGTATGATAAGACAGGGTTGTTTTCTCGCCCAGCAGGTGTTTGAACCTGAAAGAACACTGTCATTACGTTTTAGTTTAACAACCTCGGCCTCATTTGAATAGCTCGGTCCATCACTTCCATCAGTAATAACAACACACACACCAGTTTAACTGCTGAGATCTGAGAACACAGTGACATAACTCCCAACAAAGTCTGACCGACTGCTCCGTAAGATCTTATTGTGACGTCAGCGGACATTCGCTGGAGTGATAATCCTTCAGATTTAGTGGCTTTTTTTTTTTTTTTTTTTTTACAGTGCAGCTAAACTCACACTGTTTTAATAAAGAGTTCACGATCAGTAGGACAAGCTGGAGGAGTTGGACGTCGCCTGCAGCTCGGGCTGCTCCCACATATGGACTCCTCTCTCTTCGCTCTCACTAGCTCGAAGCCTGAGGGTTGAGTTTATGAACATATTTACGTACTCGGCTCGTTCTCTGGACAGTTTCCGCCGTTGCGCTGATGCTCCATCACTCCCTGCAACATTTAAATGACCAGCGTTTCAACGTTAGAAGGCTGTTTTAACAGAAAATAATCCATAACTCTGTGTATGAACATGTGTAGTTTTAAAGTGAAGGAGCAACAGGAAATGATGAGGTCGTATAGCAGCAGCTGTAACTTAAAGCTGTGAGCTGTGATAGCAGTGAGGTCAAATTACAAGCCGCACGCTTAATAATAAATGGACAGTGAGCGGCGGTGTGAGTGGATGAAAGGGAGATGTCAGAGATGAAGATGAACGGCAGCTTCACTCCAGACCGCCTGACTGTCTTTAAGCGTGTCATCTCTCAGCACGGCTGTGTGTCAGTGTTCACACACACACAGATCAGACTCTGGCTGACTTTGGCTCTGTGTGTGTCCACACTTTTCTTCCACGTGTCCGAACGATTAAAAGGTGAGTTTGTCCACTGAAGGCTGAAAACCTCCAAACTGCTGCAGCCCCAGTTTCAGGTGGTTGGGGGTGGGGGACGTTACACAGGCTGCATCCTGACCTCCTCACTGATGCTCCAAATGCCCTTTGGGATTGCTTAACAACACTGCTCCCTGCTGGCGACGCAGCAGCACCCCCACGTTTACCTCCAGAGCTCCACTCCCCTGCACGGTGCTGTCAGTAAAACAAAGAAGAAGAGATGAATGCACCATTCTTGCACAAAAAGCGCATGCTCACGAGTGTCTGGAAAAACTTTGAATAAATAAAAGAGGTGGATCATAACGTGTAAAATAAGAATTTATACAGTAGCGTGCTTAAGTAATTTGTTTTAGTAGTTCAGCAACAAAGCTGTGCAGTGTGATCACACAGACTTTGTACCGTTAGCATGTTCGATTTGCTGATTGAAGCAGAGCAGAAGATGGATTTTGATGTCATTACCCTGTTAATTAAGCCCTAATTATCTCCACCACTAAAAGTTTATCTGGTGTTTACGCGGGGCTCACTGGGAGCTGTGGAACGCCCCACGTTTGGAGTGTTGTTCATGTAACGTGAATAAAGGGAGACGGGTTTTAATGTTACTACTGCTACTGCCTACAGTTTGACTCCTATCCAAACCTCTCATCTGCACAGGAGGCCTGAAGCGCTGCCCAACATTCTTTCAGCCCATTTAAACCCAACCACCGGAGTGTGTGTGTGTGTGGCGTGGAGCTCTGCGGCTGCGGTTAAGTGCAAAGACGGTTTCACGGTGTCTCTGCGCTGTGAGGTAATGTGGAAACACAACTCTCTCTGCAGTCCAATAAAAACCGTGAAGAACAGCACACACACACACATAGCTGGTGTGGACAGGTGACCACACGGGCCGGAGCAGCAGGAGTCAGGAGTGATTCAGTGAAGTGAAGATTTGGAGAAACAAACACATGCGGCTGTCTGCTATATGTAATCATCAGCAGTTACAAAGTAACTCATACTCTGAACAGTTTGAAAAGATATTCAAGTAGTTTTAACCTGACTAATATTCCAGTAATCTAGTACTTCTGAACATACTTCCACAGATAAAGGAAATAGGTGGGCGGAGCCACTGTACCTAGCCAGGTAATTGAATGTGATTGGCTGATCTCTATGTGTTTCCTGTTTGTTTCCATTCACCGGGTACAGTCGAACAGTCAGTTTTGCTTAGGAACCTTCCTCACTGAGTGAAATGACCCGGAGTATTCACATAACCACCATGACAAGAGCTGTTTGAATTCTCTAACTGTTAAGGAAAGGAGCTTCAATGCTTCCTTTATTATCTCCTTTAGCATAGGATATGCCGGACCATTCTTTAGGATAGGAAAGGAGGTAATGCCGTCCCACAATTCCTTGCAGCAGCAACAAAAAAAAAAAAAAAATCACAGAAAAATCATCTTTGATCATGGAGTATGTTCTGTTGTTGACTGTGGAGCTGCATTCACACACGCAGTAAAAACAGTTTCTAACTGTGAGAGTTAGAAAAGTTCCCGTTGCTGATTACTCATATATCTTTGCCATAACTTGATAATATGTTTCTATATGAGGGGACAGGTGGACAGTATTCATTTATTATTTGAATTCTGACGTTGATAATGACGTCAGATTTTCACCGCATTTATATTTCCTGCATGAAACAACACAGTAAGAGCGCACGGGGAGTATCTAGGAAGCGTTTTGTAGTCCATTATCTGGACTTTGTAGTTTTACCACAGGTCACGTCTACAACATTCACCATCGCATGATGATGTAGTCTAAGTGTAAGAGCAGTCGGATTCTCTGAATACCACGGCTGTCTTCTCCTAACTCCTTATGACCTCTCCTTCGCATCTTTCCTTGACCTCGAGATGTTTTCCATCGCGGTCAAGGAAAAGTTGCTACTATTTGTTATCATAGTAGTGGTTGACTTTTCGACCGTACCCCTTGACTCACCTTATGGCCATGAGGAAACCTCCCAGCAGCCTCTTTGCCATGGATAATGATTGGTTAATTGCTGCTCTGCTCCATGTTTCTTGTCTACACTTGTATGCAACTGAGAAGAGTGTCCACATGTTTATTTGCACAAATCAAAAGGAAACCAAAGAGGAATGACTTACAGATCTTTATTGTCACGTCACTACAAGCACATATATGCCTACTATACAGAGATTTCTCTGGGCCTATATAGCATGAGATTTTTTTGATGCTCTGTGCTGTTGAAGAAAAAAAAAAGGGGCTACAAGACAAAACTCTCCATTTAGCGGTTGATTTTTGTTCCGAGCCTCACCTGGAGCTGTTGGTCACGCTCACTGAGCACAGACAAGGAGAATGTGTGGAGCTCAGTGTTGAGCTTCTGCTCCTCTGTGCTGACAGTATTAGCCAGGATTTGGACACCTGTTAAGAAGGCCACCCCTCGGGCTCCCCAGGGTGCCTCTGTTTGATGGTGTACAGAGAGAACAACACTCTGGGGGTGGGGGGGAGACCTCGAGGTGAATCCAGGTCTGCTCCGCTTGACCTGCTACTACAGCTGTGTACACAGGTGTGCGCATCCTGCAGGTAGAACGTAACTCTGACCTCCAAAACACAACATTTACAGGATGCAGAATTTTCCAGGGTGCTACATTTGACTACAGAACAGGTCCTGACCTCTCTACCTCTACACTCACAACGCATATTAGTGCCATGCAGATGAGATTCAAATGTCTACATAACCAATGAAAATGGATGGCAGCTCATTTCCTACAAAGAGAGAGTGAGCGAGCAAGAAGCCGCCGGACGAGAGGAAATGTGGGACTGACTTTTAGTAGTTGGTGAGAGCTTGGTGAAACAAAAGGCTGAAAGACAGACGCCGAGCTGGGCTGACTGCTGTTAGCCTGCTGTTAGCCAGTAATATTAGCTGGCTGCTATGTCTGCTGTTGTTGACCTTGTTGATGTTTGGCTGTTAGCAAAGTTGTCGACTCGCTAGTTTTTAATCATAAGTAATGTGTACAGCTGAACATATTCACCACAGTGGGTTACACCCTGAAACTGGAGATGCTAAATGCGGCCACAACGTGGCTTGAAAGCGCAAAGATTTTTGTCGCAATGCCCAGAGCGTTAACTTACAACCCGGGTCTTGATTTTGTAAACGCTTCCAGCATTTCTATCAGAAGTAATAAAAGTGCACTGGAGTAATTGCTGGGCACACAAAGACACATTAATAATAAAAAAATATGAAGTCAACCAGGTGAAGGAGACATATGGGTGAGGAGTCAGATGGGTTGGGAAACAAGACAAACAACGTCTTTGGATGAGATCCAGCTATCTGCTGCAAACATCCATCAGTTTTTCCTCCTGCTTTTTTGACATTAGCAAAGGTCCTTGGGGAACACTGCCCTGCATGTTTTAGAGGTTTCCTGCTCCAACACACCTGATTCAAATGAGTGGCTCGTTATCAGGCCACTGCAGAGCTTGATGACGAGCTGGTCATTTGAATCAGGTGTGTTGGAGCAGGAACCATCTAAAACGGGTCCCCAAACTTTTTTCGGTGGGGGCCACATCAACTTTCCTTTCTGTGATCAGGGGCCAGGGTCAGTTTAATAGGAAATGATATGGACCAAAGTGACAACCAGTATTATTGTGGAGATTATAATGATCATTTGTTGCAGGTGCCCTTCGCTTGGCCTTGGCATCGGCAAATATATTGTCCCTCCCCACCAAGACCACAGACTCCTTTGATTGGCTAGAATACGTCATAGGAACCGTCCACTGATTGGTTGAAAAAGAAAGTATTCTGCCTAGTAACGTTTTTCCATTCGTCGTCTGCGTATGGAGTCTGCCGAACGTCTATTTTTTTTGATTGGTCTTTTACGTGGTGGCATAGGACAACAAAGAAGTGTCGCACATGAACCACACATCTCCGTTCTCAGCGGAATCTCAGGGATACAGTGCAAAAACCACATCTCACTATCGTAAACTGTGTCAGAGATATTCACAGATATGTAAAACTTAAGATTTTTAGACAGATGTGCCCAGTCTGTTCCCAGAAGGTTAAAAACTCTGCGCTCTGAATCTATTTTCCGTTTCCTCAACAGTTTCGACATTTTGTTTTCTGGCTTTCTTCCGTTAGCTCGTCTCGCCGCGCACACTTCACGCTTGATCACGAGCAAAGTCACGTTGGAATATACCATTGTGTGAGGGGGTGAAAATTAGCTACTACTGTAAATAGTTCATAAATAAGGTAAATTTTAATTAGGATGCCAACCTTAATCATTAAGTGCAGCTATTTTATAATAGGAAAATGCAATTTAAAAAATAGGCCATATTTAGAGGGATTGTTTGGGATAGTTAAGTGGGCCGCTCTAATTGTTGCTAATAGTTTGGGGACCCCTGATCTAAAACGTGCAGGGCAGTGTTCCCCGAGGACCAGGCTTGAAACACACTGCGTTAGATAACTGTTGAACCTGTTGCCTAATCTGACTGTGTGTTGTAGCGATGTTGTCATGATTCCTGTCCAGTGGGTGCAGTTTACTGCCATCTCTCCATAAACTTTGTCACATTTTGCTGCTGTTTGAGTCCACCAACATGCCCTGTTGCCCGCGGTGCTGTTTTAATTCAAAGCACTTCGCAACAAATGGCTCTTATTGGTGCCTGAGTCTTCTCTTAGGTCCCTCCGGTGTTCGAGTAACCCAACCTGCAGGAGGCTGTGTTCTCCAGCCCTTTGTGTTGAGAGAAGGCTGACAATGAAGTGGTCTTTGAAGAGGCCTTGAAAGACAAAAAAAAAAAGACTTTAATGCATCAGATAGTACAGACACAAGGAGCAGTGTTTTTAAGAGCCATGCCCAGTGGGAGCTGCAGGGGATGTGACTCGACTGCTCATGACGATGCCTAATGGTTGGATTCGTGGCGGATGGATAGCGGTGACGTTCTATTATGCAAGCCATCAAGCGGTCAGCCCCGTCACAACCCACTTACCGAAGAAACAGAACAAACATTTTGCGACCTGGACTCAAATCTTGTTTTCTCCATTTTCCCTCGAAGACTGAGACTCTCTGCTCAGACGTAGATTCTGCAATGTCGGACCCAAACAACAGATGCCAGTATTTCTCTACATTCAGTTCATCAGAACACATCAGGTGGATTAAAAAAAAAAGGAGATTTGAAAAGCAAGGACGTCTGCCATTTGTGTGGATTGAAAACACGCTGAGGCTGTTTGACCATGAATTAGGAAATGAGTTTGAAAAGCTACGGCGCTTTACAAGTTTCTGATTGCCGTGTGACATGAAGGGCAGAGGAAAATATTACACATGTAACGACACAGGAACATCGATGACATGAATGATTTCAATGATTTTTGCATTTACCACAAACTGCTCTACTTTATGTTTTGGTCAGGTTTCATCTGATTTTGAACCTCAGCCTGATTCTCAGATCTTCTGAGCTTGTTGCTTCCAAAACTCAAACTCTGGAGGGTCAGCCCAGTGACGCGCTGAAATAACAGATCGCTAAGGCTAAAGCACAGCCTGAGCAGCAGTGTTAACACTCTAAAAGAGCGTCACTGTGTCAAAGTGTGATTGTTCTTGTATTCCCGCATTCCGGCGCCGACAGGATTGGCTCTGTCTCTGTGTCTCTGACCTGTTGCACAGTTGAAGATCGGTGAACTTTGGCCATTCCTCCTAAACACACTGCTGAGGTAACAGCGACCTGAACAGCTGAACTTCCAGTAAATAAAGAGCGGGGCTCTTAGTTCTTCAGTGTCCTTCACTGTGGATCTTTTAAGACCTCATATCAGACATGTGACTCAAGTCGGTCATTTTTTTCTTAGGCACATCAGGTCCTTATTGAAGGAAAGTCAGATTATCTTACCTGCAGTGTCATGTTTTATATCAATAAATTGAATCAGTGATGTTGAACCATTTATTTCTTCATTTAGACTCAAGCACACATGATGATGATCTGATCTGATCCAGAGACCATCAGGCAGCATTTAGAGAACCTCTGAGTGCAGTCACTGTCATGACTGGATGACACTCGCAAGTGTGCCGTCACATATTGGGCTACTGATACAGAGACACCTGTAATGTCAGCATTATTAATGCTTCATATTTCATATTTAAACTAAACTGAAGTTATGCAGTCGTCATGTCTCTCATGTCATTTCAACTATTATTATCTAATATTTTCTGTCAAGTCATCAAAACATCAAGACCCGAGTCAGCTCAAGTCCACATCTGCCTTATGTACACGACACGTCTGCAGGTTTTCTTCAGGGATTGATACACAACTTGTAATGATGTAAAGTCCTTTTTATGATTCATCATGTTTTTTTGTTTGTTTGTTTTTTTAATTAGATTTGATCAAAGCACTCCACTCAAATATTCCCACATGTTCAGAACTTCACGTTTCAGGTCCAGCTGTCAGCAGACATTTTGTTTTATTGCATCATGGTTCGTGTTATTCAATCAAATACACTGATTATTTATATTATTTATCTTTTATCCATCTAACGCGTCCATAACGTCTTATTTTGAAATTCACGACCGGAAGTACTGTTCCGTATTTCGGCGAAAATGACTCGCGAGATTTGCGACTTTATACATCCTTAATGAACACACAGAAACTTTGTTTCGACTTATTTTTATCATGAGAAGAAGTGAAGGAAACATAGAACTGAAGATATTATTATTATTAGACGATACTTCAACTTCCTGTCTGCTGAGTGGGCGTGGTCTCCTAACCTCGTCGTAAAGTTTTGACCTGAGAGCAGACAGTCTCAGAGACGGCTCAGAATCGTCTTTAAGTCTGTGCCAGGTGAGACAGCTGTGAGTGACTCACTGTCGTTCTTGGTTTACTTTATTGTCTGTGATGAAAATGTGTTGAGTCACTGTTTATTGACTCTGAGCTGACAGAGTCTGTGTGTGTGTGTGTGTGTGTGTGTGTGTGTGCTCATGTTCGCTTCTCCAGACCAGTGACAGGTCCTCCTGGTCCCGGTCCTGGTTCTGAAGCTCTCATAGGAAGCAGCAGTGTCTAAACCCACGTGACACAAATACAGGAAGTGACTCGTCAGCGCGCCATCTCCGTTCTGAACGCTCTCTGTGAAGGTAAGAAACACTGTTTATACAAGTCTGGGACTTCATTCAACATAATGCACGACTCACTGTTACTGTCTGTCTACCTCTCTGTGTAATGATTAAGCTGTCATATAACTTACCTTCAATCAGATATGCATACAGTCCAGTCTCAGTCTGTGTGTATGAGCTGCAGTACTGTATACTGTATAACACTGTGATGAGCTCAGGATGTTTCATGCACTGTAAAATGTACTCTTTCTTTTGTAATGCAGCCCGCTGATGTGTTTATGCTGATGGATTATTGATGACTCAGCATAAAAGCTGCATTTAGGAGGACAGTAAGAAATCTGAAATGTTTCACAAACATTCAAGTGACACAAAAAGTTCAGAATAATACCTAAGTAGCCCACAATTCAGTAAAGTAACTCCTAGCACTGGAGAGTGGGTGTGTGCGGGCGGCTGTGGTGCTGTGGAGCGGGTCGTCCACTAATCAGATGATCGGCGGTTCGATCCCCGGCTCCTCCAGTCTGCATGTCGAAGTGTCCTTGGGCAAGATGCTGAACTCCAAACTGCTTCTGAAGGCTGTGCCATCAGTGTGTGAATGGGTGAATGAGCTATGCAGTGTAAAAGACTAGAAAGGAGATATATAAGTACAGTCACATACACATTTACCATTTAGAAAGCAGCAGCGGTGAGTGGTAGGATATGTGGATGTGCTAAAAAAACATGTGTGTGAACACTTGGTGTGATTTGTCCTCCAGTGTTTGTGCTGTGACACCATGAAGCTCGCATGGCTGCCGTCCTCTCTGCTGCTGCTGCCGCTGCTGCTGCTGGAGGTGAGCTGTGTGTCTCTTCAGGAAAGCAGCAGGCCTAATTTTGTCCTGCTGATGGTGGATGACTTAGGAATCGGAGACCTGGGCTGCTACGGCAACACAACACTGAGGTAAAACAAATTGCTGTTGTCTCTGTGGGGCCGGACTGCTCGAGTGTCGTTTCACTGCTGTGTGTGGTACGATGATGATGATTCACATGGAGTGTGAGCTGGTCACAGAAAGTAATGTGGTACAGTGTCAGTGCAGTGCTGCAACTCTTTTTGTTTATTTTCCATTCAAAAGAAGAAGAATTGGCACAAAACATCATCTTTGTTGATATTAAATTTTTTAAGAATAATGTAATAATAAATATAATTTTGGACAATGATGACATTTTAGTGTTCTTTTCCCTTCCCGGTGGTCCAAAACACCTCAAAGTTGGGGCAGCCCGGCTAACAAACTGAGCTAACGTTAGCTGACAGCAGCTACAGTTAGCAGCAGTTTACTTCACTGTCACAGGCTCTCAGGCCCTCACCTCTAGCAGGGGTCACTGAAACTTCATGGGGGGGTTTGCAAGGCCTTCTTGATTTTGTTTGCTGTTTGGGGGCCCTGTTTTGTCAAACTCTGTTACATTTTAAGAGGAAAACAGACTTCAGTACATTAATACATGCAACAGATGCAGCATCTTCCTGAAAAATGTTTTTAGATAGAAACATTTTAGAAACATTTCCATGTAACACTGCAACCGCTTCAGTGCCATTTTGGATCTTTTTCTGTGATTGTGGTATGTACCGTATAAGCACAAGTCTGGCATTTGAGGCCACTGCACGAAATCAACAGATGCCAGGATGCTATTGTTAATGGTGCCTATCGTAGAGCGTAGAAGTGCTTCACACAACAAGTTGGGTTGAGTTGGTCTGCCTGACTCCAAATAAAGACACGAACTTTTAATCCCCCCAAAATATATTGAGGCGGAACTTGCAGCTTGGGGGCCCCCTGGTGGCTGCGGGGCCCTATGCATCGGCATAGTCCACATATAGCAAGAAACGGCTCTGGCTGTAAGAAAAAATATACAGATCTGCATATTGAGCATTTCATTCATTTCTGTGAAGAAAACTAAACGGAACTGTTTCGTAAATTCTAGATTTATTTTATATTTATTTTAAACTTAAACTATAATTAGAGCCTTCTCTCTCTGCTGAACAGCCTCGTCCTGCATTACAAAAGTACAATGTTAAGGTAGTCATTTCCTCACTGACATGATCAATAGTTTAAAGGGCTGTCGTGAACTGGGTGAGAGGGCAGTCCATCCACGCTACAAAAAAACATCTCTCCCGTTATCTGTCCTGATGGTTCAGAGATGGCTCTCTGAGATCTTTACTTTTTTTTACTGCACCTTACACCAGGTTCCATTCACTGATGAATTGTGATTCGCAGGACCCCCAATATTGACCAGCTGGCGCAGGAAGGGGTGAAGCTGACCCACCACATCGCTGCAGCGAGCCTGTGCACTCCCAGCAGGGCGGCATTTCTCACCGGACGATACCCGATACGATCAGGCCAGTTCAAAGACACGAAACAGATCTTTACTGACTGACACGGAGCTTAATGACGGCCCGCGGGGCCACGTCCACGGACCGCAGGGCTGTTCAGCGCTGTCACAGGAAACAGATTTTCACTCCACTTCCTGTGGAAAGCTCATTTATTTAGTGAATGAATTATTTAACACAGTGTATTTAGATGAGGTCAGTCCGCAGACACGCAGTACACACAAACTAAACGGTAAAAAGAACAGTGTTATGTGCTTTAACAGGTGTTTTTTCTCTCCAACAGGTATAGCTGGTACCAACAGAAATGGTGTGTTTTTATTTAATGCAGCATCTGGAGGTCTCCCCAGCCGCGAGGTCACATTCGCTAAGATTGCCAAACAACAAGGCTACGAGACGGCTCTCATCGGTGCGCTGCAATTATCTTTAATTTCACACGTTGTTCGGCGTGACTCTTTTAGAGTGCTCGCTTCACATTTTACACATTTCTTATTTGTTCTGTGCTAAGGGTTTTCAACTGCGCTCATACAGTAAATGTGTGTTTCTGGGAAATTAGAGAGAAATCCCTCGGCCTTGGGTTAAATTCTGTCACTGTCTATGTAACTGTATCTTAAACTGTGATATCAATATATATTTAGAGATAGAAAAAATCAGTCAGGAATGACATCAGTGCCACAGTCACTAACAGGAGCGATGGATGTGCTGCAGAGTAAAGCTCTCATTCATCTGAATATGTACGTGGTAGACTAGGGTTGCAAAATTATGGGAATTTTCAAAGTTGGAAACTTTCTGTGGGAATTAACGGGAATAAATGGGAATAAGCTGGGAATTTACTACATTGAAGGTTGGCCCCTAGCAGGGAACTTAAATATAGTTGGAGAAAATATATTTTGACTTTTGGTTGTTTTGGTTTCATATGCACATAGCACACTGTTTACTGCAGGGCTATTGAGGCCACGCCCCCTACCTGCACAGGTGATTTCTGTACAGGTGATTTCTGTACTTTTTTTTTATTGAAGCCACACATTTGAGCTTGTGGACTACATAATATTGTTCAATAAAATAATTCAAACTTGATAAAGTTCTACTTATAAATCTAAACATTTAGTTTTGTCATAAGCAGACATGCAAAATAACAATTAAAAAAACATTTCAACAGATTTATCTATGTTTGGACATGATGCAGTTTGTTTAAATTACCCCAAATTTCCAGTTAATTCCCATGGAGGTTTGGATTTAGAATATTTCTAAAATTCCCCAGCTTAACTTCCCATGGAAAGTTTCCATAAATTAACACTTTCCACCCCTTTGCAACCCTTGTGCAGACACATGGAGCTCACTTGTAGCTCGCCCAGCAGGACTTAAGAAGCTGACGTTCTCGTGACATCCAGTGTTCACGCGTTGTTCTGTCTTTCCTCCGTCTTTCCTGTTGTTCCCAGGAAAATGGCACCTCGGACTGAACTGTGAGACCAGTGACGATCACTGTCACCACCCCAGCGTCCACGGCTTTAACTATTTCTTCGGTACGCCCATGACCAACATAAGGGACTGCCAGCCTGGACACGGCACCGTGTTCCAGATCCATAAACACTTACCATATGGGACACTGGGGATTGTCCTGGTCACTGCATCCTTCCTCCACTACGGCGGCTTCATCACCATCTGCAGACGGCTGATTGTGGGCCTGCTGTGCCTGCTGGGCTTGGTCACGGGTCTGACAGTAGGATTCATCATGGCTATCCCGTACTTCAACTGTGTTCTCATGAGGGACCACAGAATCGTGGAGCAGCCATTCACATCTGACAACCTGACACAGAGGATGACTCATGAGGCAGTGGACTTCATAGAGAGGTACATGTCAGCCTGCCTGATCCACGTGGATCAGAAGACTGTCAGTCTTGTTTCATGGTACTTGTTATGACACACACACAGCACTAGAGACGAGAGAAAATCTGTTTCTTCAGTGAACACTGCAGTGAGATGTCACATTGTTTATTCCACCGTATTTATTTACAGTGTTTCCTGTTTGTGCAGGAACTCTGCGAGGCCTTTCCTGCTGTTTTTCTCCTTCCTACAAGTGCACACAGCCATGTTCGCCTCAGCGGCGTTCAGAGGAACGAGCCGTCACGGCATCTACGGTGACGCCGTCCATGAAGTGGACTGGAGTGTAGGTAGGTCAGCAGGGTGTGCTAAATATAACTTCTTTTACATTTTCTTTTACACGTTATTTCTTTGTTGCGGTAGATACAAACATTCCAAAATATGTCTTCGTTTGCGCTCATGGCAAAGACACGAAGGCTGTCCACCAATCAAACGCCGGAAAGTTTTACTTGTCTTAAAGTCTCCTCTGTGCGCCCCTTTGCAGATAGCTGAATCAAACAGTGTGTTTGAACGATTAGTTTGACTAATTCATTTGACATCTCTCTCCCGTTTGTCCATTAAATACGACGGCAGTCGTTTTTGTCAAACGGTGCCCAAATGAGAGGAACAGGGGGACTATTTTTAACAGTGGATTAATCCACACGTGGGGCTATATTGAGTATCTGGGGCAGCAGCGTGGTGTGTGTGGGATTGAGTCAATATAAACTATGGTGTGTGTGTGTGTGTGTGTTCATGGTAATGAAGGAGCATGTCACCCGGTAAACAGTGTGACTCATTCATGTGTTTTTAATAGTTTTTGGAAACAGTGGAGCTTTTTTTTTTAGTTTAGAAAGTGCACACACGTTACCTGTGACTCTACATGCAGCTTGTTACCCCAAATTTCCAGTTAATTCCCATTAATTTCCATAATTTCCCTAATTAATTTAGAATATTTCCAAAATTCCCCAGCTTAACTTCCTGTGGAAAGTTTCCAGAAAGTTTCCATAAATTTACTGAACACTTTCCACCCCTTTGCAACCCTTGTGTAGACACATGGAGCTCACTTGTTGTAGCTCGCCCAGCAGCTTGTTACCTTGCTCATACAGACATACAAAGTACAAAATAATGTAGTTGTCCAGTTTTTGTGCTGTCTGCCTCCATCACAGTACAGGAGGTCTGAGCAGCCGACACCGAACAGCAGAAACGATGTCTGGATGATCCACGTCTCACAGTCAGCAGTCTATAGAGGCTATAGCGTGATGGGAAGTGGTTCCAATAAAAAGCTTCACTGTATTTGCGTCGGCGGATGTGTCAGGCTGACCTCAGCACATAAAGCTCGAAGTCTCTGTAAGGCGAGGTACCACAAGAGGGAGGCGAGACAGTGCATCACTTGTAATTGGGAGGAAGCGAATCTGCAGGGAGGACGTGGTCTCCGCGTGGACCGCAGCAGATGGCAGCGTTCACGGGTTATTTATAACCGCGCGCTCTTTTCAGGAGAACCTTTTACATTTCATGCACACGCTCACATGAAGCCGCTTCTTGTTTCTGTTAGAGGCGCAAAGTGTGGAAGACAGCATCTGTGGCTCCGCACCGAGGCTCCTAAAGCTGGATCTGCATGAGCGTCATGGTGCGATGATGATGTGACCTGCGCAGAAACATTGTTCCATTCAAGCTGCACAGTCTGCGGAACGGAGTAATTATGGTCAACACTGCTGCAGAGACACATTAGAAGAAGAAATGGCATGCTGAGACTGTCTTTGTGACTTTGTATCTTAAGATTTAATTTAGATTTAAGGAGATTTTGGGGAGATTAGTGGTGCTTCGCTTTTTCATGTACTTCCATGAGGGGCAGACTCAGCCAGTCGTCCATCTCTGTGTAGTCATGATCCACGAGAACCTGCAAGATTAGAAAGCACTTTAAGTTAGTAACATGTGACATGAGTGTTTACAAATGGAGAGAGAGAAGAAGAGAAGAGCTCAGTGCATCATGGGAAGTCCACTGGCAGTCTAGTCCTATGGCAGCATAACTAAGGGATGACCTGAGCCAGCCCTAACTATAAGCGCTTTCAAAAAGGAAAGTCTTCAGTCTACTCTTGAAGGTGTTGACTGTGTCTGCCTCTTATAGCAGAGACTTATTGGAGCAGCCTGATAACAAAGAGTTACAATAGTCCAGCCTAGAAGTAACAAATGTGTGGACTAGTTTTTCTGCATCCGCTTGAGACATGATGCGTCTGATTTTGGCAATGTTACGTAAGTGGAAGAATGCAGTCCTCGAAATTTGTTTTATGTGGACGTTAAAGGACAAATCCTGATCAAAAACAACTCCAAGATTCTTGGTGGAGCTGGAGGCCAGGGTGATCCCGTCTAAGGTAACCAAAGCGGTGTCTCAATTCAGGGGCTGCATCCTTTGAAGGACGCAGCCTTTGCGGCTCCTTCTGAGGGTCCTTCGAAGGCCGCATCAACTGTTGTTAAATGAGACGGTCTAGCCTTCGAAGCTTTTCCTGGTTGCGTCACCAACAGCGCACCTGCCGTCAGTGGGTACTTTTAACGTAGCCGTTGAAAAAACTTAATAAAATATAAGTAATTAGTAAAAGTATAGGTAGTAATAAGTAAAAGTAATTAAATATATAAAAAAAACAATATTTACATTTAAATGTGAATTCCTTGCCACTTGATGCCGCCATTGTTGTATGTTTCCCGGCACTGAACAGCGGTGCGCAAAGGATCTTGGGATATGTGAGGCCGTGAAGGATAGTTGCGGTGCATCTTTGAAAAAGAGGGAAAAGAAGGCCGCATTTGAAGGCTGCATTTGAAGGAGCCTTCGAATTGGGACAGCCTTCGCGCAGCGTTGTGACGTAATCGGCCTTCAAATGCGTGCTTCGAAGGATGCAGCCCCTGAACTGAGACACAGCACAAGTCTCTAGAAAGAGAGTTTCTGAGGTGTTTGGGTCCATTTACAAGAACTGAGTGTTTAGCTAACTGATTAGATTTACCGGTGAAGTCATTTCTCCATTTGTGTTTGGGCTGTTAAGTCAGCTGTGTTTGACATTGAAATAGTCAAAAATAAAAAAAAAAATCTATCCAGGTTTTATCTGTGTCCTGGATTCACTTTTGCAAAAGAAGTCAATATGAGGAAGCTATCATGCCTTCAGGCAGGAGTTCTGTTGGTGGCAGCTGATGCCGACTGCGGCCTCTGAACGCCTTCACAGCTGTTTATGACAAAGAACGACCTGAAAATGATGAATTATTTCAAACACAAGCCCACGTTGTGTGTGTGTGTGTTTTGTCGATTCTCTGAAATCTTTCAAAAGACTCACATTGGACAATATGTCGTAAAACAAAAGACCTGAATGTGCGCGTGGGTGTTTTCTTCTTCATTCATCTGAATGAAGTTACGGAAGCGAAATGCCCCAAAAGTCTCAACGTTGTCCGGTGCACGAGAAAACCCCCGGTGCCTGGGGTGTGTTTCGTCTGTAAACCGGCGAAGTAACACCAGCTGCTCCTCCATTATTAGAAGCTTTTGTTGAAATGGTTTGAAACGGGCCACTTTCTCTCTGCTCTAATTGCTTTTCAGTCTCAAGGACAGCCTCCACACGACAGGAACCCACAATGGACCGAGTATGGGAGGCTGTTTTCCTAATGAATGTGTAATTACCCCAATTATTTTAGCTTGAGGAGGATTGTGTCAGCACAAAAGGGGGGTGGGCAATAATTGCTTTGTGTTTTGCTTGCTGAATGGGAGAAGAATTGTTGCTTCCTTTTCTTCTTTTTTTATTATTATTATAGTAGAAGCTTCAACGTGGAGCCATTGTGCAGAGCTGGCTACAACAATAGTTAAAAGTGTAATATATGATAGTGTTTCACTGACTGCTGTGGGGAAGAAAAGGTCAAGTCTGCACTGACAACAGCCAACGCCACGATGCATGAAAATCTTGCTGTCTGAAGTTTAAACACTGCTCAGTACAGTGACACCAAACTCAGTGTGAAGTTCCTCCTTAAAGCTGCATTAGTGCAGTATTGTTAAAGAGTCCGACATCTCATCCCCACTTCCTGTTTGGAGTCTAGAGGACAGTCCAGGACAGAGCTGGCCCTCTCAACCGGTTTTAGTCTATTTCTGTCCCTCCCTGTGTTTTCACCTCGCAGATGTCGCGGATGCCACCACGCTGTCACGAAAAGTTTTTAAAAGAGTGGAGGCGACTTTGGCTCTTTTTGTACAGGACGTCTTTGCGTTGTTAATACGCACAGCGGCGTCCGTGTCGTCGCAGGACTCGTGGGGGGTGATGGCTGTCGGTGTTTGTGTCTGACGTCCGGCGTGTGCAGGCGGGGCGAAGAGAAAAAGGGGGCGAGCGTGCCGTGCATCGCGCCAGTCACACCGGCACAGAGCGGACGGTGTTGATGGAGCCACGGGAAATAATCAGCTGTTCTCACTGCTCCAGTGTTTTAGTGTGTTACAGTCCACAACTTTACTGTAGCGTTCATTTTGTATTGCAGATGTGCTTTACCGTCCCAGCAGCAAACTAAACACAGACGCAGTCAGAGACTAGCAGGTGAACATAGTTAAGCATTCAGGAGTTGGTAGAGACCAAACCAGAGACAAAAACGAGGGTCGTCGGGAGTCATTACCAGACCTCAGGTATGAAGATGATGAGTGAATGTCATCATAACCGATAAGAGCTACGGCCCAACCTCTCAACAATAAATCAGATTTGATGATTTGTTGCTTCAGTGTCAGGACGGCATCTGATTCTTACGTCGCAGTGTGTGTGCGTTAAGCTTTGAGGAAAAACAACAACATGAAGTGTCGATCGCGGTGTAAAAAATCCTGCTCGGTGCTTTGAAATGTATGTCTGTGTCCCTCAGCGCGCTGCTGCTGTCTGCGTGCTGCGTCACTGTGCCGATTTGTAAGACAGGGGCTGGAACTTTAGAGGAGAAACACTTCCTGTTGATAGCCGTGTTACCTCGTTTGCAGTTGGCCTCGGGCTCTGCGTGAGCTGCTCTCTGCCACAGCCCCCTCTTGAACGTAACATTGATATCAGGCTCTGGAGGGTGGAGGCTGAGCGTTAGCATCACTCTTGCCGAGATGTTTTTTTTGTTCCCCAGACTTCACAGGACTGAAGTCTAACTTCACTAAAACCGTTTTATTACTGTGGAATCCTAATGAGTGTCCTCTTACTGTCCGGCTGCCAGAGTCCACGTGGGAGAAGCTCTGAGATGATCAAAATATTAATATGCTCGTCTGAGTCTCCTTCTGTTATTAACTTGCTCGCAGCAATTACAGGAGCAGGAGTCAGTGAGATAAAGCACTTTAAAGTTCACCCTAACTGCTGACACTGAGAACTTATTGTCAAATATGTTTTATACAAAATGATTTATTCATATAATTATGGGAAACAGTCGTTCCATGTGCTCTAACTACACATGACTACATGTATCTCACCTTTACAGGTGTTCTAATGACCATTACATTAACAAAATAAATTTGACATTGACAACACACAAGACAAAGGACGTCATACTGTATGTCGAGGCTTCTTTTTATTTTGGAATCAATATAATCCATAAAGAGAAACTATTTTGTCACCTCAGCAACTCAAGAACTCCAGCTACCAGTGTTATTTTAGTGTTACATGACCGTAGCAATGAGGTATGAGGTGAACCGATTCAAACGTGAAGATCTGATTGGATCAGACACACACAGTTGTGTCCCCATCATGTGTGTCCAGGGTAACTGTCCAGTTTCCTGCTTCCTGTTTGGTGCTGAAGAGAGCTCTACATACATTACCTACACGTTTGACATTTTCACCAAAAAGACTATCAGCAGACTCTTATTTCACTGCTAATGTGCAGACCTGCACAAAGTAGCTAAAGAGCTAGTGTTCAGGAAATGCTTATGTGTTGCTTGTTGCAGTCCCAGTTCAGTTAGTGAAGCAAAATAAATGAATAAATACACAAAGAGTTGTCATTTATAAACGGTGCGAGTAGAACTGTTGTATACAATGAATATCACACTGGAGTTAGTGCTGTTATACTGAATATTGGCACACTGTGATTAACTTCAGCACTCAGCTTATGGTCCAATCACAGCCGTGTTGATTCAGTGTCACATATCTATCAGAGGAATTATCGGTGATTATTGGGTTTACATAGTACCACCATTATGGAAAATATGATAACCATAATAATATCAATCATAAGAAATTATTTGCTGGATGTTTTTAAATTATAATTTTATATCTTGGCTGAACTGTACAATGCATTTTTACACAAAACAAAGAAAATGGTCACTTCACATGCAGTATTAACAATTACAACCAATGAAACATGTCCAGACACATACATATGTCTCGTGTCTGTTCTCAGGTCAGATCATGCAGACTCTGGACAGACTCAAACTGAGCGAAAACACTCTGGTGTATCTGACTTCGGACCAGGGAGCTCACCTGGAGGAAGTCAGTGCTGGAGGGGAGGTCCACAGAGGCTGGAATGGAATATATAAAGGTACGGAAACACCGAAGCAATGCACGTTCACCATATTTAACGAAATTCACATACAACTAAATGCTAATGTATGATAGATTATTAAAAAATAGTTAAGCAAAACCAAAGTTTTTTGGGAGGGAAACTGTAGTTACATCTGCCCGAGATTGTAGTGTAGCAGTGATGTTGCAGAGCTGCAGACTACATGAGCACCATAGGTTTGTGAGAGGCTGTATGAAACATGTGACTAAGAAATAACTTGTGTGCCTGCCTGAGCTACTGCAGGGCTCCATTAAAACAGACACATAGCAGAGATCCTCAGTATCTCACCACTCGTTTCTCTATCATCCTCTGTGCACCATAGCACAATTATTAAAATGTAAAAATGGATGAAAAAGCAACCTGAATGAAGCCTGTTTGCTCAAACAAGCCATCTGTGACGACACCCACCTGTCAATCAAAGTGTCCATGCTCTAAATCCTGCATAACTTTAAGCCTTAATATAATCTGAACAGGTGAGTTGTATATAAATTTACCCTCAGTACAGTTGTCATGAAAGGGGAAATTAGCTATAGAGACCAAAACTGTTTTTTGTACCAGGCTGTAAACATGTTTATTTCTGCTGTGAAGTTTTTTAACATGGGGACTTATGGAGACTGACTCACTTCTGGATCCAGCCTCAAGTGGACGTTTGAGGAACTGCAGCTTTTGGCACTTCCTTTGTTGGCTTCATTTGATGGTTATCCTTCATGCTAGAGTAAAGATAGGGTGAAAGTGAGGGGGCTGCTGTCAGCAATGACACTACTAGATGTCACTAAATCCTCACACATCCTTTAACTTATGGACTAAAAAAAAAATAAAATGGCGCTCAGCATTCAATAACTGTGAATATAGCTGCCATTTATTTAACTGAGCTCTTTTATTCATTCTCAAACAATACTAAAAATCACAATCTGTCACTACCGATCCTTAAAGTTCATTTAGAGTCTGCCTATTCTTTCATATATCTAAAATAAAGTAATCCCAAAGACAGTTTTAAAGTCTGCAGGTGGCTGGATTGAAATTTTGTGCAGACATGTTCATGTCCCCCTCAGGACAAAATCTAATAACTTCAGTTATGATGTCAGGGAATCTCACAGTCTCATGTCACAGTGGTTAGCACTGAAGGTCAGAACCTGTGGCTGGGTTCTGTCTGCGTGGACTGACCCTGGGCCTGTGTGGGTATTTACCAAGTGATCCAGTTTCAAGCACACAGTAACTTCAATCCCACAGTGCAGGTTAGCTGAAGTAAAGACTCTGAATGGTCTGTTAGTATCTGTATGTGAAAAGTGTTTAATTGGTACAGTTCAAATTATAAAGCCTTCAGTGAGAGCACAGCAGGGCATAAAATATGGAAAAATATGAAAATTATTTACAGGCAAACAACATTTGTAGAGAAGAAAGTTTCCGATAATAACCCGAAAATGGATGAATGTTTAATTGAGCCTTTCTTTCAAGGACAAGTGCAAGTACAAGTGCTGATGAACTCAGCACAAATAACTGAACCCAAATCACCGTCTCAGAGCTTTGTCTCCGTTTTATCTGTAATTGGCACCAAATTGCACAGCTCCCTCCAGGAAACTTTCCGGGAATTTATTAGGAAATGAAAAAAAAAAAAAAAAAAAACATTTCTCAACTTTCTGTGTGATGAATCCCGGATGAAACATTTTGTTTTAAATAGAAATGTTTATTTTGTCAATGTGTCAGTCCAGCGGTGAACCGCT
Source organism: Protonibea diacanthus (assembly GCA_028641955.1). NCBI lineage: Eukaryota > Metazoa > Chordata > Actinopteri > Sciaenidae > Protonibea > Protonibea diacanthus. The sequence continues at coordinate 12,834,560 of CM053999.1, read as the reverse complement.
TTATCCAGGCAGTCAGCAGACGTGATTCAAAGAGCGGCGAGAGTTTCTGCTATGCTCTTTCATGTCTACAGAAGAGCAAGTAGTTCCCTTAGTCACCAGCCCAGCTCTGTTTGGAGAGCAGACGTGCTGAGATGTTGTAGCTTTCATGACTCTGCGTTCTGTTCTTTCCCCCGAGCAGCAGGGAAGTCTACAAACTGGGAGGGAGGGATCCGGGTCCCGGGAATTCTGCGTTGGCCGGGGAGCATCCCTAGTGGCCGACAGGTAGACGGGCCCACCAGCAACATGGACCTGTTTCCTACGGTGGTGCAGCTGAGCGGGGCTTCGGTCCCAGAGGACAGGTGGGCTGCACATCAGTGACACAGCACTGCTTCCATATGTCAGTCAAAACCAAGTGGAGCCTGAAATCTAGGTCACATTTTTAAAAAAAAAAAAAAAAGAGAGAGGCAGAGGGAGCCTGTGTGATTCTCTGGGCTCACACAGATTGAGATCCAGGATCTCAGCAGAGGAAACATGTCTGCTAATGAAGAAGTGGGGGTGTGAAGGTAATCCAGAGGCTTTGATCGGAGCTTTCATCAGCCATTGTGATTCACAGTAATCAGCGGCAGAACATGTTTGTGTCGGATGATGTACTGTTGACTCGTGTTCTCTGGTCTGCAGGGAGATCGACGGTCATGACCTCATGGATCTGCTTCAGGGGAGAGTTGAAAGGTCAAAGCACGAGTTTCTGTTCCATTACTGCAACGCCTACTTGAATGCGGTCAGATGGCATCCCCGAAACAGTAAGTCCAAACAACTGACCAATCAGAAGAATCCACAACGTCCATGTGCACACATCTGTAATATGAAGATCTATGAAGGTTTGAGCCAAATGACTATAAACTGGATGTATAACTCATCAACTGCAGTGAGAAGCAGGTCTTCATAGTTGATAGAGAGCTTCGTGGAACTCTTCTGGTGTGTTCCAACCAAACACCAAGCCAATTTTCACCTTCCATTACCTTGGATTGATCACGGCTGTCGTAAGCTGACAGCTGGAGCCACATGTTTACAGCACATACACATAGTCCATACGTAGTTTTGTCCGATCTCTGTATGAATATGAAGTTGCATCGTGAGTTCTGTTGTCCAAAGATGACTACAAGTGGAGGTCGCCACATTCCAAACTGTTTACACTCTATACATCTTTTATTTTTGATACATCACACTGTCTATACTGTTCATTCTGTTTATATATTTGCCATATTTATACTGTTTATATCTTATGTCTTTAAACCTTTATATATTTTATATTTCATGTCTATTGCTGTTTGCACCAGAGATATGAGGGAAACACTATTTGAATTCTCTGTATGTCCTGTACACGTAGCAGCATTGACAATAAAGTTGACTTGATCATCTCGAACATAAATCCACATTTTAAACTCTGAGCTCTCTCACTGCTGGGAAACGGATCAGAGCAGAATCAGGCGCAAGTGGACTCAAGTTCACGTCTTTACATTGACTTTGTATGTAATCTACTCATACGAAAAATTGTATTCACGCACCATTACTCAGTTATCTTTTTAAAAGATAGAAACAAACTTCATTGACATTGTCAATCACAGTCGTATCTACATGGCAAACTGGCCAAACAAACTCTGCCTCGAGGAAAGACGTTTCATCTTGTGGTTTTCTTTCTTTTTCTTCAGGTAGCTCAGTGTGGAAAGCCTTTTACTTCACACCAAACTTCAGCCCAGAGAACGAGACCGTCTGTATCAACACACAGGTCTGCTTCTGCACGCCAGGGTACGTGACCTACCACAATCCTCCGCTGCTCTACGATCTCTCGAGGGACCCATCGGAGACCACGCCGCTGACTCCTGACACCGAGCCGGCCTTTCGCTCCATCCTCGCTGTGATGCAGGAGGCCGTTGAGACTCATCAGAGGTCGGTGAAGCCTGTGGAGAGCCAGCTAACTCCAGAGAAGTCTATGTGGAAGCCCTGGCTGCAGCCCTGCCGATCCACGCTCTTTCAGCTCTGTCAGGTCCAGCAGGATGAGTAGGCTGTCGTCGAGCTGCAATAATATGGACATACAAATCTACAAGGGGAAATATTTTTTGTTTCACCTGTTTTTCAGTAACAGGTTGGATCTTCAGAAGTCAAATCAAATCAAATCTTATTTGTATAGCCCAAATTCACAAAACACAGTTTGCCTCAGAGGGCTTTACAATCTGTACAGGGAGTGACACCCTCTGTCCTTAGACCCTCGGTTCGAGTGAGGAAAAACGTGCCCACAAAAAACCCTTTAACAAGGAAAAAATGTGGAAGAAACCTCAGGAAGAGCCACAGAGGAGGGATCCCTCTCCCAGGACGGACAGATGTGCAATGGATGTCACGTGTACAGAACAAATCAACACAAACATATTGTACAATTACAATGAATTTCCCGCTCGTTTTCTTTCTCACTTTGTCCCGACTTAATTTATACTTGTTTGTTCTGTTCTTGCTAGCAAGTTAGCCTGGTTCATTCCACAAAATGTGTTTTTCTACTTCAAAGGTTCAGTGTGGAAGATGAAATTGAAATTTCAGATCAACTCAACAGTCCCCCACTCACCCCTCCTGTTCCAAAAGTGTTATGGGGGCCTTCACATGCCTGAAGAGGTCTTTGTCACAACAATGGTCCCAACTGCACAAGTAGCCTGTGGAGGCTAAGGAGGTTCCTTTAGATACATAGACATTGAAGTGTTTCCTGTTTTATTTAGTGATTCTTTTGATTGTCTCTTCCAGGCTGACTAGTTCTCACCTGTCTTGTCATCTTGTCACTGTTTGTTGGTTTTTCCTTGTTGGGTCGTCTGTGTTCTGTTCCTCCGTCCTGTTGTTACTGCTCTTTGTGTCCCTGTTCTGGATTTTTGTTTGTATGGACTGCTGTTTTTTTCGATTGTTAGAATTTAGCTTTTGTCTGGACTTGTTTTGTGAGTTTTATAACTTAATAAAGTTACTATTTGTTTACTTTCTTTAATGTCTACATTTTGGTCCACTTCTTAAACCAAAAAGAATGACCTGACCAGTCATGGGCCCAGCAGACTGTTCTGATTTAAGAGGACTTAAATCAGGTTATTTGCCAAATTGGCAGCCCAGCCAACAGAAGTCCCTGTTGTCCTGTCAGTGGTCCGGCAGCCTTCAATCCCCAGTCCTTGCGCCACGGTAGCCATTGATTATGGTGCTGAACCAGTCTCCATCGGCTGAACTTCAGTGCCCTTATGTTTCCCTCCACCAATTCACCTTTTTACAGCCCTGCTGCTGGCCTCCAGCCTAGCAGTCCTGTTGCCACCTTCCTGCTCCTTGCTCCAGCCGCTGGCCTACATAATGTGTTCTACCTTTGCCGCCTGGTCCTCCGTCATGTTCTTCCTGCTCCTGTGTGTTTTCTGGGCCCATGTGATAGGGCTTCAAACTGAGTTGTGGCATTCTTTGAGGTGAGCCCTAGTACCATAAGCTGTTGTGGCTGTGTGTGCTTCTTCCACCGGCTACTGAGGCTCCTGTTTGTGATGAATAAATGAATAAATAGTCATGTTGCCAATATGTCTTGCAAACAACACCAAACAATTTCGGCAAATTTTTCATGGGCGCAACCCTCATACTCAGCTCCGCTGCTCATCCCACAAATGCATGACCCTTACAAATGTGGCAGCATTTAAAAGGGAAGCAATCAGGCTTTCCCATGGTATAAGACTTGTTTCCAAGAAACATTGTTACAACAAAGAAATAATGTACCAAACACACATTTCCTTACTTTCTGTGTGAAGGCTATTATTTGCTTTCTAGGTATGTTAAGTTAATGAAGTCATATTTTGGACGTATTTGTAGAATTTCTGCATTTTGTAACTAATATATATTGTTCTTATCTTTTCAGGGACATGGACTCCTTCTCGGCCATGACTGTGTCTGCAGAGATCACAACTGAGGCATCACAGCCTTCTACTTCCTCCTCCGATAGTCCATCTTCCACCTCCCAACGTCGAGTTGCGACACATCCATAGGATCCATTTGACCGGCCGTTCTAACCCCGTCAGATGCAGACAGGTCACATGCCCAGGTCGACCCAGCATTCATCAATCCCAGAAGGTACCCAGCGGAAGACATTTTCATCACCGCTACACAGGACATGAGCAAAAAACAAGCTAAGCTGGTTTGTCCACTCCGAGAAAAACAATGGCATTCGCTGCTTCTGCAGCACACTGTTCTCCACAACGACATACAAGCTGGTTAAAGAGAGCTGAAAGAACTCAGGGAACTCAGAGAGGGGTTGACACTTTACGGAATAATGTCAACTTCTTGAAAGAGGTTAACACCTTGCCATCAGTGTATGACTGTGTGCGAATGTAGTTCTGTTCCTCGCAAAATGGTTAATAAAACTCGCACGCGTCCCTCTTCCTCTGACCAAGGGTGCACACTTGGTAGCTCTATTTTCACGTATGCACACATTCATACACGTTATTAGAACTTCCCTGGTGTGTTTGGAGATTCGCCTGCCACAGAGTTTCCAGCATTAAGGTTAAAATACAGGCTGTATATAATTCTGTTTAACATTTATTGAGGTCAGATGAACAATAAATGTTTCATTGATTTTCTTAGGCCCAGTAGGAGAGGCTACAAGTAATAAAAGAGCTCCATATGTAGATGTAAAAGGCTAATTTTTAAAAGGTGGATTTTATATTACTGGAAATATAGTTATGCATATTATATTCTACATTCCAATAGATCATGGCATCAGAGGTAAAGCAGGGCCTACAATGTTCACAGTATTCCTCTCATCAACAACAGACCTTTCTCACAGCAGCCATTTTGACATGATAGTGTAGGGTCAACGCAGCTGTTTCCATTGATGCTAATTAAGGTTCTTCCCAGTGAGCTAACATGCACAACGGCTTTGACCCAGAGCCAAATGGACTTCATTATCATTGGTAACACCTGTGTTTACTATTACATGTCAAGATGGCTGCTGTGAGAAAGGTCTGTTGGTTATGCAATACATCAAGAAATGTGGGTATACAGACCCTTTCCAAAGAAATGAGAATATCATGGAAAGGTTTATTTCCATAATTCCATTCAAAAAGTTAAACTTTCATAGATTATAGATTCAGGGCCCATGATTTAAATGATTTCAAGTATTTATTTGTTTATTTTTACATAATCTGGGCTTCCAGCTCATAAAACCCACAAAAACAGGAATTCAAAAAATGAGAATACTGTGGAGAAATCAGCCCAAATTTTGCGGGGCATGAATGTGTCACACACTAATCATCTACTAAACTCAAAGCACCTGCACAGATTTCCCACAGGTGTCATTAAATTGCTTCAGTTTGGTTCAATGATCAATGATGTTCAGTGATGACATTTCCATGGACATTCTAATTTTTTGGAAAGGGTCTGTAAGACATGGGAGAAGATGGGAGTCCGGCGCTTACCCTAACCCATCAGCTTTGCAACAGCAAACGACAAACTCGGCCGTGCTCGGTACAGCAGAGCTGGATATGGTTAGCCTAGCTTAGCCTGGATCTGTCCAGAGAAACACCTACCTCGCCTGCACTCTGTATCCGGTTTACATAATCTGTAACAACAACACAACAGAAATCTAAAAGCAAGTCAAATGTAATGTACAGTCATAAATCCATAGACTGTTTATACCGCTCTACAAAAAACTGTGTTTGACACCAGAGGCTCTGCAGTTCATACTGAATGAAGAGTCTTTGCACTGCTGTCTTTTTGCTTGATATCTACAGTATGACTCAGCTTCTCTCCTGTTGGAAGCGTCAAGTGACAACTGTCAAACACTGTCACTTGTGTAAATGAAAGAGGTCTTGATCTCAATGTTGTTGTTTTTTTTTTTTTATCTGGTTAAATAAAAATATAAAATATATCTGTGCTGTGAATGAATCTTTAATCTGATCAGAGAAGCAGGCTTGTGTTTCCTCTCTGTGGCCTCAGTGTGTTTCTGCTTTGCCTGATATCAGACCACACTCCAGTTCCATCTTCACAATCCGTCACCTCGGCGGAGTGGGTGGATTCAAAGGTCTGGACCCGGGCAGGTTTGTGCTGCGAGTGTCACCTTGTCTGCCCCGGCTACATGTTTCACCATCCTGGTCTTCAGCTGCCATCGTTTCCTTCGTACCTTTAGATATGTGTAGCAGAAGCTGCAGTGCAGCCCCGATGTAATAAAAAGAACTGATAAAAACAAATGGTGTCTGTGGGGTCATTGACAAGCGGCAGCCTGCTACATCGCAGTTCTTGTTTACTTAAAGCTGCACTGATCAATAGTTTTTATATGAACAGTGGAATAGTGAACTTTATGCTATGTGAAATGTGTTGCTCATACTCATAAACCCACAGAGAATTATCACCTTAGGATGAGATGGCAGGAGTGTAACTTCAAATAAGTTTAGCATTTCCTGTCATATTCTGTCTCAGGCTGCTCTGTAGTCACAGTCAGGCAGGTAGCATGCATATATCGTGATTAGCTCTGAGCTAAATATGATGCTCGTAAGAGGAGGGAAAAAGACAAAACTGTTTAAAAACTGCAATCGTGGCTCCAAACGTGAAATATTAGAACCTCTTTTGAACCCAATTAGCTCTGGTTCTGATCAGGAAGCCTCTTATGGACTGTCTGTATCTGGACAGGGCCAGCCTCGCTGGCAGGATGGCGTGACTTGGAGAGACGAATATTTTCTGAGGTGTTTTCAGTATTTTCAGTACATCACCGTATGAATGTGGGTGAATGGGTGTTCATGGGCAGTCTAGGCCAGTGTTTTTCAAGCCTGGCTCTCGGGGAACATTGCCCTGCATGTTTTAGAATGGTTCCTGCTCCAACACACCTGATTCAAATGATCAGCTCGTCATCAAGCTCTGCAGTGGCCTGATAACGAGCCACTCATTTGAATCAGGTGTGTCGGAGCAGGAAACATCCCCGAGAACCACGGTTGAAAAACACTGGTCTAGAAAGACGCTATTTAAGTACAGCCCATTTACCATTTACTGACTTGTGCAGCTGACCCTATAACAATGCCAATGCATATAGTATCAGCAACACTGTAATAATATCAGACTTTCTTTTTCTTTAAACCAATCACAACGGACTTGTTGGCGTCATTTATCAAGAAAAAATGTCAAACTGGTGCCAAATGTGAAGATTTTTTTATATACTGTATATTGTGAAGTGAATATATTTATTGATGGATGCTATTTAAGCCCCCCCTACACCATCACACCTCCTACTCTATGCTTCATGGTGGGAACCACACATGCAGATACAATCTGTTCACCTCCTCTGTGTCTCACAAAGACATGGCGGACATGAACCAAAAATCTCAGATCAGTTCAAAGTCCAGATTTTCACTAGTCTAATATCCATTACTTGTATTTCTTGGTCCAATCAGTTCTCTTCTTCTTGTTCGTCTTCCTCGGTTGTGGTGAAACTAATGGTCTCATACACATTAAGAAGACAAGAAATTCCACTAATTAACTTTAGACAAGCCATGCCCGTTAATTGAAGTTTTCCTGGTGAAAACATTTCGATTTACTTACACTTTCTTTTGTTTACCACATAATTCCACATGTATGATTTCATAGTGTTTGGTTACTTTCTACAGTGTAGAAAATATACAAAATAAAGAAACATTTAGAAGTGAGTCCAACTTTCGACTGTACTGTATGTGTGAGGTGTCTTTGGTGAACAGGCCTCAACATGGCATCTTAGGCTTCCATGAGAAGTCTCTCAGTGAGCTGGAATACAGCGTATATTCTTGAGTTGAGTCTAGAGGAAGCTCTGGTTTTGCGTTCCGAGGTATTCCCTCTTCTCGTTCGGCTGACACAGTTGAAAGAGGTAAAAGAAAAGAGAAAACTACAGAAAGTTTTCCTGTAAGCTTCGGCTGGATCTCTTCCACGCAAGTAAACAACCAGCATCCCTCTGCACAATACATACTGTATATGCACTGTGGAGAAAATAATCATTACGTAGCTACTATGTTATTGAGTTAAACAGGATTTTCTCACTGTGCCCTCAGAAAGCCAAGACTTGTTTTTGTAGCGTGGGAGCTGTCGGGCTATTTGTGTATTAGCTCCAGCAAAGGCGGCTTTTATACCTGCTGGAGGAACATCTACTCTAGTAATGTGGTCACAGGCCAGAATCACACTTCCCTAAATGAGTTTGGACATGAGCAGAAGCACAACACGCGCACGTGTGTGACTCTCAGACTTGAGAGAGTTTATTTTCCCTTTGTGCACTCATGTTAAAACCTTGAATACAGTGTTGTACACAGGGACACTTCAGCCTGTCTTGTCCTGCAGTGACTCAGCGTTGCTCGCACTTTTGACAAATGTTCACCTCCGTGAGCTGACACTCAGTTTTTCAGCGGATTTCGACGTGCTTATCAGAGGAGCAACACATTGCAGGTGCGTGCAGTTTTGCAGCGCTGCACAGGGATGTCAGCAGCTGAATAATTACACTAATAAATGGGATCTTTTAGCTGGCCTGTTTCCAGACAGTTTGCCCCTTCAGTGTTTCATTACGGAGGCTGAATTTTTCCAACAAGATGAGCTGAAACAAAACGTATAAAAATCACAAGCTGGGGAAACTTTGGCCCTGGGTGGAAAAACTATAATTTAAGGGATGCCTTAATTGAGCCTCATTACCAGAGCCAGCAGGTGGGCTTATATAATACCAGTGGGGAAACACTACTACATCTGTGTGTGTCTGTGTTCTTCTTGGTTTATTTTGGTATGTTTGTATTTCATTTAATATGTTAATGATGTATTTTTTTATGATGTTTCATAACACCAGTTGTGGTGAGTGGCTATCATCTGAAATGTTTTGATATTAGTGCTGGAAATGTGCCTGAGGCGAAGCTGTTAACTGTCAAATATTAAAACAGGCAGCTATACAGCTATTACTTTTTTTTTTTTTTTAACTTTTAAAATCAAAAACAATCCAGTCATAACTGAAGATTTCCTCTCTACTGTAAACACACTGTTGTGTTTCTGGCCTGACAAATGTTTTTTGAATGTTCTCTGTTAACGTTCAGAAAATACTTGGGGTAAGTCTGCAGTCGGCACCATGTTGCTCATGCTGGGCATCGGCCAGAGTGACGCTCACGAGACTGAACGCTGACGTTACGGACAGTATTTTTGCAATGTGAGCAATTTGTGCACATTAGCAAACAAGCTAACATTAGCCAACTAAAACCACAGCATTACAATATATTTGCTTTGGACTCTGTTGTAGTGGTGATGGTCGTTTGTTGATGTTAGCTGACTATTTCTAAGCTAACGTTAGCTAGTGCTGCAGTGCCTATATATATTGTTTCCCATGTTAACTGTTAGCAGTCTTCTTTCCTGCCTTGGTTGGTACATTGGTGTACATCTTGGCAGTTCAGTGGAATAGTGTGAAAGCAGTGACCTGACTGTAGGGTGGACAAAAAATGAACATGGAGCTTTAAAGGTCCAGTGTGTAGGATTTGGTTGCATTTAGTTGTCTAATCGCTGCTTTACAATCTCCTCACATCACCGTCACCTTCCTAGTGTAAAGGAGAAATAACACTTTAGAGTGACTATTTAGTTTGTCTGTTCTGGGCTACTGTAGAAACATGCTGTTTCAACATGGCGGCCAAAAGATTCATATTTTCAGGTGATTACACATGCACGAAACCATAGTTATGAATATTATATTCCACGTCTGCCTTATTCTGACAATAAAGGCCCCAAAACTTACACACTGCACCTTTTAAGAGGGAGTGTATGTTGTTAAAATCTTCCATGTTTAATTATCTCTAAGTGACATATTTTAAAAATACACACATCACTAAAGTCATTAATAAAATTCAATTGTTGTGAACGACACAATAAAATGTTTTATACATGGAATTGTTCACAGAGTTTTTTTTCTCTTTACTTTTCATAACAGGAAAGGGAAAACTACATAAATGTACACTAATGCTAATATGTGTGAAATGTGCTTTGCCCATTAAACACACACAGGGGTAAATACATAACATACAAAAGTAGTGTATATTAATGATATAAGAATACAAATCTAATCAGAAAGCAAAGCTTAATGTGTCTACAGCTTCATAATTTATGTTCTTGGGTGGAAGCCAGTCTGAGAAAGTCAGAGCTGATTGATTTTTCTGCTGCTCAGGCAGACGATACTCCTATGCACATTTTTAACCTCAAATGAAGCGGTGACGTTTCTTATCATTTTCCCGAACATACACATCATCGGTCGTGAATGTCATTCTGTCATCATTTCTGCTGTGTGTCAAACAAAATACAGTACACGCCATCAATAAACTGAAGATCGGGAACCTGAAAACACTCTATCAGGAAAAGTGTCAGTTCAACCAGGACAGATAAATCTATCAGACAAGAAGAGACACAATGAAGACAGAGACTGTCAGATCAATTCATTTATGTGTCAGTTTAATTTCATATATTATATTATGACTCATTTTACAACACTGTCACTGAAAGTCTAGCTGTGTTCATGGTAAAAGAATCAAAATGAACAAAAACAATAAAAACTTTAATAAAATATGCAGTTTTTGGTTCTTCTTCTTCTGCTTCTGAACCTTTAAAGATCTTTAAAGGCAATCCTGAGATTTCTTTCAAAAATTATTAAATATGTTGTAAAATAGTTGCTGAGAACATGTGAAAAGACTTTTAGTGAAATGTGGAGTTAGAGGTTCAAACAGTTTTTCACCAGTTTTCAGTCCAGGATTTTGTGGGCGGTCCTTAAAGGGTGGCTCGATGACACGCTGAGGCCACCCTGAGCAGAGAGATAGAGATGAATTAATCTCGCTCAGAACGTTTAGAGTTAGCTTGTTGCTATTTTTAATCATTCAAATTTGGCTGGGTGGTTAATAAGACTTTGTTTTTTGGTCTGATTGATGTCCAACACGCAGTCCTAAACTCATCCTGCTGTACTGATATGTCATAGTAAACTAAACAAACGTATTTAATGTTCCAATTGGCGCCTTCTGAGTGTTACCAGCCTGAACGCGTGTAGATAGTACAACATAATCAATTTGCCTCGTTCCTCGGTGAAGCGGCAGGCTGCTGGTCTGTCCTGAAGGAGGAGCAGCTCTCACACAGTTTCAGCTGATGGAGAACCTGCTCACATCTCCTGACGCTGGAGGAAATCAAACAGTAACCGGGCAACAGAGAAAACCCAGCGGAAACGTCCGGCACTTCAAAGACGACGCTCGATCCTCGTGTCCCGGGGGAGCTCCCAACGTCCATGACGGCAGCATGGACCTCCTCTGAAGTGCTGCGATATCCAATATTTTTTCACTCATTGCTTCAAGCTGGGGGAAATTAAATGCCTCCTTGGAAAATTGATGAAGAGTCCGTGTTCACATGAGGGCTTTTCATCATGTTCAGCTGCCGTCATGTGGAGCAGAGGAAAGGGTCCAGAATGTGTGTGTGTGATAACACAGATCTGATTGAAGCTCACAATGATACACACTCTTTCATCCAATGCTTTATAAAAATACACTGAGGCCTTGATCCTGGGGAAAAAAAAAAAGCATCTCAAGGATTTTGCCCAACAAACCAACACAGGTGATGTCCACAGATCAGTCCGTCCGTGTGTTTGAAGTTTCTCCGCATCACTGCATGGAAACACTCGTCTTCATCTTTTTTTTTTTTTATTATTTTGTGAAGAAAAACTAAAATCACACCAACTCAAATCCATCCAAAGTCGCGTGAAGCTCTCCCTCTTCTGTCAATGCTTCTTCACTCTTGTTCTCTGACTGTCAGCTCATCCAGGCCTCTCTCTTCAGGAACCTCACGGCATCGCTGAAACCTTCTTCACGCAGAGAGCGCATGCTGCTGGAGGACGGAGGGAACAGAGCCTGGTTCAGACGTTTGATGTTCTCCATGGACAGCTGAGGAAACCCGAGAAAATATTACATCTTAACCGATTCTTCAAGGAACTGAAGTAGAACTGCAAGAACTTCACTCCACTCCAACACAACAGAGGTGGATGGACAGTGACGGTGTTGACGGTGTGTTCTATAGTTTCGTTCAGTCTCTCAATAGGACACACCGTCAACAGTTTGTGTTGGAACTGTTTGTGTGTTCTGGAGTGACAGTATTTGTGGCAGTAGACCAGTGTGTGTGTCAAAACAAACTGTGTTCGCAGCAATAAACAGCGTGACTCATCGGTGTGTTTTTAATAGTTTTTGGATGACGATGGAGCTCTACGACACGGAAAATGAAGAAGACACACACAAGTAGTTAGTAGAAACTTTCAGATTTTTGATTGGATGAGTCCATCGTTGGTTGTTGTGAGTGACGAAATGACCCAGCACTCACCATTACACTCATGTTGGGCAGTCTGAGTTGAGTGTTGAAGCGCCCCCTGTGGACAGGACACACGTCCTGCGTTCCAGCAAAGGGAGACACAGTGATGGTGCGTCCCACGGGTGGAATGGGCAGGCTGTCAGTGAACCCTCCGTCGATCCATTTCTAATAAAACATAAAAATAAAAGCAGCCTGTGAAGTCAGTTGCAAACTGATTTGTTCTTGTGGAGTTCCACAGAAGGTTTGCCGTTGGTGTTAGCGGGAGAACTCCGGACAAAAGTGTGTGAGAGCAGTGTGTTCCTGTCATTAAACGTGTAAAGGTCAGTGTGACGACGTGAACTCAGACATTTTAGCTTGTCATAGTATGACAGTCACAGGCATTACTCATATGATTAACACTGTGTCACAGATAGCAGTGTGTAAGTATGACAGTGAGCCAGCATGAACTCAAGAAGTCAGCCACCATCCACTGGATTATTACATGTCTACATGTCATGTAAAGCTAAAAACCTCCCAGGAATATATCCTGACACTTTAAGAGAAGATGTTTGGACAGAAATCTGATTATATTTATATTATTTACCGTATTTTCCGGACTATAGAGCGCACCTGAATATGAGCCGCACCCACTAAAATTAAAAAATATATATATACTTTGTCACATATAAGCCGAATTTGAATTTTAGAAAAAAAAAAAAAATCCAAACCTGGGACTTTTATTTTGGAATTTCTCCAGACTGGCGCATTTAAAATGGTTTATATTGCGCTTGTGTGTGTGAGTTGTCTGACTTTCTCTCAATACCAGTTTATTAGACACTGTCAGGAATGTGTGTTTTGTGTATAGCAGGCCCATTCCCAAGTTACACACACACACACGATGGAATTATTCCAAAGTCATATAATTAAAACAGTTGATTTATCACTGTGGACAGAGCTCTGGTGGCACGGTGGATATTCCCAGTACCTGTCCTCTGAACTCCACTGCTTTCAGTCCAGCGTAGACGGGCACGTAGCTGCTGGCCAGTAGAGCCTGGAGAAGTCACAGGACAATTTATCAGTCTCTTCACACATCTAACGTGAGCACAACGTTTTGTAAATGTCACATTAAACAAGGGTTCAGGCCTTAAACCGTGTGGTGTCACACTGATATGTACAGTATGCATATGTATGACACAGGTAATGACTTTGTTGGTGTTATTTTCTGGTCAAAGCAATAAAACCAAACTCTGCGCCGCAGAATGAAGAAAACAAGGATGTAAAATCATCGTAAACATTTATGGTGCTGTTTTAAAGTGAAGGCTTCGGCGCTGTGTGTGTGGTGGGTGGAGGGTGGAGGGTGTGTACCTTTATGAGCTCCTCCCTGGAGGTAAACCTGGACACAATGTGGTTCTTGCCGCTCCTGGAGTGTGTTATTGAGACGTGGAGGCGGTCAGTGGCCAGAGTGTGAGCCTCGCTGGGCAGAATCTCTTCTATGCCCTCCCTGGAGAGGATCCACACACAGATGCTCGTTTGTCAGCTTTTTGATAATAATAATATCCCCACAGGGCATCATAAACACAGCGCTCTTTACATTATTACTCAATCTGTTAAAGACACCACCAACCACCAGAGCATGCTAATGAAGCTAACGATGTAACAAGATAGTCAGCTCGCTATTTGATCTTATTTACACAGCGCACTTCACAGATTTTCTTGTTCTTAATTATGTTATGATGTGTTTTTATGGATTTCGGTGCGAAATCTCCAATAAATTCAGCTGAATTATACAAAGTATGCTTCAGAATGTCTTCATGAAGTAAAAAAAAAAAAGAGGGATAACATGTTTATGCAAGTTTTAATATGTAATCCTGGATCTCCACAGGCTGCAGCAATAAGCTAGTTGTGGTAACGGATAGTTGCTGTATGGCCTGAGCCACACATCTTACAGAGAACTGGATACAGTGTTGGAGGTGGGGCTCCTGTTTTTTCGTGAAAGCAGCTCAATCACACGTGAAGCCAAAGAAGTTGGACTTCTGGTCACAAAATGACTCTGATCTTCCGCTTACGCATTGTGTGGCCGGAGCGAGCACACTACAGCCGGCCGAGCCTCTAACTTCCCTCCCTCCACTTGTAGACTTTCCAAACGTTATCAGCTCGAATGGATCAAATTCTGATTCAAGGGACCTCGTGACTCTTGTCTTTACACGCTTTAGCCACTGTGTCAAACTGGCTTCAAAGCCCGGCTCTCTTCCTGAGGGCCGTCATCGGAATTTCCTGAATATTAACAGCAGGAGAGCCTCTCTTCTCTCCGTCTGCCTCCTGCTAACAGTATGCTAATACATGGTATGTCATGCTCACAGCGGGAGGTTCAAATGTACTGCTGTGTTCCAGGTTGCAGGCTGTAGAAACGTAGACATTCTGACAGCCGTTAACACAGCAACAACAACTGTTTTCATTGACTGATCAGCAGCTGGAAACAGCTAATGTTGGTGTCCAACAGTGTTGTAGCCATGATCACCTAAACTGAGATCAAGTCCAAGACCAAGACCAAGACCAGGACTTTGACGGGTCGACCAAGTCAAGGGCAAAATCGAGTCAGGACCAAGATCAGACAGAGACAGTCTAATTAGGGAGCTGATGTGTAGCTAATATTCGCCAAAAATGTCAGTACATTTCAACTTAGGTAATACTGTTTCTAGAATTCTGAAATATCAAAGTGCATGTTGGACACATCTATTTAAGCCTGCAGTAAAACCTCAGAAATGTTCTGGTTCAATCAGTGAGGTCATGTGACTTTATGTCCAAACTAGAACACGGCTTGCACAAGTCGATACTCTGAGCGTGACTTCAGTGGACACCGGCAGAGCTGTGGAGCAGCCGGAATACCAAAACTCTCTCTCTCTCTCTCTCTGCACACTGGTGACATCTTGACAACCGATGACGAAATTCCAATCACATGTGCTCCGAGGATTGGCACATTCTGGCTCCTGTTCCTGGACTATACTCCTTCTGCCTGTCAGAAATGTTGGACGTCGCTATAGGCGTCGAGTGACGCTCACTACGAACGCGGCGTGTGTCCAAAAAAAAAACAAATGAATGCTGCCGCTCGGTTTTCATTTCACACTCAACCCTCGGCGTCCGCTGAGTTTTGTTTTTCTCCGCTGACTGCGTTTGAATTCATGTTGCCTCTAAATATAGTCCACATAGTACACATACTCAGTCCACATCGGCGTTTTACTGATATCTGCTGAGTCGTTACCGTAGCGTGAGCATGAAGTTGTATCCTGGCGTGACGGCGCCGAACTTCTGCCGCCTCACGCCGTCTGCGAACCCGTACGTGAACTCTTTACAGCGCTGCGAGACAAGGAGAGAGAAACGCTGTCATGTCCACATCACTCCACTAAATTATCGTTGTCAATCATTAATATTTTATAAATGAATCTACGTGTTAAGAAGCCCAGCAGGCCTCTGGGTGGATGAACCGTGATGCGGACGAGTGAGGATCTCCACGGAAGCTTTTCATGAACTTCCTGCCTTTGTTTGGAATACAAATGAAGTTATCCGTGTATTCTCCAAGTGTTCTAATCTTTGGATGTTAGTTCAAACATTCTTTGAGCTGCTGGGTATTAACACTTAAGAGGATAGACAGTCGTGCGGCTGGGTGTCAAATCTTTCATGCCGAATATCAGAGAACAGCACTTCAGCCGGGCAAAGTCTTTAATTCTACACTCTCAATTTGTAAAACTGTCAACTGCACAAAGGAGGGAGTAATAATGGTGACAGTGAAACTGTTCCTGTATAACATTCACGTCTCAGTGCAAAGACATTAAAATGTGTATTTTGTTCCGAGACCCCCGAGGGTTCCCCCCGGCCTCACGGGGTCCACACTCTTCTTCTCTCTGTGTGTGTCCTGAATGAAGAGGTGAACTCTACCTCCAACTTGTCAGGAGCTGTTACCATTACAGCGGCCACCAGCGCTCCGGATGAGGCCCCCGCACAGGCCCCGAGGGAGCCCAGCAGCCTGCCTCCGTGACGGAGAAAGGCCTCCACGGCGCCCAGGTGGTAGATCCCCAAGAAACCGGACGCGGCGAAGGACAGGTTCAGGACGGTCATCCTCGACGCCTGCACAGACACGACACGATACCATCAGGCAGATATCATGGCTTCTGTTTCACAGCTTATATTTGAGCCGTGTGAACAATAATTTAATATAATTTAACAGGTTGAAAAACACGTTCACGAGAAACATTTGTAAAACATTCAACAACTTTGACTTACAGGTACAGCAGGTAACACACACACTGACCAAAGTCTGATGAAACACTGTTATAATGAGAGTAATAGTAGTAGTTAATGATAATAACATGATAGTAATGATAGGATAATGAAATATGACTTCAAAAAATGTTAAGGTCTTGTATATGTATTTTAATGTAAGTTTGTACAGCTTAATGTTGACCTAACATTCATATTGAGCATAACTAACATCTACACCGTCGTGTATTTCTGTGTGACGTCAGTATAACTTGTTAGCTTGGAGTTCACGTGAACAACAATGGCCGACACACTGTGTGTGTGTGTGTGTGTGTGTGTGTGTGTGTGAATAAATGTCGCAGCAGGGTTTAAACCTATACATTAACGCAGAGCTAACGTGAGCTAATGTTGGTGACACAAGAGGACATACAGTACCGTGTGTACCGTCTCACATAGAAGAGCTAGCGTTTCTTTAGCTTTAGCTCATATAGCCGCGCTTTATTCACGGCTAACGCTAGCCAAAGAGCTAAAAACAACCCGTTGCTAGTTGTTAAAAGTAAATATGTAACGCAGGGCTGGTTACAAAACTCCACTCCGGCTACATCACGCCATCATTCATTGAGAAACGGAGTCAAGTAGTCGGAGACGATAAACAAGACTATTTCCGCTATGGATTTTCAAAATAAAAGCCTCTGTATTTACCTAAATCAGGCATCAGCTTCATTTTTATAATATATTTTTTATGGCCTGCTAGGATTGTCAGATACAGTATGCCTGGCAGATTTGGCTTTCCTGGTTGACATAATGGAGCATTTTAATGCACTATACAACTTCATTGTATCAACTTCATTCAAGTTTAACATATTCTATACAGTCTATTCTGTGTTATCTGAATTCAGACTTGAAAGAAAAAAATGCGACAATGATAATTAAATTGTTAGAACAGTGCATTTTTTCATTTTAAAGTGTTAATATTTGCCCCCGGGCATCTTCACATTGTCTAATCTGGCCCTCTTTAAAAGAAGTGCTATCAAAATGCTGAGACCCAGAGGACCCCTAACCAATGACACGGCATGTCGGACAGGCCCGAAAGATGTCATATAGATAATTTGGGCATATCCTACATTCATCTGACCTACCACAGTTATAGTTAAAGTTTCAAATGGGCCTTGTGTAGCACTATTTTCCTCGAAATTCAGTTTCAACTTCTAGTTATTGGGATGAATGTCAGATTTTACAGGCACTGGCTCATTCAGCCACAGTAGAGATGTGTGGACGCATCTGATGATCAAACCCATGAGGTTTAATTGTTGAGTTGTTTTGTCCACGAGCTTCAGCTGTCTGACACAGAAACACAGAGCCCAATTAAAAGTCTAAAGCTGTGGCAACCTGTACTTGTGCAAGGTAAGACTCAAGGTCTGTTTGAAATAAAACACATACCTCACATCCACAGACAGTCACATCATCTGTGTGTGTGGGATTAAACACATTCTGCAGGATGAACATCCTGAACATCTCGAATACAGTTTCTGAACAAAGCAGCTGCATTTTCAACACAAAAAGTTCTAATGAAACTCCTCCCACAGGATGTCTGATAGTCTGTCATATAATAACACAAATAATAAAGCAGAGTGCACTTTTATTATTAGCCCTACTTTATCGTTTCCCAGCTAAAGCGATGTCTCTGGAGTGCACTCCTTCCTCTGCTACCACTTCAGTCAGCATTTATTTCCCATGGATTCTCTGCGTTTTGCTCTTTGCTGCTTTCCTGGCACGTCAGCACAAATTTCCCACTCCTTTAGTGTTGCTTATGATTATGTATAGCCTAAAGTGGATTAGGTGGGTTACACACTGGAGAAAAGGCAGAGCTGAACTCTGTCAGAGGAGGGAAGGGTGTCAGTGGGCTGCTGAAATAATGGAGGAAGGATAATGCATTTTGTTTGGTGAAGAGATGCAGCGATTGTTTGGAGGCAGCAGAAATGTTTCAGGGTCTGGAATGAGTCACAACATGGTAAGCTCCCATTATGTTGACTTTATGATGACTGTCTGACAGAAATAAAAACTGCATGTGTTCTATATTGGTTCTCAGACTGATCTTTGATCATCAAGAATGTCAGTTAAAAATAGAAAAATAAGAATTTTCCAAGAATTCCGAAATTTTCCGAATGAAGAAATCCTGTTCACAATTTTTTTTTTAAAGGTTCAGCTTCAGCAACTTACTAGTAACAACAAAATTAACATTTTATGTGTCATTAAAGGTAGTAATACTTCAAATAAAAGACCTGAGCTTAGAAGAAATGCAGTAAAAACACACACATTTTTTCATATTTCATGTTACTGGATTAATATTAGTTCTGATGTAATACTGTGTAAGCAGCATTTTAATGTTGGAGGTCATTTCAGTCACCATTTTGAGCAGCAAAATCTTTTTCTGAAAAATAAGAAATAAATAAATAACAAGCTGTATGATTCATTTCCCTCTGAAATGTGGTGGAGTAGACGTCTGAAGTCACATAAAATGGAAAACCTAAAGTAAAGTGCTTCAAAAAGTGCTTCAGTCGGGGTCTACAGCTGCATTTCTATAAGTCCTCGGTGTGATGGAGGCTCCTGCCAGTTCACAACTGGTCAGTGTGTTATTACTTTTATGATATATCATTTGAGCAGAGGAAGCCAGCAGTATGGTTTAAGAGATTATTTAAACAGTTTGTAAAAGCTGTCTTACTCTGCCTCCAGGAGATGCTGACTCACCTAAAACTGTTTCATTAGTCTGAGTTTGGGAGGAGAGTTTCCCCATCATGGTCTGAATGCTGTTTCAAAGCCCTCCACAAGATCCTGCAGGAAAGAGTGAACACTACATACCTCATAGATCTGTAGGCACGAACATATCCACACAAAAAAAATGTTGAATATTCATGTAAAACACTAATTATGAGCAGTTGAAAGCCATACAAATGAAACCCAGAGTTCTACTGCGTAACTTCACTACCATAAAATAACAGATTTTAAATCATGTTGATGCTACACTGACTTGTAATCAGGTGAATGTGATGTGGTGTCTCTGTCATTCGCTGCTGTTAGCTAATGTTTGCTCAGTTAGTTAGCCAGGCTGCCCAGACTGTGAGCTCGGAGCATTGGGGGAGTGCTGGTGTTTGTACCACAGGAGTTTTGGACCACCGGGAAGAAGAAGAGGAGGTTTACGGGCCAGAGATGTGGGTGAATGCTGACAGTGTCATGCCAGAACCGGAGCTGGGCAAGTTTGCAATGTAACCTGGCTCGGCAGCCTCTATGGACATAATGGCAAAGAAGAAAAGATTAAAGAAGTTGACTGAGGAAGCTAAGAAGAGAAAAGGAGGTGAGTGAGCAAGAAGACTAGAAAGGTGTTATATATTCATATTTAGGTTATTTACATTTTATATATATTTTTATTTTAGCAACGCTGAAACAACCGAGATCTGGGAAACTGTATTTCGTTCTACCATGCTGTGGGTGAATGACAATAAAACTGTCTCAGTCTGAGTCTGACCCTGATATAAGTACAGTCCGTTTACATCTGGGGCTGACTTTTAGCGGTTGGTGAGAGCTTGGTGAAACAAAAGGCTGAAAGACAGACGCCGAGCTGGGCTGACTGCTGTTGGACTAGTCAGTAATATTAGCTGGCTGCTATGGCTGCTGTTGTTGACCTTGATGTTTGGCTGTTTGCAAATATTATATATACAGTATATAACAGACAAAGCCTGTTACCACATAATGATGGGAATCTGTCTTCTTTCAGTTCGCTGAGCACTAACAAAGAGAAACAGTGTACATAAAACCAGCCTTTATTTGTTTTTATTCAGTTATTAAATGGAGCAAAGCAGCAGATTGATTTCATCACAGGATATATTATCATTTATTGATTGTCATGAAGCATATTGCATTACAGTGAGCGAGGTTTTTCAGAATAGTGTAGTATATTTGTCAGGGATTATTTTCAGCAGCAGATTAATCCACTCTAGTGTTTATGTCTGGCAAGATGTTGATTGAGTCAAAATAACTGTGTGTGTGTGTGTGTGTGTGTGTGTGTGTGTGTGTGTTCATGGTACTGAAGGAACATGTTAGCCAAAACACACTGAACAGTGGAGCTCTATGGCACTCTGACACACACATACTTGTTAGCAGATACATTCAGTGATGGTTTCGCACCTCATATGGAATTTGTTGACTATAATAAGCACGTAGAATATAACAAGGCCCATCTTTTCATGGTGTGAAGCACCAAAGTGTCATTCCATATACAGTATGTCAAGGCCTGTAGAAACAACCAGAACCACACACTGAGGGTGCAAGGAGAAAGTCTCATTTGTAGATCACGTGGTGGTGGCCATGTGACACAAATCCGCCTCTCAAATTATCATAACATCAATTATAAAGCTGTCTTCTGCTACTTTTATTGATACCACGGAATCACATATCGTTCATCATCTGTATGCTCTTTCCTTTGATTGGTCATGGAGGAACGAAACCTGAGAGGCAGGATACGTCTGGGTGAACAGGGTTGACAAAAACAGGAACTATTCACATATACAGGTGATTCAGAGACTGTGGGAGGAAACTGTTGTGGAGAAAGTGCTGAGATCAATGGTCAGGAGGGAAGAAGGTGTTCAGGAGCCTCTGATGTCTTATGCTGTAATATTTATTGTCACTTGATCAAGGAGAATTAGAGACACTCTCAAAGTACATCAGAAGAGTCTGTCTCACATTCTGCCCAACTCATCCTGGTTAGACTGTAAACCCCAAGATAACACCACAAATACTATACACCCAGAACTAGTCAAAGAGAATGTCTTTACCCATGGAGGTGTTATTGTCAACATATTCTAGTCTGGAGACACAGATGTCTGTTTACACCAGTTGGAAGGTCAACAGCAAGCTATCTATTATGTCTAGGAAGGCTTCGACCCTGGTCACCACAGTGTTGAGATAGACTGGCCCCTACTGTTCCCAATCAAAGACAAACAATTAATACTGCAGAGGACCTCAAGTTGTCCACATGTAATAGTCCTTTAATAGTAATGATCCAAGGTGTCCTCACATTCCCCAAAACAAGAAGAAAACACAAAAAATAAAATATAAAACATCATGGTCAAATCTTCTCTTCTGCTCTTCATCCATTATTAGGAGATTTCTGAAAATTACAAGTATTTCTTGTAGCAGTTCTGAGGTGAGGTCTGCCAAGTCGTAATTTTTTTCCTTTGGTGAATGTGTCCCTGAGCTACCCTTGAAATCCAATCTCACCCAAAAGACTTGTTTGAGCAACATTCACTCGATGTTTGAGTTCAATGAAACACGTACAAGAATAGAACAAGTTAGAACAAACTACTGTGGCCTCGACCTTCATTCAGAGCTTTGTTTCAGTCAGCAGCCCAAGGAGAGTGACACCTGAGCACCTGAGCGACGTTAGCCCGACCCCCCTCCAACATTGTTCAAGCGCAGCAGCGGTCAAACTCATGATGCCTTGGTATTGAGCTGTGATTTAATTATTCCCTCAGATAAAGGGGCTGGTAGTTAGCTGGTGGAAAGCCCGTGGCGAGGAAGCTTAGCGGCGAGCATGTGTGGGACACACTCTCAGCACAGTCCATGAAATTCATGAAAGAAATGAAGAAGTCCAATTTCAGATATCAGTCTCATTATCCAGAGCAAAGTTATAATTAAGAGGCACTTTCAGAAGAATGCCGCAGGGAACATTATCTGAGTCACATCCACGGTGAGGAGTGGGCTGTGTGTTTCTGTGTTTGCCTGGAAACAGTGGGAGTAATTAGACTTCTCCGGGCTCAGGCCACCTGATAAAGTCCTAAAGGCTTTTTTTTTTACGGGCAGATTGAGGAGAAAGCCAACCCCCACCCACCTCTGTCTCCTCTATACACCCACACAAGTCCTGCTGGAAAGACGTGGCAAGGTCACACAGATAAAATAAATCTGTTAAAAGATCAAATAGTTCCTGTAGATCGAAAAAAAAATGAAATGCGGAGCCGCCGAGGCAACGGAGGGAAGAAGTCAAAGTGAAATTGAAAGCGGAGCAGGGAGGCTGAGGGTGCGATGGAAGGATAGCACGTGGGCGTGAGGAAAAATCCGAAACAGACTGGATGTGACAGACGAGAGGGGAGAGGTGACGGCTCGCTGAAAGGCCATTAGGACAATCACATCACCGCAGTGTAAACATGTACCTGTCATATCGCCGCACATCTCTGCAGAGCGCACGGAGACGAGGATTACTCACCTCATTGGAACATGATTCATCATAATGTCGGCTCAGTATTAGAGGCATTTCATCGCAAAGCCCGGATCCTTTGAGACTAATTAAAGATTACTTACTGATACACAACAAAGAGAGTTGCTTTCCCGCACAAACACACAACGAGCAGCCTTGATTTAATTACCTCCGAGCGCAGATTGAGCCCGGGCTGAAGTGACAGCACGGTCTCAGGCCTGTGTGAGGGTGTTAACATTCAGAGGCAGCAGATGTGCGGAAAAAAACAAAACAAAAAGCACAACTGCATCGATCACAGAAATGAGCAGCAGTCCGTCGACTCGGGCAATTTCTGAAATCTTACTATGTCTCCTCGGGAAAGTGGAGGACAAACTATGTAAGGAAGGGAAAATTGGATATCCTTCAGGAGGAGGAAGGAGGAGAAGCAGTAATTGTGATTCTTAGAGCGGATGCACGGGCGGGGGAGGTAGGGGGAAACAAAAAAAAAGGAAAACAGTGTTCTGTATCACATTTAGGCGCAGGCGAAACTCAATCGCTTTCTGCGATGGGACAAGTTTTACTTGAAAGAAAAGGACTAAAAGTTTTTTGGGCCTCGGCGTAATTGGTCAACTTCGCATCCAGCCGCAAGACTGCAGCATCCCGAGTCTTAGCTTCCGTTCGGACATGCCGCGACACATGACCAGTACACAAACCTGTAGGTTCCACCTCCACGTGCGGCCTGGTCAGTCCAACGTCCTCATTGCGTAAGCTGCATTAACATGTGAGCTACTGAAATGCATCTGTGAGAGGCCGGGGGAATGAAAAACCGCCGGCTCTACCCCCCTGAGTCACAGTCACACGTTACAGCGACACGTAAAAGCGTCCTTGGGCCGGACTGAACTCCAGATTGCTCCTGATGGCTGTGTGAATGGCGTCAGCTCATTTCTGATGAGCAGTTGGCACCTTGCGTGACATCCTCCTCCATCAGTGGGTGAATGTGACCTGCAGTGTAAAGTACCCCGAGCGCTCAAAAGACTAAAAAAGCCGTCCATTTACCATGTTAGCGCCTTCTCTGGAAGGGAAAAGGAAACAACTGGTTGTAACTCTCTGTGTCTTTAGTGAGAGTCCAGACTGTCCTATCATCGAGGATATACTTACTTAATTTTAATACTGGCTGCACAACAGACAGAATGTCCCTTCTTTTGCTGATAGAATTACAAACATCAAACAGAAACGGTCATGAATTATTGCAACTTTCCAAACCTTGAAGCCAGTTACAACACTGTGTCCTCACACTGTGGGCTTTTTTTTCTTTTTTTTTTTCAGACTGATTAAATATTTATCTTTTGTTCCAAAAATAAAGCAGAAAATCCATCTTTGAATTGGGAGGAACAGACACCAGGGCTTTTGTATCATTATTAGCCCCGAAGCACATTCTCATCTTGCCTTTGTTCCATGTCCATATGATGTTACATTCCACTACAACACAGCCTCCAGGCTCTCCTTACACATTTTATCAATAACTAAACTCAAGCTGGATGGGGGCCTCGTTGCTGGAAGAGCTGCTTCTGTTTTTTTTCACTCCACACCTGGTCCTGAAGAGCTGTTTGGCTTCTTTTGAAAAGTATGGATGTAAGTCTGGCACTGACCTTGAATCGGTGTAAAATACACTCTTGTGTCCTTATTGACCGGTCCAGGATCTTACTTTCTTGGAGAAAAGCTTTTTTTTTTTTTTTTTTTAATTTGGATTAACCCTCTGTGCAGCTGGATTGATGTGTGGAGCCCACGCCTAGCTGTCATCTGAGGGGACAGGCCAGCATGTTAGCATTGCACTTGCTAAAGAGAAAAACAGAATGGTCAGAATTTAAAGAAGCAGAGGGATATTATAACACTTATTCTGTCCCAATTATCAGTCAAGCTCCAAAAACACTGCGTCCTACATTTCCCATAATGCAAATAATAGCATCTTTACATTCCACTCTCACTGCCTGGTAAATGCCCACAGCTTTCAAACCCCATACCTTAAGGTTTTAATGCAGGATTCTGAATTTGTAGTCTCTAAGCTCCACCTAAGATAACTCTGATGGGCTGCCATGCTGGACCATCTGGGTGGACACTGGTCTGGAAGGTCTGGCCATGGTTGAAGCATACACATATTAGGCAATTAACGTGCAGAACATGCACAGAGACTAATAAATAAATAAGTCATAATAGTAGGCGTCTAACTGCGCTCACTTTCCGTATAAACACCGTTTGAATGACAGATTAGTACATTCAAATTTAAGCCTGTAATTACTGTCACTTTTAGCTCCATCAGCTGTCTCATACTGTACACAAGTGTGTGAAAGACACTCGTCGTGGTAACTAACCGTGTTTTTGAAACTCAGCCCGCTTCGCTGATGACGTGCAGACCTCAGCGGTGTGCTCTGTGGATTTGACTTCATTTAGCTCAGGAGCTTTTCACATACTAGGAATTTGTCTTGGTGTTTTGGTGCAGGAGAAACATAATTAAAAAATATTAGGAAGAAAAGGACGGTACAGTTTTATGCAGGAATGTCCAAAGTCTCACTACAGGTAATGTGCAAACATTTGTGTTGGTAACATGTTGGGTCTGGGGTGGGGGTGGGCCATGTTGATGAGACCAGCTGCAGCCTCCTGCCAGAAAAGAGGATCTCAAAAGGTTTGTGACTGGGTCAGATCTTAGCCACGATCTTTCCTGTACTCCATTTCAGGACCTGGAGTAGTGATGGAGGTGTAGAGGTGCACCATCCTTGTCTTTGGCAGCTTGAACGTAGAAAGTTCATCCTCTGCTGGTCTTTATTCCATTGAGGTTTTGGGAGATGATGGTGTCCAGGAAACTCCTACTGGACAACAACTCCACTCCTTCTGAAGGCCACAGCCATCTTCACTGTCTTTGGAATATTGAGCTCCAAGTTCTTCTGACCACATCAGGTCACCAGATGGTCCCCACCTGTAGGCAGACTCATCCCCTTTGGAGATAAAATGGTGGTGTCATCCGGAACCTTCAGGAGCTTGACGGAGTGATGACTGGAGGTGCTACTGTTGGTGTACAGGGAGAAGTGTAGAGTCGAGAAGATAGAACACAACCCTGGGAGGACCTCATATTGTCCTAGAAATAGAAATAGAAATGGATCACAAAAACATGAATACATTTGAGGATGTTGTGCAGTTTTCCAGAACAACTCAACTGACTGACTAAAGCAGCTGAATTGGTTCTAGCAGTCTGGTCCCAGACCTCCGTATCACCGTCTACATCTTTGATTTGTTCACGGTCTGGTGTTGATGAGCTAATAAGCGCTTTTTTCGGTGTCCACCCAATTCTTTTCATGCTGCATTTATCGCACGTCCTGGAGGGTGAAATTTATGTCCCGCAAATGCTTTCAGCTAAAAGCATAATTGGAGCTTTTGGTTGCTTCACAGAAATAATAACTCATTCCCTCTTATCGTCGTGGAGAAAAAAAAAAAAAAAGTGAATTGCTTCTAGCAAACACTATCGCTGAATGATAATAACTGGTCGCAGCATTGGTTGCTCAGGTAGAACAACAACAAAAAAAAAAAACCTTCCGTGCACGGAAATCGTCAAACTGATTCATGAAGTGAAGCAAAATTAAAATTTCGTGGGATTATTAACTGTTTCTTTAACCGCATGCAATCTTTCAGGAACCACCATATGATCATGTTCAGTATTGTATTTGTATTCAGATATTATGTTTACAAGGCGTAGGCTTTGCCTTAAAATATGCTCCCACACTGATTCAAACAAACATGTTGATCCCTGAAATCCAATAGTCATTTCAGGGATGAGAGGTTTATCTCTAAAAAATCTCGCAGCCTTGTCATTTTGGAGATTGCCTCGCCACAGGTGATATTTTTTTAACAATCGCGCAGTGGCATTATATGCTTTCTGTCAGCGTGGAGCCGCTGTCTGAGCGGGGTTGAATCTTACTTAAACTAAACCAGCAGACATGTTTTGTCTCCAATCTGCTGCTGTCACATTCCTCTGGTGCGTATAATTTTCACTGGGGATCCTTCCCCCCCCCTGCACTACACATAATACACATAACGACATTTCATGCTTGTATGCTGCAGGGCAGCCACGTCTCTAAGGAGACAGATGCCATGTCCTGACTAATTTGAACAACATACAAACTGATTATAAACAGGAGGCCGCGAGGCATTCTCCGCTTTCGATTTCAGCGCCCGATCGCGGCAGGAGTGCACGCAGCGAGTCCCCTCAGAGCGCAGCATGGACAGAATGATCAATACCCAAGAAAGACATCCGCAGACTGACGTTAGCCATTCCGGCGTTTTGTTTAGGCCTCTGGTCAAAGTGGGATGTTCTCCTCCTGATAATTTCATTGATCGCGATCGGCCTGGAAAAGCTGAGCAGGGAAGCCTGCATAATTAGCTGCTACAGCCGTCATCAGAAGTGGCCTTAACACAAAGAGCGCGCCACGGACCCGAGAAGCTGTAGAGCTCATTGAAATGCAATGTTCAAGATCAGCACCCCACTGTTTCCTGCAACGGATTAGATATGCTGTACTGTATGCCTCATCTCTATGATAACCTCCACTGTTCATTGTTAATCTGTTCATTTAAGTGCTGATGGTTCAGCTTGATTTCATTAGATTAGTTTTAGATGCATGATGCATGCTCGGAGGTAGAGCGGGTCGTCCACTAATCAGATCATCGGCGGTTTGATCCCCGACTCCTCCAGTCTCCACGTCGAAGTGTCCTTGGGCAAGATACTGAACCCCAAATTGCTCCTGAAGGCTGCGCCATCGGTGTGTGAACGTGCATGAGCGGTTAGCTCCTCAAACTGATGATCAGTTGGAATCTTGCAATCGTGCATGGCAGCTGATGCTATCAGTGTAGGAGTGTAAAAAAGCGCTTTGAGTGGTTGAAACACTAGAAAGGTGCTATAGAAGTACAGTCCATTTACCATTTAGGCCTCATGTTTAAAAGCATTAAAAAATAAAAAGCCTGATTTTTTTTTTCTCTTAAAACTGCAGGACCATGAGGCATTTCTTCAGCTCATAGCATTTGTTGCATAAAACATTTTATTTGTAGACTCTTCATGTTTGGTGAGGGACTAAATCTTTGGAGGGATTGTTTAGACACATAAGCCGAGAAACAGGTCTGCTCAGCGCTCAGCACTGACATATTTCAAAATAGTTTTAGTCCCTTTAAACAATATTAACACAGTTCTTTCTGAATTTAGACTCCAGTCTCCAACTAGGTGAAAGGATTGTGCTCCAGTTTAATCATTAGTCATTTTCAGGGGACAGTTTTCTGTCATATTAAAGTGTGGTCTGAGTGGCAGTGCGTCCCTTTTGACTCGACTCCAGTTGGTTTGTGTGTAGTGGTACTTTAATCGTAATTTACCTACCTGTTATCTCCTCTAGTTTATGCATAACTCCATTCAGCCCCGTCTGACTGTGCAGATTATTCTGCTCTAGTCTAAATGTATACTTTTGTCGCATACATAGGGTTATTGCTAGCCTGGGAAATCCCACGCTGCCTTGCGCGATCGTTCCGATCCGGAAGACAGCATGGAAACCCCGGGCCAAAACGCTCGCCTGAGGTAGGGAGCCAATCAGAGAGCGGGGAGGGGTGGAAAGACGACGACGCGTGCCACTCGGACAAACGGAAGCTTGTAGTTTGTTTGAGACCGTTTACGGATCCAATTCAACATAACGCATGACAACAATAATCGTCCGGTGCCATTGTTTAATCATGTTTTTGTTTTGCCTTCTGTTGTCGCGGAGATTGGGAAAAATGACAGCTTTTCCTCGCTCTAAATAAGTCATTGGGTACAACTGACACAATTGGCTATGGGCTACGTGTACGCCAAATGATAGACATTTGTAATGCCCAATAAACGGCCATGGGCAGTCGTTAACCACACTTCCCCTATGAGAAACAGAGTAGGTGGTTCCCAGACTATCTCACTTATGCACTATCCTGAAAACGTGGTGATTTTATTGCTCCCTGGCTCCAGTCATGTTAGCCTGCAATGGCGTGGATACCCTCATTACAACTACATTTCCTGCTGCAGTATTTGGAAAGGTGATATACTGCCCAGCAAGTGAAATGAAAAGGCTACCTGTGAAATATGTGCCATCAGTTGGCTCATAGTTGGCTGAGATATTCCCCCACCTGTCTCCGCCGTCTCACTGCCTGTTGCCGGAAAACTGAAGAGCTGAAGGGACGGCTTTTGTGCGCTTTGTTGAGTCTCTTCAAAATGATGGAGAAGTTTCTCCAGCTGGCGGAGTTTACAGGGTACAGGTACAGAGACCAACATGACCTGCTGTCCACCAGGAGATTCTGACCAAGGTGAGGGTCAGTCCACCAAGCCAAGGGAGACTAATGAAAGACCCACTCACAGCCAGTGCAGAAAATCTGAGATGACACTCACACAGAAAACTAAAGATAAAGGTGCAAACACAGCAGACACTCAACCGTGCAGGAAAAACCCCTTCTGCACCGAGCTCTGGTCCTGGACAAAGACAGCAGACACTCATTCAGGTTGGCAGTAAGCATACACACACTTACACACACTTACACACACTAACTAACTTTAAAAAACAAGCCGCGAGAAGCCTCTTAACCTGTCTGCACTGCAAGAAAGCAACACAAGAAATGCTAACACACTCACAAGAGGCACTAAATGGGTGATGAAGAATGACCTTACGTGTTTTATCTCCACGTGTAACTTCAATCGCCACTCACTCAGGACGGGAACACACTGAAAAGCATGAAGGAAAAGGTTTAGCATGCTTCAGCCAACTCAAAAGGAATAAGGCCAATCCATGATCTCAGAGGAGAGACTTCAGATATATTGTTCAAAGTATACCGGAGCACGAGGACGTAAGACAAAAAACTTTAAATGAAATGACGAACGTTTCAGTGAAGACAGATGAAATGAGAATAATGCCAGTCATTCAATAAAGCTGGCTGCCTTAAGTCTATGTGCTCCAGTATCCTCTGGACAATATCTCTGAAGTCTGTTCAGCAAGTTGTGCAGTGTATCAGGTAAGTATCATGGCCGACTAGGAAATGTTCAAGGAAAGACGTGGCCACGCTGCAGTCAATCATCACAACCCTGCAGGGGATCCACAGTGCATTAAAAAAAGAAAGTAGCTCAATTAAACACTTGAAATTAACTCCCACCGCAGACTCGAGGGATGAGGGGCAGTGACTTTCACAGCCACACGATGTCCTGGTGTATACTGAGAAGCATAAAGGAGTCTACGGAGCCTAATCAGATAAGCTTGTACATGGAAGGTATTGTGCATTGTATGATTAAAGCATGAAGCTCTCTCCAAAGATTCTAGAAACCATGAAGTTTATTTTCAGATGGGGACTTTCCCGATGACTTTTTGACTCTCTTATTACACAGAGTTGTAAACTGTTAAAGTAAAGTAAAGTAAAGTAAAGTAAAGTATTCGGTTTATTCTGATAATGAAATCAGATTCCAACATGCTAACTAGTTAGCCAGCCGTCTGCAGTAGTGTGAACTTCTGGTGTTCAGGGTTGCTGAGGGTGGTTCCACCATCAGTCGGAATCTCAACAGTTGAATGTGGGAAATGTAGTGCACTGAAGGCCGTTTGCTCAATGTTGCTTGAGGGAATATTTCCAACTATTTCTAACTCTTCTGAGTAAATGCAGTGCTGTAGACCTGTAGACCAGACCTGCAACATTCATGTACTGACTGTCGTCACATCGATGTACTGGACTGAAAGCATCTATTGTTCTGCCTTCTTAAAAGCACTGTAATGAAAAGATCACTTCATTATCATTAACTCAACCAGTCAACTGAACTCACTTGGAGCTTTTTGAACATGGTCTTCATTGGCAGGTCAACTTTGCTTTGTTGTGATTAAACTGTATCCCAAGATCCTGAGAACTTCTTGGTCCTCTTGGCTATGTTGGATTAAAAGTTACCTCCAGACTGTTGCACTCCTCCAATGAATGGCACCTACCTTCAAAAACCTCCTGAAGACCTCCAGCTCTTCAGAGAGGGCCTCCTCTCCAACACTACCAACAACTGGACATGATACATCTATCCCTCTAGAACTGTCACTTAATTCTATGAGAGTACATGTCCTTGTCACTTGTTTGTCACTTTGTTAATGATGACCATTCTTTTTTTAGAAGCTTTATTAATCGTTGAATGTGAAATGACTTCTCCACATTTATGCGCATGCACAGGGTGACACACTCAAACTGACAGATGCCAGACT
The DNA here is from genome assembly GCA_028641955.1 of Protonibea diacanthus. Lineage (NCBI taxonomy): Eukaryota > Metazoa > Chordata > Actinopteri > Sciaenidae > Protonibea > Protonibea diacanthus. Next base: position 12,803,504 of record CM053999.1, on the reverse strand, counting down.
CACTGGATCTCGACTTTTCATCACATTTCATCATTTCAGTCAATCACAGAACTCTGGAAGAGCTGTAAGTTGCTACACTTAGTAGTGGATGATACTGTTTCCTCTCACGCAACCAAAGTAATAACCGGAGAAGCTTCCATGCATTTTTAATTATGAATAATCAGCAACAAAATGAAATACAGGATGCGGGCGAGTAAGAATTAAATGATAGCCTCAGCTTTGCAGCCTTAGGAAGTCAGTGATGTTACATGTTTAAAGCTGACCCGCAGTTCTCCGTAGCATCCCCCGTTACGGTAACAAACGATTGAATTCAATGAGCGCGTCTCTTTTTAAACTGCAGCTGCTTCACACTCATCCCGTGGCTGTAATTTATGGAGATCCCTGACGGCGTCCCGGCGGCACAGGCTGCTTTCAAACCCCCCCCCCCCCCCCCTCAGTCTGCCTGTTATTATTTACCCACATACAAGCGTTCATAGTGAGCTGCTCAAGCTCATGACGTTTATAGAGCCCATCCAAGTTATCCAAGAATTCTCCTCTGTTTCATCTCATTGTTTTTTCCTGAGTTACATAAACCCTGTGGACATATGATAAAATGAGATATATTATTATTATTATTACAGCCTTTTGGTGGTCGTGGCCCACAGTGCTTTGGGGACAGTTCTACACTGGTGTCTCTACTGGGAAATAAGTAGTGGTGAGACTGTACCGGAGTGCTACCTCATATTGGGCTTAGATAGAAAACAGAATGACCAATTAATGCCTCCCACCTGCATGTGAGGGAGCATCTGAGGCCGACTATTCTCTCCACAGCTGCCAGTCTAAAAACCTACAGTGGAGAGCTGCAGCGAATGCAGACTTTCCTCTGAGGGGGAAACGCCGAGTTGTACAGCTGAAATGTACGCAAATGTCAGGTTTGTTTCTCCCTAACGCCAGTTCATGTAACACAAAAGTGAGTCAACCCGCAGCACCCCTACATCTTCAAAGCTAAACATTTGCTGGGGGCAAATCTGGCATCGGACGTGCCAGGATCCATGAATGTGATTTGCCACCAAAAAAGGACGACCGACTGCAAACGTATATACAGCCCATGCCTCAAACACCTTGGTTATCCATTCCTTATGATTGTGATTTCGGCAGACAGCCTGCATGACGCTGCGGCACCCTCAGCTGTGTCACCAAGAGACAAAATGTTTCTACTGGAGTCGAGTTCTGGCAGAGAGGTCTCTTGTTTTTTTTTTCATTCCTCAGCCAAAGTCTTATCTAATGAGCATATTTTTAGATGAGGTTCAAGAGTCATCGCGGATGTTTTTGACATTGCTCTGTCAGAGCAGAACAGCCTCTCTCTGGCACACTGAGCCGAATGCAGATGCCCTTTCGCTCACTTCTTTCTATTCCCCCCGCGGATCTGACCTGAAAAGGTTAGGCCACTATTCCGTAAAAGTCAAGCCGCCGCTCAGTGTTGTAGTTTTCTTTAAAAAATGACATTTGGCTTGACATGATTTCTTTCTCTCTTTTTTTTAAACTCCTGTAGTTTATATACTTGCTTTTCCACAGAGTCTGTGTGTGTGTGTGTGTGTCAGTGGGGTTGACAATAATGTAAAACAGAGTTTTTTCTTTTTCCCTCTCTGCCCTGAAACCTTGTTTTGAACGGAGCTACTCGTGACATTTTGTCTGTCTGCAGAGGCCGGCTCGCTCTCTAATTAGCTGTCACATCGCCGTGTTTAATCTCAGTAATAAAAAAGATCAACAAGTATTCAGCGCTGTGAGGAGTGCGCGCTGATCAAAAGAGACTAAAATGAGGATAATTGATTTTACTGTTGTCTTTTTTACTAGAGGTGAAAATACTGCAACACCCTGCTGCATTTGGACCGAGCGTAGCGGAGTAGTTCATTTTATTAAAGACCTCTTTATTTGCATCAGGACCCCGGCCAGGACTTTTAAGGAGTCGCTGGGATCTTCACTTACTGTCCACAAATCCGAGTAACCAAGCAACAGTTTATTAAAACTTTGTTTTGAGCTCCAAGCATCAATTTTGCCAACGCTGCTCTCGCCAGAGTAAATGCTGAGATGAGGGAAGGCCCAATCCTGTGAAATAAAACACAAATTGTAAATTACTGTACTTATAAACAAGTGGATGCAAATCGATGCAAATTTAGACTGCATGCCGAGTCATGCTGGTGCTTCATGACTCCACTTCCATAATTGTACGGAGGTGAGTTGACAAAAGAGAGAGAGAGACCTGAGGAAAGTACCAAGAGCTGGAGTTTCTGATGAGTTCACAGCCAGTCACGTCAAACACACTCTGCACACGCAGGCGTCTTCATGCAAATGCTGAAGTTTTAAATCACTGGTATCGTGTGAATGAACGTTTAACTGAGAGAGTGCGACTCCTGTCGCGGTGAACTCGAGAGGAGACGTATCGCTCTGTCGGCGTTGACTGTGGAAGCACTGTCCACTCACAGTTGGACAGAAAGTTTGATCAACGTTTGATCTTGACCAGTCACCTTCACACTCACAGAATTGACGTTCACAATGACAGCTGATATAACGCGCTGCTGCCGAGTTCAGTAAGAACGGGTCGTCGTATGATCCGCTTCATTTTAGCCAGTATTGATCCATTTAAATGTGCCCCTAGGATCAGTTTGGACATCTTTAGCTTGATCACATCTTCAGACGACAAAGTAATGACTTTGACGCAGAAGACATCCCATGTCTGACCAGCAGTCGACATCGGTTTGTTCTAACCAGGACCACCATCTTTCTTTTCCAAATCTTGCCAAAACAAACACACACAAACACACAAATGTTATTTTTTCTAGGCTATGTTGATCATTTTCAAAGGTACTGACAACTGACGATGGCCCACTGAATAGAACTGGAAGCTATTCCGCCATTTAGTTTGACATTTTCAGCGCCGTTAGCACCACAAACCATTTTTTTCCCCAGCAGACATTTGGACTTACGATGGTCGGAGAAGTACAGGTGTTGCTAATAACACAAACAATGGCTCTTGTGTTCGAGTTGTTCAGTAAGTCATGACAGTGTAAAAGGAATTCAGCCCCTCGCTCGCTTCAGCATTTACACCCATGCTTTTCATACTGCGGCTTGTCAAAATGTCTGCTGGGGGAAACAACCTGTTTGGTGGCAGCAGATGTTTCCGAGACACATGGACAAATAAGAGCCAAACTGTCTGGATGTGTTAGAATGTGTTTCTTTCTGGGGACATTTTCCATCTAAAGGTTGACTTCTATTACCATTCAAAAGTTTGGAATTGCCTGCCACAAAAGCTTGATTGAGCACAGTCAGGTGTCTCACAGGACCACTCTGTGCTTTGGAAGGGTCTTTCATAGTTTTGGGTTGTAGAAAGACCTCTTTAGAAATGTGAAGTGTTGCAAAAGGAGTACAATTTTGATTTTGTACGGCAGTTTAATCAGAGTGCAAACCGAAAGGGTACAAAGAAGCTCTAAACAGTTAAAAAAAATAAATAAGAATAGACAGAAATCTGCAGTCATTGGTCGAGAAAACTGGAAGCTGAGCATCAAAACCCGCGAATCGAAACAGAAACGGGTTCCTCGTTCAGTGTCAAGTTCACACTAATGAATATAACGAACCGAATTAACAGTTTTTGAAATTTACCGAACTGATCCACAGAATATCAACAGACACAGTTCACCTGTTCCAAAATACTTAGAGCCCCGTCACGCTGCTGTGGTTCATTGACGATAACGGGTCACTGACACTTTTCTTCATGAAAACAAATTCAGAATGTGTGTATCGGGTGGAAATGGTAACAAGAGTATCCTAACAGTATTCTCCTGTTATGCAACACTGACTGAACTCATTGAATTCTTCTTCCTGAGATATAAATGAAACATTTGGTGGCTGAAGAAAGAAGAAATATCAATAAAACTGGTTTTCTATTTATGTTACTTGTTACACTTTTTTTTTTTTTTTTAATGTTTGCAGAGATTTTATGGCGTGAAATGAAATTACAGGTGCAGAAAAATGACTAGATCCTCTAAAATTCTCTCCGCTGGAGAAAAGATTGGGAGGAAATCAACTCGCATTTGATTTGGATGGAGATTTTTCAGCGCAGCAAGCTGCGTGGATGTTGTCTCAACATTCGCAACATTTGGCACGGTAAGCTTTTTGACACACAGCTGCGGGCCGTGGTATTCAACGTCTATCCAGGCAGCCGTGTTAGAGTAGTGAGAGTAGCTGGGACTTCATCCCTCACAGAGGGTCAGACATCAGCGGTGAGAAATCAGAGGGAGAGAGGTGACGTCTTCTTTTAAGACTGCACCCACGCATACATTTGTCTGCGTTGGGGAGTGTTTGTGCATGTGTAGCTGGGTGTGTGTGAGCGTGCTGAATTACATCTGATGCGTTGGTGTGTCCTCTGTGACAGTGAGCACTTCTTCGGGGAGGGGAGGGGGGGGGGGGGGGGGGGGTGAGCTTGGAGGCAGGAGACGTGTAGTACCACCTGTTGTCATGTGGGGGAGCAGTTGCTCTGCAGCAGCTCCTCCTGGATCTGCTTGTTATTCTGCTCTCTAACACAATCCAAAAGAACCTTGCTCTGAAATAGATGTGCTTTAGTCCCGTCAACCGCTGTAATACAATCACTTACCTAAAAGATGTTACCGATATCCATCTATGCAGCGGATGGCGGGGGGGGGGGGCTGATTTTGCAGCCGACATAAAACATCCCATAGTCGCTGTTGCTATAGTGATCCTCCACATGTCTAGCTGGACCCCCCTGCGTGCTGCCAGAGCCCACTTTGTCAAGGTGGATGGATTTGCAAACAACAAAATGAATGATGTGGATGTAAAAGGGCGGTTACATCACGGCTGGCGGAGGGGGAGGTTTGGGGTTATCAGGAGGAAAAGGCTGCTGTTGCATTGTGCTCATGATCCTGTAAAAGAGGTCATCGGTCTTTTCTTTTTTTTTTTGTTTTCCGCCTCTATTTTCAGCCTTTTCCTCCACGCTGATCGAGGTGGTTATCACCCAGGGATTATACAGCAACTTGATCCATTATTCATGACTCAGCAAAAGTAATAACACTTCCTCCTAGGGCAAAGCAACCAATTCCTCTTTTTAGGGTGTTTATATTCCCAGCGGACTCCATTATGAGTTATGAACCGTAATGTACTGTAAAATGTAAAGGTGGGAAGCTGCATGCTATGATAAAGTGTGAATTCCAGCCGTGTGCTGCTGGGCCTGGCGAGTGGCGAGCGTTCTGGTTAGCAATCAGTTCAGGCGCGCAACTCGCCGCTGCCAGAGTGCCTATTTGTGGTGCAGCGTGGTGTGAAACAAGCTTTTACACCTTCAGGAGTGATAGCCTTCTTCATTTTAAATGTCCCCCTGGAATTTTATTGGAGGCAGAAGGACTGTCAGGACAATGAGGAGGGAAAGTTTGACCCTCAGAATGTTTCTAATCTGATTAGACTGTCGGGCTGCTGCAGCGTGTTTGACTGCAGATGTATTGAACATGATATGACTACTACTACTACTACTACAGTACCTGCTACTGCTGATGTCATAGTAATCTAATAGCAGCTTGGGCTGGGAGGCTACAAACAGAAAGCCTGTGTTACGAAATGAAAGTATAAACAGCTGCGTTAACCTGAACTGACCCGTGAATATGAATAAATATGCTATGGAAAACAATTACCGATGGGGTTCCCAAGTCTCCATCAAGTACAGTTCATACAGCACTATAACAGCTTTCTAATATGTGGCATAGAGACCTTGAAACCAATTAGTACTGTGTACTTGGCCATCAACCCGATCAACAAATCGGTCTCCGTGGATGAGGACTCTGAGGAAGCCTCACCTGTATCTCTGGCAGTGATCGCTGAGGTAGTCAAGAAGCTTGATCCTCTGTGGCAAGATGCCAGGCACAGATGAGATTTACCCAGAGATGCTCCGGCTTTAGACACTGTTGGGCTGTGTTGGCGTCAGTGTCGTGTAGTGTAACAGTATCTGAGTGCCAGACTGGGTTGATGGTTTCCGTTTTCAAAAAGGGGGACATGGAGAGTGTGTTCAAATGATCCCTTTATTTTATTCCAGAGTGCTGGAAAGGTGGCTCTGACCATCTGTTGAACCTCTGATTCCGGAGGAGCAATGCGGATTCCATCCTGGCCGTGGACTCGGAGGGTTACTGGGAGGTTCATCCAGTCTACATGTATTTTGTGGAATTGGAGAAAGCTTACGACTGTCCACTGGGGAATCCTGTGAGGCGAGCCGAGGGCATATGCGGTTCTGGGGCCGTTGCTATAAGCCATCTGCTCTTCAGTGAGAGATGTGTCTGTTTTCAGTGGGTGTCAAAATTGGACGTCTGCTTTTTGCAGATGATGTGGCTCTGTTGGTTTCATCAGACCATCATGCACTGGGGCCGTTTTAATGTGGATGGGGTTGTTACGTGTGGCCGGGAGGTAGGACTGTGTGTGTGTGTGTGTGTATGTGTGGCCGTGTGTTTTTGTCTCTCCCCACCTCTCTCTCTCTCTCAGCACAGAGGAGACCTCAGGTGAGACTTATTGTCTCATCAGCTTGAGCTGACTTAAGGAGGTGTCTCTCTTGTCGACCTCTAATCTCTCTCCCTGTTATTTTAGTTTTGGTTTGGAGGTTTTTGGTCTTCTTTTCTTTTCAGTTATGTTTAGTGGGTTTCAGGCGGGTTTAGTTTGGGGGTTGACACTGGGTACGACGGCCGCTGGCTGGCTCAGTGTTCCCCCTTTCTTTTATTTGTTTTGGCCAGAACCTCCAACCCTTTTGTTTCGTTGTTTTCTTGGGGACTGTTTTGTTTGGTTTTGAATTAATAAAAGTTATTATTGTTTCAGTGGCAACTTTTGTCTTCATGTTTTCTTTCGATATGTTTCGGGCCTTGTAAGCCCTTGAGGTCCGTAACAGGGGTGAGAGTCCTGACCCTCTTGGGAGTGAGGCGATGTGGTAGGGAAAATTCAGCTAGAACAGCTAGAATGCTAACTAGCTGATCTAGCTGAATTTTCAATGTGGACTGAAGCAGAATATTACGTAAGATTAAAAACATACATTTTTGGGCTAAAGTTTTGGCTACAAAACAACAGTTGCTAGGGTTAAAATTGAGTTCTTAGTTAAGGTCTGTGGACCTTCATCATACCCTCATTACCCTCATTCAAACATTTTAACTGTGGTCAGCTGGAAAGCTTATCGCCAGACTTGAACTGTTGCTGTTGCTGCTGAGTGAGTGAGTGACACTGTGGAGAATGAGTGGAGAGGTGGTGGAAAGTCAGTGAAGCTCACCTTGGCTCGGTAACTAAATCTTCTAACACCTGCACTGATATTTTTTTCTACTTCTGCCATGATGACAATATAAATGTAAAAAAAAAACAATCATTAAATCAGCTCTCTGTTAGAGCAGAACTGCACTGATTTACACATCAAAGAGTGTTCTCCAGTGTTGGGGCGTGCTATCTGTTTCATAAAGCCCCTCCAGAGGGAGCTGTGTGAAGTCTGATAAATGTCCTCAAGTCATGTCAGACCTCTGAGGCCCACTCATCATCTCTGCTTCAGGCTACAAGCTCAAGGTTACATTAGCTTTGACGTCACACAGCATAATCTCTGAACTAAACTGTTGGCAGTCGAGTTGCATTGTGGGTAATGTAGGCCTGAGGGTTTTACAGAAAGAAGAACCCTTCATCACAAGTCTGACATCATGTTGTTCTAGTATTCTCTGATAGTTTAACAATTCATTGATTTGCATTATTCATGACATGTGTTAATTGTAAACCTCCATTAATTAAACTGCGGGTCACACAGTGCTCCCTTTCTCTTCTCGGTTAACATGTGTGTTGTTTCATCCGCTAGCCAACCAGAGCAGCGATTAGAAAGGAGATGTTGCACATCACAGCAGAAGAAGTGGAGAAACGTGGGCGGAGAAGGTGATGAGTAACACTTCTGCTTCTGTCAGCAGCTCCATCCTCAAGCTCTTGAGTGATGCACTCAAAGGCAGCTCCCAGGTGTTGGTGCGCAGTTGGTGCGGAGTGTGCGAGAGCAGGAAATAGCTGGAAAACAGCAGCGAGCTCAGCAGCTCTCTCCGGGTAAACACAGCTCTGAAAACACATACCTCTTGCCGACGTTCTCCGAGAAGCGGAGACGTGCTCTGGTGGCTGGTGGGAAGGGATCTGAAGGTGGCCTCCATCGTTCTACCTCTGGCTAAAAGCCAGTCTAGGGGAGTAATGAGACACATTAACAGCGGCAGATAAAACAGACAGCAGAGGAGCATTTTAGATTCCTATCTCTTAGAGGAGTGTTGAGCTGCTGCGCTCAGATGCAAAATAAAGCCCCAGGCTCTTGTGAGAGGTGTACGTGTCCGATTATGGTGAGGGTGGTCTCTGCTAATTTCAGAATTAGATAATCTCTGCAGACAGTGTTGATCAAGACCGCCTGCAGCAGCTCAGATTAACAGTGAAGTGGACTTCCTCCAATGTGGAGCAAGCGTTCAAAAAAAAGAGAAATACTGAAAATTTAATTTAAAAATGTTCACACACGTAGCATTTTCTACATAGAGACAGAGGCTCTCTCAGCTGGATGTGCCTGGCTGGATCACAGACTCCTGAAGCCCAGACCTTTAGCACTAGTTTTCTTCAAAGCTTTCCCCTCAAATGTTGTCTGTGTACACAGCTGCACGCCAAGTCTTCAATCCTCCAAGTTTCTGAGAGTGATGAGGAGAGGAAGAAGATGACACCCCCCTCACTAAGCTCAAGAGATCACAGCTCCACCCAGCCCTATCACCCTGCGTGAAACCCCACTCTACACCTCCAGGAGCCCGAGACGAGCAGAAAGGATCGTGGTCTTCTTTTTTTCTTCTTCATGCCATTTATCGCTGCGCACCAAAAACAGAAGGAAACCTACTTGGCAATAAACCTGATTCTGATAATCCAGGCAGCAATTATGTTTCCTCTCCAAACATCATTTGCAAAACAAATGAGAAGTATACAAACATCATTTCTATGAGACAGAGCTGCCTGTTTAGCTGTGTGTACTTTGTGAAGGCGTCGGGGAAGTTGAGGAACGGGTGTTGCCAACTTGCTCAGGCTGTATGTTACATTGGTGCATGCTGCATTTTTGCCTGTATAACAATAAAACTCAGATCAGATCATTAATTAGTGCAGTATTAGAGTATTAACTGGCACACTGCTGACACTGGATTTAATGTTTGATGACATTTTGGTGTAATTATTATCTTCTCGTGAGCGTGAGATCATTTCTGTGGCAGTCTTCACACATAAAAAAACGTCTCAGCACTTTGGTCAAGTGCCTAAATACACATATTTAGTCATTAACCTTATTCAATTAACTTCACACTAACTTTTATAAGCTGCCTGCCTGGTCAACAAGGCCGTAGTCAGCAGCATATGGTTCATCTGTGTGCTCCATGATGACACATTAACTATCACGGTCACAGCTTTGATCAGCCGCAGGCTATGAAGACATACAATTATGTATGGACCGAGCTTGTGAACAGATCTGGAGTTTTTAATTGCCCTGCCTAATGCTATCATTAGCGGCGAGAGCTTCACGCCCACACACGATCTGTATGCACACAGTCACATTATTGAGTTGGAGAAAAGGTGACACCGGCATGCTAATTAGTGAGTGGAATGTGCTCTTTAAACTGTTATTGATGTTTTAGTAATCGTTGCCATGCTTTGATTTTGGGCCTTGTCAAAAAAACGCTGCAGAGGAAGTTTTTTCTTCCCTCCCATTGAACGCCGACAAATCCCGGTGAGCGATGATCGAAGCGTTAATTTATGCAAACTATGCGAATGGCTTCCCTTAATTACCACAGTTTCAACAGTCAGCGGACTTCTGTTTGCCGTGTTATCAGTTTTGCTCGTTGTTACACTAACAAGTCTGACAGAGTGCGAGATTCAAGCAGAAGAAGAAAAAAAAACAAAACAAGTGCAATGCTCGTGTTTTCCCCTTCAGGCCTTGTATCCCCGGTGCATCATGCAAATAGCAGACATAAAGAAAAACTGACAGTGAGGAATCGCAGGGCGGTGTGAATAGAAGGCCTGCAGGGCTTCTACATATCAATAATGAGGGATGAGCTGAGGCTCTCACATGTTCGGGCTCCATCTCGGGGGGATTTGTTCAGAGGGTGGATGCAGGTGCCCTCAGCAGGCCTCGCACAAAGCCTCAGGTTTCATGTGGGATGCCAGAGCTTACGATCCGCTGTGTTTCTCTCCCCTCCTGGCATTTGACAGAAGCTGACATAGTACACGGACTGATTAAAAGAAAAACGTATAGGCCAAAGATTTTCATGGTATGTTCAGGATCACCAAGGGCGGTAAGTGCACGTGAACTGAACTCTTCTCCGCTGATATGATTCTCTGTTTGTGGTGTTTTGTTTCCTGTTGAAAGGATTATTCTTCCGGCATATGATGACATACACTGGACAAACACATGATATATCATGACTTATGACATTGGAAATTTGAGGGTGCATGGACCAAAACAGGATGTCCTGATTTAGCTGCACGATGTCAAACTCAACTAAACAACCAGACAGAAGTATAAAGGGAATTTGGTGACAGTCTGTCTGGATATGAGCAATCCAGTGTGTGAATATGTACAAACCGTGATCCACTTCTTTCACTGTGACCTGAGTCTGAATGTGTTACCTCGCTGAACGCTTTCAGGACACACACGTTAACAAGTCTAACAGGCACACACGCAGCTCTGTCAGATTGTTTTTTTAGTGTTAAAAAAGGGGGCACTCTTTCCATCTAACCAAAACTTTATTAACATAATGCATTCTATAAAACACAATTGCAATATGCGATGATTACAGGCTTATATTCTAATTTTATATGGTACATTTAACTTTACTGCAATCATGGTTTCTATTTTGATACAGAACGGAAAGAAGGTGTATGTTAGGTGGTGGGAAAAAAAGGACTCTGCTCCTTTTAAAGGTCCAGTGTGTCAGATTTAGAGAATTCTTTTTACAGAATATAGCAAAAGTGGAATATGGTATTCATAATGTTGTTAGTAGTAGTTTCTTCTTCACGCTAGGAAGGCGAGGATGAGGACGCTGAATCCTACACACTCCTTTAAAGCCCCATTGTGTGATTTGTAAATCAAACAAAACTTAGACTACAGGTATGTTGGGGTAGAAAAGAACAAAAATCTGAACTGGTTAACAGTTAACAGTGAGGCTAACCACTGCGCCACTGTGTGTGTATGTGTGTTTAGGATATACCTAAATAATCACTGGTGCAACCAAGTGCTTTTAAAAGCCACACAAATGGAGATTAAGAAGAAGAGCAAGTCCCAGAATATCCCCTGGAGTGAAATTGATTATCAAGAAGCAGAAATCTTTTGGCACAGTCATCAATTTGCCTAACACAGGAAGCGAGTGACCGTGCAAGAGGGACGCTCAGATGGAAGCTACCAAAAGACCAATGACTATTCGGAGTAGCTACAAGCTGATGGGGTTGAAATTGGAAAAGAAATGCATGTAACTGTAAGTGTTGCTTCACTGCTCACTAAGTTAAGATGGAGTGTATGGACTGATGTAATGCTCAGCAGCCTGGTTACAGTACCTGATTGGCCAGCTCCGGTTCTATCACACCACCTTCCACCATCTTCCTGGCTTCCCCGCTGTAAATAATATTATTATAAAGAGTACGGTCTAGACCGTATGGAAAGTGTCATGAGATAACTTTTCTTATGATGAGGTGCAAGGTAGTTCCCAGAACAGAACCAGCCTCTTTCAGATCAGTAATGGGAGTGTGACAAGGAGAAAGCCACTGTTAGAAACATCTCACATTAAAGAGTTTACCGAGAGAAACATCTGAAAGAAGGTGTTCTGACCTGATGAAGTCAAAATCTACATCTACAAACATCCCCATCATGCTGTGGAGATGGCTCTCATCATCAGATGAATGAATACACCTGAAGCAGTCATACTATATTCATGCACTATACTATACAGCATTATATTATCATGCTATATGTTCTATATATCTAATATTTCCTGCTATAATTAATCATATTATTGTGTTAATATCTTACACTGATTTTTGCATCATCTATATTTCTCTACACTGTTAATCACATTGTTGTCACTTTAACCTCGTCACTTTACCTGATAATTGTTGTCTCCTTTTGTATAGTTTCTATTTTTAACTTCATTCTGAGTTTGGCTTTATATATCTTGTATAATGCCTCTTTTTGACTTTCTACATTCATCTGTACTAACTGCTGTTTTTGCGCTGCAGCAACAACTCAATTTCTCTGCTGGGGATCAATAAAGCTTTATCTTATCTCATCTTAAAGCATCATTATGGAGAAATTGGTATTTTTGCCATTTATCACCCCGAGGTGTGACTCAGTGCTGAGTTACACAGGACAGAGCCATGCAATCAGACTTTCAGTAATGGTGAGTTTGTTTTGGAGAATGTTTGCTCACATTATCATTTCATAAGAATTCTGTTGTTCATCGGGTTTAAAACTCTGATGTCATATTACATAACTAACATATTACTAACATATTTTACTGTTACTGAAAGTGTTCAGTAACGCTTGTAATGCTTTATGCTTTAACTAATTAGCTGTGATTGTGACCCAGTTTCTTTATTTGCCTCCAGTCGTTTCTCTTCCTGCACAGGAAGCCAGCAGCCTTCAGGGCTGAGGCTGGAGCTGGTGTTGGGTTCAGGGCTCAGAGACCATTGCTGGCTCTGGGGTTGATGGGTCAGCTGGGGCAGCGAGAGCAGCCTGGAGTCCAGTGGTTGTCTGTTAGTCGATCCCCTGCAGCACACAAGTGCTTATAGATAATGGTTATATGTATTTTGAGGAAAAGGTTAGAAATGGGTGATTTTAGGTGCGACAGCCAGACTGAGACAGATCCATTGTTACTGCCTCAACATTGTTCACTTCAGTGTTACCTGCCATTGCAGTAGTTTTCCTCAACAGTCTGCTACAACAACAGTATTTGCCGTTATGTGCCAGCTCCTTTATGTTTCACAGCGAGAAATACATAAATCATAGCATCACCTGTTATACACAGGATGGCTTTGGACTGGGTGAATCTGTCCCACCCAGAACACTTGCTGTCTCAGCCTCAATGGGAAATCCTATAACCGCTGGCGCCCGCTCCCCTCCACGCTGCCCTACTGACACCGAAAGCTAGACCTGACACATGGCGTGCCGCGCTGAAACAGAAAAGACAGAGGTTGTTTGTGTAAATATGATGGCATCAGTCTCTGGGCTTGGCAGACGGAATGCTTTTTATGTTTGTTTCTGCAGAAGCAGCCACAGTGAACTTGTCACAGGGATCAGATGCCACCGTGCTGGCAGCAAACCGTCCCACAGACACCGGGGCCCGTTTTGTTCAACACACACTGCTGACTGCATCACTTCTGTGCCGACGGAGCATTGTGTATCAGCGCCCGAGCTTACACTATGTGAACTTAATCTGCTTGATTAAGTGGACTTTTTTTTTCTTTCTGAGGAAAAAGATTTCCAACTCCAAACTTTTTCAGAAAGAAATTTAAAACTCTGTGCTGGCAATAATTAGAAGAACTTTTCATATTTCATCCAGGGACAAATTTTACTGGTGTCTTTATAAAATAAAATATGTAGAAAAAATTGAAAAAGTTCAGAGAAGATCTGCTAAAATAATTCCAGGTCTGTAAAGGAGCCATCCAATTTTGGAATTATATGTATGATTTATGAGTGTGGGCTCCTTCAAGCAACATTGTGCAGAAATTGGTGTCTCCCAGGTTAAGAGTGTAGTAAATATGTCCAACTGTACTTGAGTATTTGTTCTAATTACATTACTTATGATTAAAAACTAGCGACTTTGCTAACAGCCAAACATCAACAAGGTCACCAACAGCAGACACAGCAGCCAGCTAATATTTCTGACTAGTCCAACAGCATTCAGCTCAGCTCGGCGTCTGTCTTTCAGCCTTATGTTTCACCAAGCTCTCACCAACCACTAAAAGTCAGTCCCACGTTTATTCTTGTCTGGCGGCTTCTTGCTCGCTAACTCTCTACTTTTCTTCTTCTTAGTGTCCTCAGTCAACTGCTTTGGTCTCTTCATCTCTGCCCACATCTTAGGCTTGAAAAACTTCTTCTTCCTGTTGGTCCAAAACAGCCAAGCCTGTGGTACAAACACTAACGCTCTCTCTGTGCCCGGCTAACAAACTGAGCTAACATTAGCTAACAGTAGCTACAGTTGGCAGCAGCAAAAAAACATTTCCTCCCATAAAAAATGATCCAAAATCAGTGAAATAGTTGGTGGCGTGTGACTTAGTGCTGTAAAGCACTACATACTTCTCCCGACCCGGAGCCCACAGTTACATAATGTGAGAACAGACATACGAATGACAGAGACACTGTTCACCTGATCACAGGTCAGTGTAGATCAACAGGATTTAAAATCTTAAAGTTATCTTATGGTTGAAAAACTTTCAGCTTCTTTTTCTTTTTCTTTTTCTTTCTCAGAATGTAACAGCAAAGGATGTTCTACATAATTATGAAGTTTCTTTGTGAGATTTGTATTTGTGAAATTATTGTGATTTTAAAGTACACTGTGGTATTCTTGCTGCATGCTTGTTGGGCTGTAGAGTCTGGTGTCAAAGATTGATATTCTGTACCAAAAATCTTTTAATAAATTTCAATAAAATTTCAATAAAATTTCAATAAATGCGAGGCTTATCCTTTTCCTGGATACAGAGGAGGGAAGCAACAAAAAAGATTACATAAGTTGTTTTTTAGTTCACTTTGGAGCATTTCTGGTCTATCACTGCCAGAATGAAAGAACACTGAGTACTTTTGCTGCTAGTATAAGTAATAATATTGATGGACATGTCTGATATTCTGATTACAACATATGTGCATGTCACACTAAGGCAGCAAATCCCCCGACAGCAGTGAGGATAATGATTTGTGGCAGATACAAAAACACAGTGAGCTGTCTTCATGTAAAGAGGTCAGGATCTGCTGTGACTAATGCTGTCTTCTATGTATAACATAATACCCGGACCCGACAGGAAAAATTTGCACTCTCCCCTCCATCATTACCACCACTGAGGTGCCTTTGAGCAAGGCCCTGAAATCCCAGCTGCTCCAGTGGAGCAGCTCAGTGGCAGCCGATCATGCTGTGGTTGTTCCAGGTGTGAACGTGATTGGGGCAATACTGGAAAAGACAGCATCAGCGTGAGTGAAGCTCCCTCTGAATCCATAAAAAAAGTAAGAAATCCTTGACCAAACACTGACCTGATTGCTTAAATCAACTAAATATCCCTTCAAAGCCAAGAATTGTTGGCCGTATTCCAAAGCCGCTGCACAAATCCTGCAAATCAGTGCAGCATCCAGAAGTCCTCCAAACCAAAGCAGGTGGTTGCACACTGCCTTCCAAAAGAAGCCTTGACTGGTTGGGCTGTCGGTCAAGCCACACATTTTGTCGACCTCCTCCTTCCAAGGCTTTTGTTATGGTGGAGGCTATTTGCTCCTCTTTGTTTGTGTGTGTTGCTAGTTGTAGCCTCTTGTGTAGCCCCTCTCACCAGCCTAAACACCTGATTCTCATCATAACACCGCTCAGCTTCAGATCATTCAGTCTCCTTTGTGTTAGCAATGCTACGGCAATCTTTATTGGAAACTTGTTTTTGTGATACCTTTTGCTAATCCTGCCTGCCATGCCCAGCCCTGCGTTGTCTTAACTCCAATTTATTTGGATTTCCAATAAACTGTTGAACATGTTGCCAATGCAGCATGAACCTGTAATTAGAGGGATCAGGGCATGTCTTCATTTGATTGTTTGTCTTTTAAATCTTAAATAGCAAGAATATTTCTACATTGGTGTCTATATTTCCAGCTCAAACATTTTACCAAAGCTAACAGTACAGGTCGGCATTGACATTTCAAAGCTTTTAATAATTAGAGCTGCCGAGTGTTGGTTTAGCAGATGTATAAATATAGTTTCCAGAGAGCTGTCACACAGGCATTAATGCTTTGTCTGCGGCGGGGAGAGCATCCCTGAACCTCAGCTCATGTATCCACGCACAACAGTGAATAGTGAATTTAAATTTCTTATTAAACTCATTTAAGTGTTAATCAAACAATTCAACTAAGTCCAATTTATTTATTTTCATAATTAAGCATGCCTCTTTCATGGCACTGATCTCACATACAAACAGTCAAAGGCTTTTTAAAGGTTGCGCTGGAGCACGGCACAAAAGAACATGTCAGACACCGTGAACAGTCTCAGAACATGAGCAGATATTCAAGGAAAATCCACCCTTCACGTACCGCTCTCTGTTACATAACAACCATTTATGATGTTCAGGGTTTTGTGATGTGATGCTCTCTCTCTCAAGCTGCCTCCTCTTCTGTTGTTTTTCCAGGACGGTTCTGGCACACGAGTCAGAACTCATCCATTCCCGTTGATTGAGGTCATTGCTCTCCGGCTCTAATGGATTCCTCTCCATGTGATCACTGATGTTTGCTGCAAACTGCCAGCATTAAAAAAAGCAGATTGATTTCAATGAAGTTTGGTGGCTCTTTGGTGGTTTTTATGCACTGTGATCACCACTTCACCCATGGTAGTTGGCGTAGTAACTCCTAAAGATATGATCATCACTCTGGGGTGCATTGGAAATTACAAGTCAAGACAGAACCTGAAGTCTGGAGTTTTCTTCTTCGTTGTGACTATGACTATGTTCATCAACTGCCTTTCTATCCAGGACTAAGACATGACGACAGCGAGGTGGCACAGACATCATTAAACACTAATTGTGATTATCAAAAAGACAAGACTGATACAAGACTACGACAACCACAGCGGCAGCACAGGCTGAGCACATCGGGACTAACTTGCATCAACTATTTTTTTTTTACAGAAAGCAAGTTAACAATGACAACAGAGCTTGGGAGAAAGAAACAAAGTGATATTTGGGCCCAACAAAACAAATCTATTGCTTTAGTAACAGTAGTTAAAGTGGGCTGGAATGCTGCAGGAGGGTGTTTTTTTGGAAGTCAGTGCAGGGCATTTCTCCGTTAGTGTCTGACTGTCTGTCTGCTCTGTGGTACTTGATGCCGGCTGGTCTTGGCACCTGTTACAAATAGATCAGCCGCATGTTCTCCATGGAATAGATCGGAGACGATCTGGGATGCTTCTGAAATGACTTGGCAACCTCAGCGGCTCTGAAGTGAAGCCAATGCGGAAGCGCCAAAATCTGCAGTTCCATGCACGGCCACTTAGGACTGACTACAGAACTAGCCAATCCTTGAAGCCCCCATATTAAAATGTCACTCACGACAACTGTACTGATGGTGAATTTTTATATAACTCATCTGTTATATTAAGACTTAAAGTTTTGCAGAATTACCGTCCTGTTACAGATGGCTTGTTTGAGCAACCGGGCATCACTCAGTCCACCTCAGGTCCGCTGATGATCCACGTCTTTTCCCATTTTTGGATTAGCCAGGAGGTGGAAGAGGCAGAGGCTTCAAAATTTCTCTTTAGAAACCTGTGTGTGACTTCATGCACATCCCATCCATTCTTTATACTGTCAGTGGCTGCTGCGCTACAGGTGGGATCATCTTGTCTAAAACGGCTGCGAAAAGCTCCAGTGACCACATTGGAATTAAGCAGCCAACTTTTTACCCTGATCAGAAGGGAAGCAATGTGGACATAAAATAGCTCCTAAGAACACCACAGACCATGAAGAGACATGGTAACCACAAAATCACCACAAAGAGATCGTGCTAGAACGAGGAGGTTCAGCTTACAAGCAAGAGGCAACCTCCGGTGCTGGGAAATGAAGTGGCCGCTTGAGGGTGGCTGCAGAAGAACCTCCATAAGTGGCCATATTACAATGCCCAGTTTTACAGCAGAATGTTTCCACAGTTTTGGTCTCTATGGCCAATTTCCCCATCCATGACAACTGTGAGGAGGGTGATTTTTTTTTTTTTTTTTTTTTTTTTTTTAAACTCACTCGTTCGAATGATATTAAGGCTCGAGGTCGCGCATAATTAACAGCGTGACCGCTTGATTGACAGGTAAATGTCATTACAGATGGCTTATTCGGCCCACGTCAGGTTTTCTGAAGATGCGCGTCTTTGCTGATATGTAGATTAACCGGCAGGCGGAAGAAGCGGTAAATCCAACATGGTGGCTTCAATACAGCGCTTCAGCAACCTACGGGTGACCTCAATGAGTCACTCACTCAATGACTCATACTGTCATTGGTTATAAGGTATATTAAGCTGATTAGTAAGTCAGCGTTGTACACCATGCCGGCTGACTAAGATAAAACAGACCAGACCTTTGGTCAACGGAAACTAAAATAAGAAGGACATTTTATACAGGACTAAGAACAAATGGCACATCAGGAAATGACTTCAAAATGATGTCATTCATTTTTTTAATTTGCCGTATGGTCACACATGAACTGAACAAGATGTAATCTGCGTGGTGCCGCCATAATTCCCAATGGTTGTTAATGTTCATGCTGCAGCGGGTCACGTTTGTGGTCGAGCATCCTTGTCCAATAACACTTCAGCTAGGGAATGAGCAGCAGGACGACAAGTAGGCCATGTACTGTATGTCAGCCTGTACCGGTAAGCGCCCCCACTGAGGGTGGAGGTCTTGACCCATTGTTGTACTGCAGAGACACTGTGTGTGACAAATGAGATAAATTCAGTAAACAACGCGAGCATCATTTGCAGTTCATCAGCGGGAGCCCGCTGCTCCTCCAGATAACAGCGGCGAGGGCGAGCGCCGCGCTGACTTCCATGATGACGGCTGTCTCTAACTCTGAGTTAGACAGGCTAGGCTGGCAGCTGGCAGCTCAGGGTTAAATGCTGGAAAATGGAAAATGCTGTTCCTATGCAAACTCCGGATATAGAAGGCAGCCGGTCCTTGTCACGAGCTCTTGCCGAAGATTTCTGCAGGCTCTACAGAGAACTGTTCACTGCTCTCTCCACTGTGTCTAATCAGAAATCCACTTTCTTTCATGCAATATATATAAATGGTAGGCTGTGCAGCAGAAACGTGTTAAACTGATGAATTACTGTAATAAATGTCATATCTGTTTGGACCTTCTGTAAAACGTCTTGAGTAAGTATTTCTTTCAACTAACATCAATACAGTGACTAAATTCATTTAGGAATGTTATATTAAAGAGCTCATATTTTACTGTAAGGCACTGTGTTTCCTAATTCATTAACAAATAGACTTCCTGTGTTCCAGGCACAGCTAATAAGGAATATTCCTCCTACATTCCCTATCTAGACTCTCCCTGAAAATGAGAATTTTGGTGATATGGACTCCATAATTCAGCTCCAGCTGTTAATTACAATATGGGTAATGACTTTGCCTGGCTTCTTTCACTGCGGAGCCGCAGTGTCCAAGGAGGCTTTGTCCTAGATTCTCCAAATCAAAACCCAGCCGCCACACAGCCATAATACAGTGTAATGACTTTGAGAACATTGTGGGGGAGGCCTCGTAACCATTAGTAGCTGGGCCAGGTTACAGCCGTAATGACTGAATGTGAAGCAGGTGAATTATCACATCACACCGTTCTGGCCACAAAGAGAAGTCTTTATCAGAAATGTTACACAGTCGTGCCGCAATGCATTTCAGAGTGCAAATATCACCCAGCCAAACTAATTTAAAGGGAGAACCAAGTGTGCCTCCAGGTGTCACTTCATACGTGAAGAAGCGTGTGAAGTCCGACGAATGTGTCATGCTTGAGTCAGCATCAGTCGGGGCTGAAGACAGTTTGGAAATGAGAGAAATCAGGAGCTTAGGAGTTAGAGAGAAGCAATTTCACCAGACCTCTGTAGCTGCCTCTCAAGCATGCTGCAGGCTACAAGCTCCAGGCTACATTACCCACTACTACACTCAAATTAGCTGTTGGTGGTCAAGTTGCATTGTGGGCCATGTGGAGGTTTTGAGGAGGAAGACAAGCGTGAGGAATCACATCACTAAATCCATTCGAAGGCAAAGAAAGAACTAAAATAATCACAGCAAAAACTTAATGATGTTAAATAAAAATGTTAAATGATGTTAAATAAAACAACCCAGCCTGTTGTCTGCAGACTCTAGGAAAAAGAGCAGGCACTTTTGGATGAACCATTGAAACCATCTGTAACATAGTTACACCCTGATTTTCTTTATTTGGTTCCTTGTCTCTTTAATAACTCTCCTGTCATTTCAGGTCCCGCCTTTCTTCCATGATCAGCTCATTCCCCTCACCTGTGTTTCCCCGCCCATCTCCTCACCTGCCACCCATGTGCTCATTAGCCCCTGAGTATATATGCTAGTCCATTTTCACTTGATCCCTGCCAGAGCGTCTTGTATTGTTTTGCCAAGCTCTCCAGCAATCTCAGTTTTCTGACTTCCTGTTCTGATCCTGATTTGCCTGTCGTGGACTTTGAATACCCTTGTCGGATTTCTTTGCCTGTTCTGATCTCCTGGTTTTGACCCTGCCTGTTTTCGCCCTTACTATAGTTCAGACACAGGGAATTGCTTAACCGTGCGAGTGTATCTCATGATGGGGGGATTTCACTATGGACTGATGGGTTTTCTTCATGTAGCCCACCGTGTTAAACTGCCATGTTTGTATCAGAATGGACAAACTAAACACCGACTCTAGTCAGGACATTTTATGTTTTTAGTCTCAAGTTCAAAATTATTTCACGGTGTGGTGAAAATACAAACGGCCGAGGCTCTGCATGGCATGTCATGGCTGAAGTGCGCAGTACTGTAAAAGTGAAGGACCACTTTGGTACACGTCGTTCGCCGCTGCCCTGAAAGAGCTTGGTGCATGTTAAACATCACAAAGCTGCAGCAGCTAATTTCCAGAGCCAGAGCCGAAATCGCTGCGGCAGAGACAGGTCATTCCATCTGCAGTGCTCTATCACTCAAATTGGTTCAGTGGAGGGAGAGGCATTTTAGAAAAGACCCGGGCCGCTCAAATGAAACGAGAACCCCGTGTCAAGTTTAAGTGGGCCAGTTTAAAGTTAAGGTCGATGCAGCACATTGCAAAATTACCTCCCCTCTCCGCGGACAGCACACACACCGCTATGTCACTTACAAGTTAGCAGGAGGAGAAGCTGCTAGAAGATCTCCTCAGTCCAGGTAATAAAGGGTCGTGACATTCAGCACTTCCAAGGCCAGAAGCACACGAGAGCTCTTTCACTGAAGGGAAAGATAGATTGAATGCCTGGACGGCCGCAGAGAGAGAGAGAGAGCCAAGACAGTCATAAAGGACTCCTGGGAGAGGAGATTGTATTGATTTCAGCCGGCCTCCCATGTGACTGGAACAAACCGCAGAGACAGACATTTGTATGTCAGTGATATGTCCAGAACTTAGCGGGTAGTAAATATTGCGATTGGACGATGGACGAAGTCAGCTACAAGACCTCTTTTAAACAGAGGTGCTGACGTGTAGCCGTGAATTACCCTCTGTGTGTTCCGAAGCACACGGGGGCAAGAGCAACAACATCTCCTGAAATCAACAGCGTTCAAGGTTTTATAACTGGTCACAATCTGATTCAGCAAAGTTTCGTTTTTGGCATAAACTGTGAGAGATAAGAGTTCCAGGAGAAAATGGAAGATTCTCAAGGGAGGGGAGACTGCACTCATTTATCTCACGCTGTTGTCAAATTAAATGTTGAAGGCTGAACATTATAGCTGGGTGACAATTCATTATTATTAATATTAGAATTCATTATTATTGATAATATTATGGCACACACACACACACATCTGTCTCAGCAACTGAAGCAATACAAAAAACTCCCATTTATTAATATGTGCGTAGACATGTACCCTCGTTTCACTATATACGGAAACACCCTTGCACATAGGTGTGTCACATTGGTAGCAGTGATGGTGCTGTATGGGTGAAGCATGGCCCCTAAATAGGTGGTGTCCAAGGTGGAAGGTGTTTCCGAGGCTTTACTCGATAGGCCATTTGTCACGCTCTTCAGACATGCTATGTCAGTCTTGTGTCAGGCTCCAAAATCTTCCAGCAAGGCTGACGTAAAATAAGAAAAGATAGACTTTAATGATCCCGCACCAAAGAAATTCACTTGTCAGAGCAGCTCATGCACACAAGGTTGATAATAAATTATTCACAAGTAAGAAATATAGAGAAAAAGTCATTAAGCCATGCTAAAGAAAGTGATGGCCCAGTGGTAGATCTCCTTCTTACATGTTGGGAGTCTGTTGCTGAAGGAGCTGTTCATGATGGATGTCAGCTTTGCTAACGTGCTCCTCTTCCCCACCACCTCTATGGTCTAGGGGGCAGTCCAGGACAGAGCTGGACCTCTTCAATGGAGGCATTGCAGATGCTACCACAGTTTCATAGAAGGTTTCCTGGACCCTCCAAAGGACACCCAGAACACCCAGGTATGTTCCCACCATCTCAATATCCAGTCCCTGGATGTTCACCAACTATGGTCTGAGGCGCCTTCCTCCGGAAGTCGGTCACCATTGCCTTCGTTTTGCTGGTGTCGTTGTGAAGGTGCACCTTTTACTCCTGCTCATTTCCTCCTGATACATGTCTAATAATGGCTGTATCATCACAGATATGATTTACATTTGCCATCTGTGTGGTTAAAGAAATGTATGCTTCATCTGTTTGAGTTTCACTTCATTGTCATATAAAAAAACATTAAATAAAAATACTTGATATTTAAAAATAAGGCCAAACCACACTGACTAACAAACACAAGAGTATTTTGCCTATAAAGTTGTCATAGTCACCCACATAGCCACCTGTTGAACTGAAGTCTAATATTCAGTCGCATTTCAGCTCTCGTTGGGTTTGACAGCTTTTATCTCAATGAAAGGTCTATCAGTCACTTTGGCTTACAGCTGTGTTAAATGTTGAACTTTCTTTATCGGGCCTTTCTTTATATCTGCTCTCAGTCATTTTATCAATACTGATTGATGATACACATTCATTCAAGAGGAAAAAAAAAAAATTTTCAAGCTGCAGCCAAGTCATATTCCCCATTCACGAACTGTGGAACGTGTCACTGGTTACATCACTTGGCACCCGCTAAAGAAATAACACGATGCACCACTCCACACATAACAGTGTTCTCTAATGCAGCCATCAAGTTTAAATACAAGACCAACAGTGTGCAACAGGAGGAGGATCTGAACAGCTGTTCTACTGACACTTTTCAATTCTTTTCTGCGATTTTCACTCTATGAAATGAAACTGGTAGTTTCTTTTTGAAAAACTTGTCTTACTTTTTACACTTTCAAATGATGGACAGGACACGGTTAGCGTAGCTAAGCTTGGCAAAAAGACTGGAAGTAGGTGGAAACAGTTAGATCAAATTGGATTGTGGTCATTCCACCCCGAGTACTGAGAGACACACGCACACACACTTTTGAGACAAGAGTTGCTTGGAGACAGTCTTACATTCTGAATTTGAGTTTGAAGGTCCTTCTTATCCTTAAAATCCTAAACTGTGAAGATCTGACAAAAAAAAATGTCACTGTGCCCCAGCTGCCAGACATCAGATGCTTCTGATACATCAGGAGAAAAAGAAGACTTAACGCCCCAAAACCGAACATGGTGCTGAATGTATCTGCTTGGAAAACACAGAAGACACACGCTTAACCAACAAGCCTACAGCTGCTCCTTAAATATAATACAGGATAGAGCAGCTCTCACATGCCGTACAAGGTTTTATCTCACCCATTTCGAATTTGTTTGGTTTCAAATTCATCCATTGAAAAGGTGAGAAAATCTTCAGTACCTAATCCATTCTTTAGCACACCGTCTGGAGTGTGTTGGCTCATGTTGTGTGGGCTGAATGACCCTCACAGACTTCACATATTTTCTCTCCATGTTCACGGCGCTTCCCCCACAATCACACTGACAGCACCTTGAGACTGAGACTGAGATTGAGGCAGGTCAAGTTCTGTTCAGCAGCATTTCAAGTTACTCCGCTCTGGAGTTCATTTGTGAAGGCCTGATGCCAAAAGCTGGAGACAAAAGAGACAGCTGCTGTTAAGATCTTCAAGTACACGGATGATATCAAGGGCACAGAGAAATAGGTAACCTCCATCATAGTAGGTATGTTACACTGTCTCATGTCTCCTCTCTTCTCTCCAGGTGTCCATGTTAGAACACATCAGTGTGCTGAATCCAGCCTGAAAACAGCCTCTTATCAACTTAAGAACATATCCAGAATTAAGGGCTTTATGTCCCAAACAGAACAGAATGTAACATGACGTCTGTAAAAGCTTCTGTTGGGCTGCTGACAAATCAACAATCAGCAGTCAACAGTGGACTTTCTGTGTGCTATGTGGAAGAATTACTAATGTATTAGGTTCCATACAAATTGTCTTGAAGCCCGAAATGTGATCAGATTTTGGGCCTCGGTAAGTACTCTACCTGTTGTGTTCTGGCTTTGTTAAAACTCATCTCCTGATTGTTTCACAGCGGTTACGTTCAACACAAACAGACACACCCCTAACCTCTCCAGGACAACACGGTGAATGCCCTGTCACCATCATGACGTCTTACACTGCCGTGGTTTGGTTCAAGCGCAAAAACAACTCAGTATGAATGAAAGAAACCAACACTGAAATGCACTGTCACATATGGATTTCACAGTAGACGGAAAATGGCATTAGTTCAGGCAGAACATTGAACATGGGCTTTTATAAGCTGATTAGCATCAGCTGCTTCATTTATGCTTCACAATCTGCTGACTGGGAACGTCCAGTCATATTTATACAAGAGTATAACATCAAGTCAATATATATATATATATATATATATATATATATAATATATATATATATATATATATATATATATATATATATATATATATATATATATATATACACACACAATCAGGATGACAGAATTCTTGATAGATATTTATCTTGTTATCTTATCTGTCATCCTGATTTGTGTCAATGTGTGTATGTGTATAATGTGTATATATATATATATATATATATATATATATATATATATATATATATATATATATTATATATATATATATATATACATACGCACACAATCAGGATGACAGAATTCTTGATAGATATTTATCTTTATAGATAATATAAAGAGTCCAGAATTCTTTGGAATTCAGATGGCAGATATGTGCTCAGAAATGTAGACGTGGAAAAAACTTAATTCATCTTACACTGTTGTTATAAAACAATTTTATGAAACAAGCTGTGCAATGGTTAACTATCACTGATAATTCATTATTTGAACCGTTTCTGTGTGAACTACTGCTCCTAAGGTCAAAACTAAACCTGATTACAGCACACGTTATAGCTATACGCAGATACAGGGACATTTTTCAGTATATAATAATGAGAAAATGTGATATAATCAAAAGCTCCGGAACGGTTATTTTGTCCATATTTATCAGTGGATTAGATCCTGCTCCCAGAGTCAAACAGATAAAATGTTACAGTCGAGGGAAGAAATGAAGTCGTCCAAGAGAAGGAAGTACTCATTTGTGTGCACAAGCAATTAATTCAAGGGCAATGATTCATTGGTGAATATGAGTTATTATTTCATGGGAGCAAATGATTATTTCAAAGGAAGGAATAAATTATTTGAAGAGCATGAATTATGAAAATACGCACACGCAACGTATTAACTCTTGTGAACAAATCACAAGTAGAATTTGTTCCACTGATACGTGCTGGATTACAGACTTCAGTCCATTCTCTGCAGAGATGGAGCCTCCACTCAGACCAGTATAAAACCCCTGAATCCTCATGTGGGGGACTTAGCTAGCTGGATATTGCATAGGCTATTTTAGACTCAATGTATTGCGAATTAAAAAATTTAGGCCACAAATAAAAAATAAATTATTTGGTGGGAGTGGAGTAGGCTTTGGAAATAAAATAAAATTCTTTAGATCTCTGTGGGAAATAGACTTGTCAGAAATATAATCCAGCAGTTAGCTGAATGAATAAATAATTCAAAATATTTACGCTTTATTTTTGGTGTCTTGTTCAAATCTTCCGGGGAGGATGGAGGATTCATGACTTTATTATTTTAAACTCCTGCCTGTGGCTCTGCTCCTCTCTCTCTCTCTCTCTCTCTCTCTCTTTTTCTCTTTTTTTTTCATGCTATTGAAGTCGTAATGAAGCGTTTATTTTATTTGCTGTGGATGCAAATTCAGCGGCATCATTACAAACGTCAGCCGCTGGTGGAACTCTGCGAGGTGCAGCTGCAGGAAGTGCTCAGAGGCTAATGAGCGATTATTTGCTTGGGAAAAAAAAAAAAAAAAGTGGTCTAGATCTCGGAGTGAACATTTAGGTATTTTTTTTTTAAACACTTCATTTATTTTCCTCTTCTCTAGAGTTCTTATCCTGTGAGTCAACAGTTCCATGTTTCATACAGTATATCTGTCGCTTTTTGAGCCAGTCATCTTCTGTTGGTGTTTCAACTTCAAACCTCCTCAGAAAAGTCTTTTTTTACAAGACGCACACAGAATTTTTTAACAGATATCCATCTTCTCTGCATGTAGTGTCCTCTGTGGTATAAACACAACAGCCATGTGAACATCTCAGTCTGAGTGTCTGAGTGGATGCGAGTAATTTACATGTACTGCACACAGTGCATGGATGTGGTGTAGATGAATGTTTGCTAAAGAATGTAATTATATTATTTACGATTATATATTTTTTTAAACAGTGTTTTCTCTGGGCATGTGGAGATGTGGACTGTTGCATTCTCCAGATATGAAGCCATCCATTTTCTGAAATGATTTTACCCCGTTCACTGTCCTATCTCTGCTTTACATACGTCATGTTTTCCTTTTTTCTCAATTAAATGTTCATATAAATTTGATATAAAACTACATTTTTTTCAGTGCTAGGCATTGATTTGGATTCTAATTATTCCATTTGGATCTGCGTTTACACGGCAAATAAACAAATCCCTTGTTTTCTTTCTATCTGTAATGAAACTTTGAATATGTATATGTATAGTTCTACGTTGTTCAGCACACCAGTAAACTACCGGTATAATTCCAGGTGCTTTTTGGTACTGGTAAACAAAAGGAATACTTGCTATGAAAAGTACATCTAGTGCATTGGTAGTGAATTCTAATGCATTCATAATACTTCATGAATACAGACAAACACATGCATGAACATGCGTCACACATAACTTATGACACTGCATGAGCTGTTATAGCACACTATGAGTTCTTACTACAGTCGGTTGATGAGGTGTGCGTATATGAGTACATGAGCGAGTATAGATAGTCATAATGTGTTATAAGCCCCATCAGTCAACCTCTTTTTTATAACTAGTCAAGCGCATCAATAAGACACCTGGAGTTACAATAACTTACTATAAGTCACATCCATGATATTTTATGTTGAGTTTAGCCATGAAGCATTATGAATGCATTATAATTCACTATGAATGTCTCCATAACATATCATAGAAGTGTTACAGTCTCAAACCTCATGTCACATGTCATTAAAGCTAGCAAAGCCTTTGCAAACTGCCGGAATCACAGGTTGTGTTTTTGGTTTCTCGTGTCAATGCTGATTTAGATGGACCGTTTTTTTTTTTTTTACCCAGAAGACTCTTCTGTAAGCACTGTTCCCGGTAGACTGCCTCAGTTTTATACGCATTGATGGATTGTGTACAAAGGGCCGTGGAGCTCATCGGAAATATGATTTATCAGAAGTAAACGCAGCACAGAAAGCTTGTATTGTGCTGAATTATTCCTGAAGGGATAAGCACTGTAATCATAGTGCTTGTGGTAGTTGCTCTAGTGGGCAATGCTCCCGGCACTTCATGCATTCCAATTTCTCCAGAATACATTAATATTGTCCTCTAGTTCCCCCATGGTGACAGTGGAAATTATACATTTTTATGAGGAGATCACAGGCGAAGCAGAGCATGGAACACGCGGTATTACAGTGCGATGAATTTTCACAGCGCTCCAGATTAAAAGTTAATGGGAAGAGCTGAAGATGGGATGTGATGAGGCCATGTTTGCCCGCAGTCCTCCCCACCATGGAGGCTATTCTGACTTTACTCTTCAAATCTATGATTCACAGATTATGACTGCTCCCTCCAGTACTTCTTTGATCATCCGGCAGCACAATCAGACCCTGACAGAGCTAATCAGAGATGTTTTCCTGGGAAGAACCGTCCACGTGCAGCTGCACTAAGAGCTGCTATGCGCGTACTTTCTCTTTTATTGCCTTGGTAACACATCTAACCATGCAAGTTAAAGATTTCAGAGGCAATATGTTCATTGTTCTTCAACACAGTAGTGGATGTGGATGGGCACCAAAGACGGTCCTATTTTTTTTTGTCTGCTTAAATCTGTAAATCAGAGTTATAACTCTGTAAATCACTTCCTGTCCCGTGTTCTCCTTTGAGAAAAAATTAGAAACCAAAAGAAAGAAATTTATATCACATTATTTGGCCACATTTGTCCACTTGGATGCCAATAATTTTGTTTGATTGTACTTCCTTAACCTCTTTTCCTTAACCTACAGTGTAACGCCAACATTCTGGGAGCCTGCCAGCACCTATCAATCAAACAAAACACTAACACACCCTCACTTCTTCCTTCTTATGACAATAAAACATTAAAAATGTTGAGATTGCTTTTAACTGAAAAAAACTGGATGATTAAATATGATTCAAGTTGCATATTTAACTCTTTCTGATATCCCAGCTCTTCATTCATTCATTTAATGTTTGGCATTTTTCCAATGGTGACGCATCCTTTACTGTCTCCCGACACGCTGTATAGCAGTCGGGTAAGTGCTAGACTAATCATAAGATAACCCAGCTGAGGCTACGTGGGCTGTGATGGCTGTCATCTGTGACAGCGTTCGCACTTCCGATTTCATGGCAGACATTATGCAAGTTAGGTCTAATGCTCAGAGTATCTCCAGAGTAACTTCAGGAAGTTTAAACACTAACATTAGCTTTCAGTGTCTTAACGCAAGCAAGGTTCTCCCTGCTGTCAAAATAAAACTACTACTAAAAGTACTACTAGTACTACTACTAAAATACTAAATGTAGTATACTAAATGTATACTACTCCTTTTCAGATGCTGTGTGCATGTATTGAGTCACTGCTACACTGTATGTACCTCCTGACCCTGGTGGCTCCTGGTAGAGTGGAAAGCCCACGTAAAGGCTTTTTCTAAAATTTTGTCTTGCCTAAAAATTGTTCTATTTCAACAATATCAGAATCAGTTCTGGCAACCGGTATGATGGTGATGATCAGATGAGGTTTGAGGAATGAAGGGTAGGTGGCTGGAGGGTAAGGTATGATCGTCAAGGGATGAAGGGGTAAAGGATGAGGGGAGGAATCAATGGACGGCTGGAGTTCAACGATGGACCTGTGTCAGCTGGTGAAGACGGGAAAGAACTGGAAATGAGTGAGGACTGAGTGGGCGAGCCATCTCTTCATTGTATTCTGGGATTAAACAGTCAGATATGATGAGAGCGTTTGGGGACTGATGCTGTTGAGAATGGCGTGAACTGGTCACATAATATTCCAGCTGCAGAGTCAATTAAAGACGGTGGCTAAAAATGGTGGGATCAGGGTTGGAAGCTGGTGCCAGTTGCGAGAAAGTGAGTCAGCCATTGAGTTTTTGTCACCCGGGATACTGGATGCTTGAATAATAAAATGATATTGGGCTGAAACCAGGGTGAGCCTCTGCATGAACTATATTTATGCAAAGGGACGGTCCTTTGTTGCACTTTTGTCAAATGCCAATGGTTATCTTAGATAATTTGTGACCCCAAATAATAGCTGCTACGGTGATAGGGTACATTTCGTAGATGGTGGAGGAAGGAGAGAGAAATAAGAATTTAGGTGGCCATTCAGCTGGGAACCACCTGCTGCCATAGTAGCTGTCAAAGTCAACAGAAGGAGCTGCATCTGTGAGCAATTGTATGTTTTCTGGCTTGGTGATGTGGTCATCAGTGGCTCAGCAGTGAGAGTTGGAAGGTTGGTGTTTGGTGCATCTGTGAGCAAGAAGGAACTTTTCTCAACTTAGTGAGACTCAAGGATGATGACAAGAAATTCTGGAGATATGCTTATCCCTCCATTTCTCTGGGGACAAAGGAACTCAGAGTTCATAGTGTTAAGTCATAGTGTATGATGGGGGAAACAAGGTGGCATGATGGTGAGAAAGTGATCGAGAAGATGGAAGACGTACCGGAATTCGTAGGTCAGGATTCAACAGAGTACTTCAGATAAGGAATCAAAAAAATTTTGGACTGCTCTTGCAGCTGAAGGTCAGGCAGATGCTAAAACCAATGTCAGCAGTTAGGGTGGATAGGAAGGACTTTGAAGGTGCTGGTGTATACCTGGGTTCCTGACCTGGGATACGAGGAACGAGGGACGCTTGATAGCAAGCGACTACAGCTGACTCGAAGGGATGGTAGACGATAAGTTTAGCTTACGTACTTTAGGTGCAGATATGGAATAAGTTCCAGGTTTGGTCTTTGTTTCCAAACCTAGTTATAAAACTTCATTTTGTAAGTGAGCCGGTTTGTACTTCAGACAGTAATGGTGGCAGAAAGCTGTAAGAAACTGAGGAATAAAGTCTCTCTGTAATGGCCCTAACAGGAACACAATGCACACAGCTTTATTTATAGCTGACTCGCTGCAATCAGCTGCCTCCTTCGGGGCCTGCAGTGGCTTTTACCTTAGCCACAGGCTGTTAGACAGCTCATCAGCATGACTGACAGCTGCTGGAGCCAGACCAACTGAGGGGGAGGAGGGCGGGACAAACTATACCCTGCTTCAAGGCGACGAGCTGCACTTTAACAGCTTCAAATGCTACCGTTTGCTTGTCTTGTTTAATATCATAAGCACTGAAGGATAACTTAAAGACAGAGTCTTTAAATGCACACTAATTTTACAGAGAGTGTGAAATATACTGCAGATTTCTCTCTGACTCTGTTCAGCATTCAAAAAATTGAATTCATGGTCTGGGTGTCGTGGTAGGACATGAGAGGTTTGTAGATCAAATTAATAATTACAAAACTAAATTCCACTAATTACAAGAGGCAATTTTCTAAAATAAAGATCAGAACTTGATGACAAATAAAGGGGACACCACAGTGTAGATTCAAGCTTTTCCACTGACGTCTTTTACAAAACACACATTTTTCACCTGTGGACTTTCTGCTTTCCTCAGAAGATACATTTACGCTTCAGCTTCTCAATTTTGCCTTTTTGCCTCAGGTGTAAAATCTCCTCTGCTGATCTCTTCTGTGTGAGTTCTACAAACAGAGTCAGAACTGCGCAGGATATTTCCTTCTGTCCATGTTCTCGGGTACAAGTTGCAACGTTTCGAGCTCTGGAAAGTACGGATGAGCTTCTCAGGGAAATGAAGAATCCAGTCTGGTGCTACTTTTTTTTTATTTATTTTTTTTTATACAACAACGGATGTAACATTGGATGTAACAACAACGGAAGTTAGTCAGAGTGGATTGTGGGTGTACACACCTGAGACATCCTTTTAGTCCA
Source organism: Protonibea diacanthus (assembly GCA_028641955.1). Lineage (NCBI taxonomy): Eukaryota > Metazoa > Chordata > Actinopteri > Sciaenidae > Protonibea > Protonibea diacanthus. The sequence goes on along the minus strand of CM053999.1, from coordinate 12,771,964 downwards.
CTTAAACACACCCTTATCTGTTTTCACTGTTGATTTGGTCAATATTTAATAATGACAACAATCTTCCAACCCCTTATTAAGTGCTGTGCGTGGCCAAACATCATCAGCCAAAGAAATCATGCCTCGTAGTTGGTAGAAAAACAGATTAAATATGTTGTCAGTGCAGTTTTACGACTTTGCAGATACGCCGATTTAAAGTTGAGCTGAGGTCGGGAAAGCAAGATACTGAGAAAGTAAACAAGTGAGCAGGGCTAGTGTGGAGGTTAGAGACAGTTAAGTCCCTTATCTCACCATTGTTTCTGTCTACCCTTTCAGAGCTTAAGGTGAGGCAGGTGATAAATGAAGGGACATTTGTCTCATTAAATAACTGAATCACCCGAGAACAATATGTTGGCACCGCAGAACCTCAACACTGCAAACGTTGCCATTGGCTGCACACTGCATTTACTCTTTCTTAATCCCTGATCATCTCATCCAGATGTGAACAAACTCCAACAGCACCAGCTAGCACTTTAGTGTCTTTGTTCTGATATCACAATGCTATGCAGACATACAGAAAACATGCATGACGGGCTCCCAAAGCCAGAGAGCCCTAAAACACTTGTCGATCTCAGAGTCAGTAACTGCGTCATGGTACACGTCTGGGCACAGGCAGTGGTGAAATGATTGATGATTAATGATATTAAAATGGAGAAACCAAAAGATAATTATGTCTTAGAAAAAGGAAAAAAGAAAAGAAATCCAAGACACAAACACACACACGCACAAACCTACGTTTTGGTTCCAAAGCTTTCAGCCACATGTAGTGGTAGACAATCTTATAGAAATAGGTCGGAAAGGAAAATGAACGAATGAAGGCACCAAATACAGGAATGAGAATAAATAGTGACGACAGTATGAAGGCTCCCTGGGATACATATGTTCAGGTTTTCGCAGTAAACACTCAAATACAAGGCCAAACTCCATGATATTAGATATGATACAATCTGTCTACATTGTTATAGACAGAAAAATGTAGGAGCGATTGTAAGAAACCAGGGTCTGAGTGTCTGCATGAACTATATTTAGGCAATGGGACAGTACTACAGTTGATGATGTCCACGGTAGCACTTTTGTCAAAGCAAATGCTAATGTTATCTTAGATAATTTGTGACCCCAAATAATAGCTGCTACGGTGATAGGGTACATTTCGTAGATGGTGGAGGAAGGAGAGAGACATAAGAATTTAGGTGGTCATTCAGCTAGGAACCACTTGCTGCCATAGTAGCTGTCAAAGTCAACAGAAGGGGCTGCATCTGTGAGCAACTGTATGTTTTCTGGCTTGGTGATGTGGTCGTCATAGAAGAAGGAAATGTCATTCCAGGATGAGAGGAAGTCATACCACAGTTTAAGCCCCATCTTACACACTTCATTCAGCATGGCATGGCTGTGGAGAGTTGGAACAGACGTAGCTATGTTAAGGTGGTGTGACAGGACCCACCAGAGAGCCCTAAAACACTCAGCCATTTCAAAGTCAGTAACTGTGTCACAGTAGACGTCTGGGCACAGGCAGTGGTAAAATGATTGATGATTAATGATATTAAAATGCAGAAATCAAAAGATAATTATGTCTCAGAAAAGGGACTCTGAAAAGAAATTCGACACACACACAAACACACACACCTACTTTATGGTTCCAAAGCTTTCAACCACACGTAGCGGTTGACAGTCTTATAAAAGGTCGACCCTTTTGTGAAAAACTGCATGGGCGTTTTTCTAAGTACAGTCTTATGTACCTTATCTAATGACAACCAGACAGCAATGTTAAGATCATGTCATATAACTTTTTTGTGCCCAAGTGAATTCCAAGCAAAAAGTGCAAAAAGAGTCCATTCTGGTGGTCGGACTGGATCATCCATTGTTCATCGTGTATCGCTTCCTAGAGCAAAAACCTCTGCTTCCCAGGAGACACCCAAAGAGTACAGGTCAGTACTGATACTGTGTTCCAGATCTCCCCTCCATCTCCGTTGCACACATGGCTTCAAATGACATAAAATCACAAAAGTCTGAGAAACTCAAAGACGACTTCCTTTACCTTCTGAAAATGCTGCAGGCAACAAGATCATGTTACGTATATATTACGTAATCTCCAGCATGTAAGATCCTTTTTGATTGATGAATAAAAGGTTTTCCTTGCCACTGTTGCAAGTGCTTGCTCATGGTGGGGATTGTTGGGTCTCTGTTGATAGTATTATAAAGAGTACGGTCAAGATCTTCTAGATTCAAAGACGTGTTCTTGTACAAACAGTTATGTTTGTAAAAATAGCAGTGCTAGAATTGTATAGTTGTCTTTGTGTAATTATTATTGATGATTGTAATCTTCTTGTTGATAACCCAGATGATAAGAACGCTCAATAATTTTCCTTTTGTCCTAGAAACTGTTGGATTCTATCAGCATGTTAAAGAGCTTACTCACCACAAAAAACAGGTCCACATACTGGACCTTTTCTTCGATGTCATGGTCCTTCTGCTGCCTGAGCAATTCATTCACTCATCAAATCAATCAAAACCATATTCATGTAAAACATTGGCACCACTATGGAGTATCTCAAAGCTTCCCCTTCATTCTGAATGTTGGATTTGGGGGTTCTACGGCTGAAAATTGCTTCCGTTTATCATAATTTGCACAAGTGCCTGATTTCCTTTCATGTGAACAACTAAGTGCAATCCCATCTGTGCTTTAGATGAGACGAAATGTTAAAGTATACTCCACTCTCACTCGCAGAGCTGCTAACGTGGTTGTGTCATGTCAACAGAGGAGGCGTTTCAGCTGTGTTTTTCAATTGTCCATCTCACGCGTCTGATGGAAAAGACACACTTCTAATTTATACAGTCCAGCTGTCTACACGGGCAGCTATCACAACATGCCTATGGGGAGGTTCCATATCATCTGACCTGAACGACGATGTGAAGAAACCCACACGGACACAGGGAGATCAGGAAAACTCCACACATGAAGGCCAAGCTGGGGCCGGGTTATGCCTGAAATGCTGTGAGGCGCCAGTGATAACTGCTCCGTTTAATTCAACGGTTGATTTAATGGTATGATAATTTTTTTTTTTTCTATGCGCACAAACACACAGTCTTACCAGAAGTGACTGATCATAGTTAGGTTCTGTGATGCACACAGAAGATAAAGGCACATGTTTCAATATTGAATACCTTTGTGAGATTAGCAGCTGAGCTAATAATCTAATATTATATCTGCGTGTTAATCATCAACCGTTCCTCTACAGAGCACTTGGTGACTACTGTACAGTCAACAGTGTATAATTAAGGCAACACTAATGCTTTACATTTAACGACCTTAGATTCCATCTGGCTGTCCAGGGTCACATATAGAAGAAAGCGTCAAGGATTCATTATATAATCATTTTATATAGTATATGAGGGGGTTGCAAAGGAACAAGGAGCTAGTTTAAAGTCTGTACAGTTTCTCCTGCAGCTTATTATCTTCATGGAAAGAGAAATAGTAGAAGATGTATGGAATCAACTCATCCAATATGTTTTTGGTCATAAATTCTGTTAAACTGAAAGCTCACGCATGGTGATGAAAGAGAAAATTGAATTCAACTCGTCAACCTTGAAGCCTCAGAAAGTAACACGTACTGCTCTGTGGCTGAGTGTAAACATCTGACACACAAAGAAATAGGTGGTTCCACACAACCTTTAAAGGTTCTATAGCTTGGTAATATTGGCACCCTCAAAGGTTTCAATATAGAAGGTGTTTTAACCTTTGGTTTCTTTGTTGCTAATTACAATGTATAGTAGTATACATTGTAGTCATTACATACTAGTATAATATCCTGCAGTCAGTTTCAATGGCCCCATATTGTAAAGTGAGATTTTATATATATATATATATATATATATATGTATGTATGTATATGTATGTATAGTATATATGTATCATATGTATGTATGTGTATGTATATATATGTATATGTATATATATATATATATATATATATATATATATATATATATATATATATTATATATATATATATACACATACATATATATATATATATATGTTGATGTTGATACTTGATACGTGAGCTGAGCCTTGAGTGCTCAGAAGTCCAGTCCATTCACCGTTTGATGCCATGCTGAACTTATGTGCAAATAAATACATTTTTGCATTTTATAGTCATAGCTCCATTAAAGCTTTAAATGTTATTGCTGCTGTGCATCTGTGCCACGCTTGCGCACACCCACACCGTAAACATAACAGACTTATAATAGCACGTTATAAGTCTGTTCTCATGTCTGCACATACAGTAGAAAAACACATAGAAAAATGATATGTCTAATATCTGTCCACTTAAAAGTCCTCTAAGAGGAGTAGAGGTACTTCTTCCTTCTAAATCAGATTTAGGCTCTTTAGTTTGGCCTCAGTGATTCTAGAGACTCTCCAAGGTTTTACATTTTTTTTCTGTCATGCAATGATTGCAATTATTGAAATGCTCTGTGTGAGTCGAATGACTACAATGATGTAATTGAATTGCCTCGTTCACCTCTTTTATTTTCCATCCTCACGGCCCTAACCACTTAGCCAAAAAAAAAAAAAAAATGATGCTCTTGTGACAAGACAATTAATCTCACTGATAAAAGATGCAGCGATGAGGATCTGACTTTGTAATTTCTAATTACTGGAGTGTAAATATGTGAAGTTATGTTACAAGACTGATCCATTTCTCTCTGGGAAGCCTAATGAGGCTGATGTACATCAGGCTGAATTTGACTGTTAATCACTCTTCGGTATCCCGGTAAGCTGTGGGAATCAAACACAACGAGTCCCTCATCGACATGCCTGCAGATAAACAGTATCTTTTTCTGATCAGGAAACTGGCAACTAGAGAATAGTCAGCCCAAAATGTTCTCTTTGTCTGGAAATGTGTGAAAAGATATGCTTTACATAACACTCTGTTATCACTCAAATGAAATTCACATGCAGCAAAATGTAATTTGCGAATATCAACAAGTCTCCTCCAAGGCAAAAAAAAATAAATAAGAGAGCCAAGACTGAGCTCTGCCACCAAGCAACACTTTCTGGAGCTGTTCCACTGCCAATGAATGAGCTGGCACTCGCTGTATCCGAGGTGATTTTCTGGGATCTGTGCACATTTTCTACTTCACAACCACAAACTACAATGAAATGAAGCTCATTTGATAACTCAGACAAATACTCACTGTTTACAGAATAAAGTCCCCCATTTATTTCAATGGATCAACTCCAGACAGGGTAGCAACACGGATGAGAATGGTTCGCCATTTCATTCGATGTTAGATGGCTATCAATATCACACCAAGCTCTCTAATGAACATGTTATATCTCATTTGTTTAATCAATTCACACACAGAAATATGAAAATGACAATTGCAGTTTTTTCTCTGAGGAGTTGGAACAATTTCTTGACAAACAACAGAGCATCCATCTGTTCGGCAGCGTCTCTGAGTCATCTTTACAGGTACCGTGGACTCCAGCATACTGTCACTGCGCCCAGCTGTTGTTTGTCAAGAAATAGTTCCAGTATGAAAGGTCATGTAATGTCAAGACTAGATTCAAGTCCTTGAAAATTCAAACTTAAAGGCTGGATACCAAAATCCCAATTTAAATGTCCAATTAACAGTTTTACAGAGTTTCCTGACGGACGGTAAAGTAAAATGCTGCCAACTGTAGCTGCTGTTAGCTAATGTTAGCTCAGTTTGTCAGCCAGGCTGTTACATAAGTGGCTCGTTGGTCTAGGGGTATGATTCTCGCTTCGGGTGCGAGAGGTCCCGGGTTCAAATCCCGGACGAGCCCTTAATTTGAGACAAGAAATGTCACCGCTTTGCATTTGGAAAATTCATGCTTCCCAGAGAATGTACCTCCACCTCAACTCTCTGTGATTTACAGAGTTTATGATGGACGGTGAAGTAGACCGAACTGCTAGCGCTAATGTTAGCTCAGTTTGTTGCACTGGGGGCATGGTGGTGTTAGTGTTTGTACCACAAGTGTTGTGGACCATCGTGAAGAGGAGGTCTTCATGCAGTTTAGCATCTGGCGGCGCTAAATCACAAAAATACTTCGTAACAATTATTAGTAACAAGTAACAATCTGATCATTTCTGATTTATGGTGGAGTATCCCTTCAAAAAAAACATCTATTTTCTTCAGTTCCCTGGTGCACCCTTTTGACTTTTAAAGGGGGTGCCTCTGATTTTCTTGCTGTAAACACAATGCATAGCACTGCCTTGAGGCCTTGTTAGTCACACCCAATTAGGCACACATTATTTCCAGCTTTCCACAGGGTTCAGTTTACACAAATGATTATAGTTTGTCCAAAACCCAGAGGCTGTAGTGATTTCCAATCACACTTATTTCTGCGCCACTTTACAGGATGCCGCTTATATTTAATTTGAAGCGGTGGAGAAGGCCGGCGTTTCCTGTAAATAGCAGGGAGGATGTGGAGGGCTGCGGCGTGTCCCGCATAGATATGAATATTTTATTGGGCTGCTCAGGGGTCACTGCACGTCAGCCATGACAGCCACATAAATCAAAAGGCATATCAAGCAGGAAGATGTTCCTGAGGTGCAGCAGACTGTTAATGCGGGGCAACTGTGACCCTTTCTGCTGGTGACAAACAAACACGCGCCGGGAATGGAGATAATGGGCCTCATTTATCAACACATTTGTGTGTTTGTTTCTGCATAAATTGCATGAACTAAAACACACAACGCGTCTCCAACTGGGAGACGTGATGGGTGACTCCATGTGGAGCAGGTGAATTCTTTACCCTTAAACTATTCCATGCTGTTTGTTGCACGTGTGCTCATTCGAAGCGCTTTTACAAGCTGACTCGTGTTTTCATAGCCGTGATCATCATCTCCATCTCCATGAGCCATCACGAAGAGGGAGCGGGTGACACAAGGCAGTTGCACTCCATACAACTAGACTCAAACTGCAGATTTTCTAAATCTTCAATAAAAATCAGTCATGTCTGTTTTTTTTTGTAGTTTCTCTTGTTGCTTGTGTTTGTCTGGTTGAAACGTGTTGTGTACCGGTTGTGTGGTTCTCAGCAATAAAAATAGAGAGCAGAAGAAGTCAGAGATGTTCGTCTCAATGAGACTAGATGATTAATTAAAGTTAGTTAAATGAAAGTAAACATTTTACAAAAGAAACCAATTATGGCCTCAGGAGGAACTTTTGCTTCTGCTGTGTGCTTTTATAATAACTTGGATATCTAATAGTCTCATTAAAAGATTCTAATAAGGTTGTTTTGGGTTCAGCTAATGAATCTTCCTACAGCACCATTAAAAACAGCTTGTTATAATCTACTGTACTTGTGGAAATGAAGAATCCTCAGAGTTAGGTCACTTGCGTCCACTGTACATGCTCTGGATCAGTGTTTCTCGACCTCTTTCCAACATGTATCACCTCAGAAAATATCACCATTATGACAGATGTGAAAATACAGTAACATAGGCCACCAACTGTCTTCAGGTAAACACACAGGAGAATCCTAAATTAACCTATTCAAGAACCAGAGCTAATGTGATGGACGTGTCAGTGCCTTGCTCAAGGGCACCTCTCCAGCTACTAGTCCACCTTCCATATTTTTGGTACCGGCCACCCTCCGGTTCCCAAGCCAAGTCTCTATGGACTGAGCTACTGCCGCCCCAACAGTTTGTGTCAGGCCTATAGTTTAGTTTGATTTTTTGACTTCCTGTTTTATTGTTTTGGTTTCCCTCACTTCCTTTTTGGGTTCTTTCTAGGTGTCTTCACTCCCTGTGATTGTCTGTTGTTTTCACCTGTGCCTCGTTAGCTCCTCCCCTCATGTGTGTATATGTCTCTCCCTTTGTGTCCCTGTTAGATTGTCTGCATCCATTTGTGAGTAGCTCTCTGTCGTTTCTTCATTTATGATTAGTTCCCTCGTGTTTCGACCCTGTTTGTTCATCGACCTGTTTTTGCCTAGCGTCCTGTACCTCTGCCTGTTTTCACCGTGTTTTTGGATTTTGACCTTCGCCTGTTTTTTGGACTGTCCTTCTGCCTCGTGTTTTTGTACCTCTGCCCGAGCTGACTGCCTTTTTGTGTACCGAACCCGGACTGTTAATAAACCACCTCAAAACACCTGTCTGTCTCTGATCTGCTCTGTGGGTCCAGTTGTCTGTCTGATCCTGACAGTTTGCACAGGGTATTTTATTTTGAAAATCCACCGGCTTCTCTACGCTGTTTCTGTGTCTGGCTTCCTGTCAGCTCGAGGTGCTCTGTGTACATTGACTCAGTCGCGTATATCACGTGGAGACGAGCGGAGGCCCGCTTCTGGGACGCTTCTGAACGGCAGAGCCGCTGGAGTTTAAAATGTGACTATTTGGCAGGCAACAACATGTTACAGGAAATGCTCAACTTATTTAAAATTCCAGCAATGTGATTGATTCATTGGAGGTTTTGCGGCATTTTAATGGTTTCAAATTAATGTATTAAATAAAATATTTATTCATGATTCATTCAAGTCCTAACACATCCATCGGTTTGAGAACAGTCTGTTATTAACAGCGGTGTGCTATACAGAAATGACAGACCTTAGAATGTTGTAACTGATCAGGATCGAGTGTTCAACTAACTTTGTTACATTTAAATATTTTTTTTTTCACCACACACACACACACTGTCAAACTTTTATTTGTGTCCCATAGTAGAGAATTCTGTTGTACTGTGTTGGTTTTAGAGCACCACCACCTCAGCAGAGAGCTCTTAGCACCAGGATTAGACTTTAAATGAGCCGAAGAGCGGGCTTCATTTGGTAGAACCGAGAGAACAGTCCAGCTGATTAGAGTTCAGAGCGTTTCAGAGCTGATTTGTGAGTCCCGCAGAGAGGAAACCTCGGCTGCTTTTTTTGCTCCTTTTGATTCCGCGTTTCCTGCCGAGCAGCTCCTGATTCTCAAGTGCAACATGGACTGCACCGCCAGAGGCCGAGTGCACAAGTAAAGAGCAGCAGACTTAACTTGTGTCTTACTGCTCAGCGGGGCTTTCTCTCTGTTGACAGAATAACTAAACTCTAAGATGCAATTTACGGGTCACTTCATCCAAAATCACATAAACGTTATGACATTCCGATGACTGACAGCAGCCTTTTATTGGAACTGAAGTGTTTATTGATATTCTCTGTCACTGAAAACGAATTGATCAAGATTTGTATTAGCCTAGAATGCAACTGGGCTTCATCCGTCTGACATAATGATGGAGATGGACAGGTGGAGACAGGACGAGAAAGAAACATCCCATACAGCCAGAGAAGGAGAGTTACTGTGTGTTTGTTGAAGTACACGTATTACTGCACTTACATGGACACACGTCTGTGTTACCATGGTTACCAAGAGGTCACTGGAACATGTAATTCAATTGAGTGTATTTGTCACATGTAATCGTCAAAGAACAACTCTAGTGAACTAAATAGGGAATACTAATGATAATATTATGACTCAGATTTGTTCTTTTAGAGCTTTCAATTCAATAAGCCCCTCCCACCCACCAACAGTCTAAATAAATAAATAATAAAAGGATAAAAAATAGTAATAAAGAAATAAAAATAATTTTTAAAATGGTGGAGAGGTAAGGTAGACAAATGTTAAGCGCTGACGGCAAAGAGCTTGCAAGTCCACAACCCGTCCACCGTAGAAGCCGACAACGTGAGAGAAGCTTCTTTTGAGCTCTTCTCAATCGTGCATCAATATTTGTAGTATCTCCTAATAAATGAGCCCTCTTCTACACTACGTCTGAAACACAAGCTGGACATCTCAGGTTTGTATTTATGTAATCTCTGTGGTGTAAGATAGGATTGATGGAGAACGTTATGATAGGTCAGCCCTGTAGCCGGAGACACAATTCAGACCAGAGCTCTGTACCCACTGTCACACCCAAGTCGGACTCCCATTTCTCCCGTGATTCATGTAAACCTGGTTTCGGAGCATCATCCATCAAGAGAGAGAGCACACTTTTGATAGATAAGACGAGGTGCGTCAGCCTCATGAAGCAGTCCTTCCAGATCACTGAGCATGGGTAATGCCATTTCAGATCCCAAAACGGATTTAAGAAATGATCTTAACTGTAAATAACAAAAAAGGTTTCTGCTGGACAGATCATACTTCCTCCTTATGTCCTCAAAAGACATCAGGGATCCATCCTCATAGCAGTCCTCCAAATGATGAATCCCTTTCTGGTGCTACGTTTCTCATCTCATTTCACTGACATAATGTTTCAGTGGTGTTTTGGGTGAAAATATATTTTTTAGTCCAATATTTTTCCGGACTTCATGCCACGTTTTGATGATATGAATCAAGACAGGGTTGTCAGTTCTTCTGGAGATAGTTTTATAGATAGATTTATAGATAAAGTCAGCAGGAATATTTTCTTTAAGATACATACATTCCAAGTGAAACCCAAGCTGGGACATTTTCCCAGAATTTCAAAAAGAAAAGAAACAAGTCGCATTTGGGCAGCCAAATCATGCTTTTCAAGGTTAGGCAGTCGAAGACTCCCTGGTTTATATTCCCATGTAAGGGTTTTCTATTGAGACCCTTGGAGTCTTACCATTCAAAACACCAGTTCTTCAGTTTGGTTCATTGTTTTTGAGCTGTCCTCTTTCTTTAACTGCCAGTATAGTTCTCTATGAGTCTTCTCCCCCAGTTCATAGTACCTTTGTCTTGTTCTCATAATATTTTTCCCAGCCCTATAAGTGCATTATGTATTATACTTGAGTTTTTTATTGACTAATAACCTGTATATCTTCTTATCCCTATGTTGTTGAAAGTATTTTTCAATCCCAAGAATTTCATTCTGTAATTCTTCCATTTCTGCTACGTATGATTTTTAAGCCCTTTTGTATATGAGATTATTTGTCCTCTTAAATAAGCTTTTAATGTGTCCCATAGTTTGAAACTATTAGGCGAGGAAGGACAGTTTCTTTCACAAAGTAGTTTGATTGATCCCTGACGAATTTACAAAAGTCACTTTTTGCAAGGAGGGTCGGATTCAAACGCCACCTGTACATGTTGGGCATTTTCTCAGACACTGAGTGGAGAATGATCAGAAAGCATCCTCGGCAAACAATCAGACTCTAATGCTCTGTAAGTCACATGTGTTGACAGTAAGAATTATGAGGGTTTGAATAATAAGAATAGTTTATGGTCTGGGGATGTATTTGCCTCCAAACATCTGTTAGATTTAAATCTTTCATGAATGACAGATGACTTAGACTTTGAAGTGGAAGTTGTTGATTTGAAATGGGGTCTAAACAGAAGTTAAAGTCTCCTCCCATGAGAATATGTTCACGACCTCCTGATACTTTAAGAAAAATGTCTTGAATAAAGGTCGTCGTAGTTAGCGGCATAAAGGTTTAATAAAGTCCATTGTTCAGAATAAATTAGACAATTTATTAAAACGTAGCGGCCTAATGGATCACGAATCATTTCCTGGACAGTGATGGGAATGTTCTTATTTATTAAAATAGCGACTCCTCTCGCCTTAGAGCCGAAAAATGAAGAGAAGACTCGACCTATCCGTCCTATGTACAGTATATGTTATGTGCTATGTTAATATGTTTGCACCCTTTTCCTTTTAACGGGCCCATTGAGACCACTGACATTAAAACTGACAAATTTCACCACCTGATTCGTGTGAAAAGTTTCAAGATTTGACAGAAACTTGCCTTGTAGAAAACGCCTCTCTCTGATCCTTCAGTCTTTTGTCTCCGGCAGAAAGAGAACTGTCACTCAAAGAAACATTTTTCCTGCTCACACAAACAACAAAAAAAAACACAGAATTTCCTCTTTAATTTGATACCAACTATGTGGCATTTGTCAAATTTGAAACTGAGTTTGATTAAAAAATCATCAGAAAGAAAAAAAAAATCAAACAGCACTAAAACTGTTGCAAACAGTGTGAACACTTTTGAAGAACAAACAGCTACACAAGATTTGAAAGGCGTTATTATGATGTGATTTGTTTGGGCACCCATATATAGCTACCTTGTCTGGTCTATGACATATTTCTGAGTTAGATATCTTGCGGTATATCCTTGGGTGGAAGTCCCAAGGTGGCCTTGTCAAATTTTACATTTTAGCCAAGGCCTCCTTTGGCCAGGTGGAGCACCGCGTTCAGCGTTCAGCTGGATGAACCACTCTTTACAGGCTTGTTCGGTACTGTTTCTGCACCAGACCATGATGTTCCCTGTCACGATGCTCTCGGTGGTGCGGTATTTGAGAAGATAGCTGGAATTTCCTCAAGTGTCTGAGGTGAAACAGCCTCAGCCTCTCTTTTCTCGTCACAGTGATGCGGACACCAAGATACTTGAAGCGGCCCGTTGATGTTAGGGGGTCGTAGATCATCTCAGTTTTGGGTTGTTGTCTTACCATCAGTGGATCAGGGTTCATTTAATTCAGACCGGTCAACGAACCTCAAAGCCTACTGGTATGGATACTAAACTTAGGTAAAGATCATGGAAAGGTTGTGATTTTGTTAACGTTAAAAAAAGAAAGAGTCACTTGACTGACTTTTTCTTAAAAACAAACCTTTCATGATCTGCCACAGTGCTGCCAGAACCCAAACAGAACCATTAAAAATCTCAGTGATGGATTTAGTCTCTATGAGTGGAGGGTGAATTGTAAAATTTTGTCTGAAAACACGTTGTCAGTGAAGATTTTACTCATATGTTCAGTATCAATATTTGCTTAATACAAAACATAATTCAGTCTTTCCCCCAAAGCGTATTTGCCATTTAAAATTTGAACACAGAGTCACAGAGAGGTATTTTAATGTGAAAAAAAAAATCAAATCTAAAGCATGAATATTGCAGCTTTGACGCAGGGCGGCAGAAAAAAAAGAGAGACACAAGTCATGTTGTTGGGAGATGCAGAAGCAAAAGCGCTCATAGTTTCTTCTTTTAACTGCTCAACGGTGGAACAACCAACCTGTCAGGGCTCAGCTTCAAAGCGCCTTCGCCTCCTAAACACGAAGAGCCTTCGTGCCAACTGTACTTCCCCAAAACGGTCTCTGCAACTTGACTCGAAGATGGAAACTCTTCAGTCTGTTCTTTTAGCGCTTGGAGGGAATTACAGTGTGGTTTAGCTCAAGTCGACTCGATCTCATGGATTCCCTAAGTCTAATTATCTACAGTCCAATAACGCCGCCACTCTTCCAAAGTTGGGAGCAGCAAAGACAATGAAGCTCAGGACTAAGAACAATCTAAACACTGAGATCTGCTGCAGTAATAGATACATACTGTATGAGTTTCCCAGCGTATTTGAGATAACAGAGACTTCATTGGCGTCCGCCCGTACACGGTGTAGCTCAGCACATAGAGGTGGGAAATTGTGTTTGTCCCGGTCCCCGGTGTAAACGTAAAGAATGAACGATGCAACGTTCAGACCCATAAGATGCAAACCCAGGAGACAAAAAAACAAGATAAGAACGAGGCACAAGCATGTAATGCAATATGCAGGACAACTATACGAGCATATAAAAATAGAAAATATAAATATAAGTGAGTGTAAAAAGTGTAAAGTGAAGTAGTGCAGAAGCAGCAATAAAAGCGGTTTGTGGCTCCCTGAGGATATTTATGGATGCTGCATGGAGAATAGACCAAACTGAGGAGGGGTATAGAGTGAACAGTGCAGGTGTGTGTGCGTGGTGGGGGTATAGAATGCAGAGGTGTGTGTGGGTGTGTGTGTGTGTGATGGGGCCTGGTGGAGGGAGCATACTTTACATTCTCAAGGCAGAAATGTTTCAATCAAGCCTCAATAATGAAAGAATGAAATGAAAGGATATGAGGCTGTTTGTTTGAAGAAAATGTCAGGATTTATAATAAATATTTGTTTACAATGGTTACACATTTATATTTAAAAAACTGTATATTCATTTCCTTCATTAAGGATTCGCATATAGGACCACTTAGCGGTTTATCCCTTTGGCATCATACTCCATGCCGCCATGGTGTTGCTCCCTGAATGTTACAAGGAGGGAGTGGCAGGTTCTGAGATTAAAGAGTGAAGACTGGCAGACTGACAACAGTGCAAAACACAAAGTTTATGGATGAACAGCGCAGGTTACACATCAGTCAAATATGAACAAGTCTAGGTGAATCAGTGCAACGTTCAGATAATCAACCGGCCATGATGAGAGAATTCTGAAGAAAATATAAGCTCCATCAAAAAGGAAAGTCTTAAGTCTACTCTTAAAGGTGTTGACCATGTCTGCCTCCCGAACGTAAAATGGTAGTTTGTTCCACAAAAGAGGAGCTTGATAGCTGAAAGCTCTGGCTCCCAATCTACTTTTGGAAACTATAGGAACCACAAGGAACCCAGCATTCTGAGAGCGCAGTGGTCTAGAGGGGTAGTAAGGTACTATGAGCTCTTTTAGATATGATGGTGCCTGACCATGAAGAGCTTTGTATGTGAGGAGAAGAATTTTAAATTCTATTCTAGATTTAACAGGTAGCTCGATGCACACTACAATACACCACAAACTGCAGCCTCTGAAAAGTATCCTAAAAATGAATCAACAAAAACTGAACTCAGTCTAACACAGCTGTTGTATCTGAGTCTTAATATTGTTAATTCCGTCCAACAATTTTGGATCATGTGGTTAGAGGTTTAGCTGCCAGTCAGGACCATCAGCCCGAGCTCTGGTTTTATTAGCTAGTTAGCATGACATGGTTACTCATGCAGCAGATGTCCAATAATAATAATAATAAAAAAAATAGTTCATTGACTGGTTGGTGACTTTGCTATCAACAAAAACACACAGCCTCTACTGCACTTTTCAGCCTCTTTTAGCTCTTTATTTTTGATTTTCAAACTTGACTCTCATCAACCTGATTTTCAGCAGCAGTTTAGCTGCTATTAGCTGGTGAACGCTGCAAAGCAGCTAAAGAGCCAGACATTTATCTCAGGGGTCGGTGCAGGACACCCAGGCAAGGATAAAAGGAGAGTGAATATTGGACTTACATTCATCAGCAGGACACAAAGACAACCTCAAATGAATGATCGTGTTGCTCTGTGTCTGCTGGATATGGAAATAGGACGCTGTTTGCTAACGCGTTCACACTATCAACGTTTTATCAGTGGTGTGTTTACAGCTTGTTCTGTTGCCCCCAAGTGGCCAAAAAAATCAATTACTGCAGCTTTAGATGCATTTCCTGTAGAAAACTTTCATCCAATACTTTTCGAAATGGAAGTGAACTTTTGTACTTTTTCAAGACACTTTCTGTTTGTTAAATAACCCAATACAATAATCAGAACGTCACCCACAGACAAACCTACAGACAGGATACAGAAATTGAGGTCAGCATCAGTCTGACTTCCATCAATAACAAACTTGATTGCTGTTGAAGCTTCACAGTGAAATAAGGAGTTTCTCTCGATTCGTGTTCAGCAACAGACAAACAAAACAATTCCCCCCCAAAGCCACCGTCAAAACAAAAAATGGACTCTGTCATAAAAGGAAAGGAAACAATGAAGAAACCAGAAGCTGTGTGTGACAATCTGATTTGCTCCGGTATTCCCAAACACCTAATGACTCAAGGAACTGATCAAAGATTTTATAAAAACCCAACTCAAACCCCAACTGGACACTGCAAACCAGATCACAGTGTTCTCTGTCTCGGAACTCGCTCTAACAAATCGCCCTGATGCATCGCTGCCAAACATTTCAATCACAGGGAACTGATTAAAGGAGCAGAGAGGCACTAAATACAAACCAAATGACCAATGACAAACACACACAAAGTTCTGTATGTAGTCCAACTATTGAACAGTATTTGTCTTAGCTTTGGTTACAATAGATGATCAGCTGAAATACAATCCTGAAACCCATCAGCAATCTTCTGACGATGATGACGAGCTTTTAATGAGCTTTGTAATAGTTATCTGCAGTCATTTGTAGATATCTATTTATAGAGCACAGAAATGGCTGCAGAGGTAGTCTTGGCTTGGGCATCTGCTGTCAGATTTTTGGATATCGGCTGGCTAGACTGGAAGTCCGAAACATTGGCTGTTGTCCCGTCAGACGATAGCCGATGGGTTCCAAGACTGACCATATTTATAGGCCCAGCACAGATGGGTTGTCTGCAGTCTACTCACTGGTTATATTGAATAGGTTTAAACTGTCAGTTCATAGTTTGTTATTATATCTTATTATGTTTTACTATGTGTTATTATGGGGCGGCTGTGGTTCAGGGTTGTCCACAGATTGGTGGTTCGATCCCCAGCTCCTCCAGTCTGCATGTCGAAGTGTCCTTGGGCAAGAACCTGAACCCCAAATTGCTCCCTGAAAGTTGCTTTGGATAAAAGCATCATCTACGTAAATGTAAGTGTAGTGTTTTATGATATGTTATTATGTTATGGAGGAAAAGACTCAACGAACTGGTCAAAAGGTCCAGGTCTGTCCTGGGCTGTCCCCTAGACTCCACAGAGGAAGTGTTAGCAAAGTTGACATCCATCATGAACAACTCTTCTCACCTCCTGCATGAGACTGTGGTGGGCTTAAGCACCTCCTTCAACAACAGACTGCTACTCCCACCATGTAAGAAGGACCTCTACCACAGGTCCTTCATTCCAACAGCTGACAGACTCTTCAACACCAGCATGACTTCCTTCCATATATTTCTTACTTGTGAGTCATTTTTCTTATCGACCTTGTGTATATGAGTTACTGCAAGTGAATTTGGATATTCGGATATGCTAATTTGAATAATGCTAGCCCGAGACTAACCTTCTATTACTATTATGAATTCTTCTTCTTCCTTGGCCCATGCCTAACGCTTCCACCAAGATTCATGAAAATCAATCCAAACAGCATTGTGTCCATTCTTTTATTTCCGAGGACAGAGCTGTCCTGAACGATGAAGGAGCATTTTGTAAAATGTTTATTTCACAAACTGTAGAACATCTCCATCTCGCTCATTATTCTGTGGCTGCAGTGAGTCAAAAGGAGTCGGGAGTGCTGTGGGAGTTAAAACCAGCGGTGAGAATAATGATGACCAGCCGGGGCTCCTCACATCCTATTCTCTCTGATTCCATCAGTCACATTCACATGGAGTTTGCACCGTGAGCGGGCTGAATCACTGAAGGTCACGGTCCAAATAAGCTAAAACCTGTTGACGGTTGGTTACAGCAGGCAAACAACGCTCAGCGGCATCACAGTCACACACTTTGTGATAACAATGTCACACTCAAGCTCACGGAGCAGTCATTATTCACGAGGTCGCCGGAGGTTGTTCAACGGGAAAATGTAAACAGGTTGTTTTAAATGTTTGAAAAGAGATGAGCTCCTTTTCCTGCTGAGGAGAGGCCTGATGAGGAGAAAACAACAGAAATATACTACAAATATATATGTGTGTGTGTGTATGAATATCAACAGCAGAAAAAGATGAATTTCCCCAATGCAGGATTAATAAAGTAGTTTCTTAAGAGAATCCCGGTGTGGATTTTAATGAATAGCAGTTGTCTGGGAAAAAAAACCAACAAAAAAACGCTCACTGTTTCCCAGATGACTAGCTAACCTGAGGGGGACGGCAACAAGAAGTCACACTGCTGGCTTATTCCGTGCACTTACACCATTTCTCATCAAACCTCTCTAACTCAACAAACTAGTAATGTTTCAGAAATATGAAATTGGAAAGAGTTCTGTACTTATTCTCTTTATTTATTTATGAATTTAAATCTAATCCAGCCCTGTACACTTATTAGGATCAAAACACCAAACTCCTTCACATGAACTCACTCTTCCTGTAATCAGCCTTCTAATTGAAAATGGAGATGCCTCCAAATGAGCGCCATAATTACCATTATCATCAGCGAGGGGAAGCCACTTCATAAACACTCCAGTCTCAAAGTGCTCAGTCATTTGGTCCAGCGCGGGGGGTAGTGGTGGAGGGGTTACTCATGATGACTTGTCACTTATACTGTATCACGGAACTCTTGACACATTTGCTCAGGTCCGGCAGCTTACTTCTGTTATTTCAAATATTCCAGATTCCAAGAGTTGAAATGTGTGTGTATTATAGAAATCAGATTGATATGACAGCAGGATATGACAGCTTGTAAAATTAGAGACAGGACTGAAGTTGAGATGACATTCATAGTCAGCCGTTGCTACAGTTTTACTGTGATCCTGAGAAGTGGAAACATTCAGATTGTTATATAATCTCAAAGTAAAGACTGAGATGCCCCCATATCTTTGGAACAAGTGGAAATACAATGAATTCAAAAATAAAGATTGGATGAAAGACATGATTCTGGCCTGCCCAGTAGTGGTTCAGGCATGAACCATGTTACTGTAATGTACCTGTTTGATTCCATCCAGTACCCCATGTTGTATGTCATTCAGCCAGAAGGACTTGGTTGAGTTGACCAATCTTAAGTGGGACCAACTCATTGAAGCACCATTCATTTAAACTCAAAGAGGTGGTCCGTTGTACCGAGCAGATGCAGAATCTTTGGCCATCTAAGAAAAGACCATGCCCTTCAGTTGCAGTTCTAGAAAAATCCACCACACCCCAAATTTAGCTCAGCGAGGAACCCGATTTTCGGTGTTATAAATCTTGATTTCAAGGCTCTGGTGACATCCTGCCCAATCCTGGGCTGAGCACCAGCAATGTGTATCTGCAACTATGAAAATAGAAAACATAAAGCTTCACTCCATACAATAAATTTTAACCAAACATCAGAGGACTGACAGAGCAGTGGACATACAGTGAAAACCCAAATGGCAAAACTTGTAAGATTAGTTTACTCCTTGACACCTCCAGGTCTGAACTCTCATCTGGTCTTGATATGGAGGCACAGGGTTCAGTGTCTCCTACCTGCTGCAACAGTACAATTCCACTAATCAATGGAATTGGAATCATGATCATGATTCTGCAATACAGTTCCAGATGCAAGACTACTCTCCAACCCATCTGTGTAACCATGCTGGCTACCCATGAACTGACCCCAGTGAAAGATCTTCCCATCTCAGATGAGGTCATATAGAATGTCTTGTACCAGGGGAAGGGAGAAGTTGTGGTGAATGCATCCAAAACACCCTATAAGACCATCTGCTAGTTGTACATACCTGAGGCTTGCCATCTTCGGCTCCTTCACGGTTTCCACAGAGATCCTTTGGCTGCTCACCCAGGTCGGTACAAAACTTATAAAACAATGACACCCTTGTTGTACTGGCCAAAACTAAGCGTGGAGGTCCGAGACGATTGTCCAACAACCTTGGGAGATGGTTGGCGTAGGCTTGATGGGTCAGCAACCTGTATTTATTGGTATTTGTGGACTACCATTCCAGATCCCAGACCACATTCTCTTGGACCAAGGCCCACAGTTTGCCACCAACATCTTCAACAAAACCTGCAACAAATGGAACCTGAACAAATGTTCATATTAATTGAACTGAACTGAACTATTTGTTCCTTATTATTTGTGCTGTTGTTTTATTTTATGCTGTGGATTTACCGTCATGCAAAGCACAGACTGAACTTTGGGGGATTTTATATATATTTTTGTATTTTATATATATTTTAAATATATTTATTTTTTATTTGAACTTACACCCTGTGTTTGAATGTGATTTGTTGGGGACATATCTATATGATGTGTGGGCTTTAGGGGATACGAGGGTTTGGGTACTGTAGTTGTTTTATGGTCTTTTCCTCAATACTATGTAAGGTAGATGATAATGTTACATGTGGCCAGGATGTAGGACTGTGTGTGTGTGTGTGTGTGTGTGTGTTTTTGTCTTTCCCCACCTCTCTCTCTCTCTCTCTCTCTCTCTCTCTCTCTGTCCCTCTCTCTCTCTCAGCACAGAGGAGACCTCAGGTGAGACTTATTGTCTCGTCAGCTTGAGCTGACTTAAGGAGGTGTCTCTCTCTACTCTGGTTTGGTTGTTTTGGTTTTGTTATTTTAGTTTTGGTTCGGAGCTTTCCTGGTAGTCCTTGTTTTCGGCCTTCTTTTCTTTTCAGTTATGTTTAGTGGGTTTCAGGCGGGTTTAGTTTGGGGGTGGACACTGGGTGCGACGGCCGCTGGCTGGCTCAGTGTTCCCCCTTTCTTTTGTTTGTTTTGGCCTCCAACCTTCAACCCTTTCGTTTTGTTTTCTTGGGAACTATTTTGTTTGGTTTTGAATTAATAAAAGTTATTATTGTTTCAGTGGCAACTTTTGTCTACATGTTTCGGGCTTGCGAGCCCTTGAGGTCCATAACAATAAATATAAAATATTTGACTGACGAACGCGACCCAAAAATTGTTAGGCTGAGACCTAACTGGCACCCTGAAAACCAGTTTACCGTTGCAATATGTGCCATGGAGATCCACTCATATTAAAATTGGTCAGTGTCAAAAGTGGGTCATAAAGAGTCAATATTTTTTCTTTAATTAAACTCCTGGTGTACCGTAAATGACTCTTGTCTTATTGGCAGTTTGATTTTGAGAGTTTCTCTTCTTATTTATTGCTTCATATCACCTGAGTCCTTTGATGATGACAGGGAAATGATGAAAGTAAATT
Source organism: Protonibea diacanthus (assembly GCA_028641955.1). Lineage (NCBI taxonomy): Eukaryota > Metazoa > Chordata > Actinopteri > Sciaenidae > Protonibea > Protonibea diacanthus. Next base: position 12,751,396 of record CM053999.1, on the reverse strand, counting down.
TAAAAAAAGAAAAGAAAAGATGAGTGGTCAGAGATTATTAACCTAACATCAACTCCCGGGCCTGGTGATTCTGATAGATATGTTACCATGGAGATGACAGAAAGACAGAAAACCATCACCATCTTGTTTTGCCTGTGACTCAGCAGAAGATATACCACGGCAAACAGTGTGTATAGGTTATGAGTTGAAAGTAGCCAAAGGTTTAAATTCAAGGAAACATTGATCACATTGTGAAAGTATAACCTTCAGACAGATATTTAAGTTTTGCAGCAAACCCATGTCAGTGAGCCGGCATCTTCAGCACCGTCGCCCACCGTCGCCAAGAGCTTGCTCATGGCGGAACTGTTTGTCTCTGTAAATAATATTATAAATAGTACAGTCTAGACCTGCTCTGTATGGAAAGTGTTATGAGATAACTTTTGTTATGACATGGCGCTATATAAATACAATTGAATTAAATGGAACAGAGCCATCCTTAAGTTACAGAGCTGTGCTCTTCGTTATGTAATACTTACTTGCTGGCTAATGCTCATGTATATACTACACACTGATTCATCTGTTCACTGAAACAATGTCCAAGAGTTTTGATGGACGCGTCTCAGATCAGAAGAGTTCTGTTCCGTCACACAGTGCTAGTTTCGGTGTTTGTAGAGAAATGTCACGTCTTTCATCGGGTGCTCAAGGACAGCGGTCCGTACTGGGTACTCCGCTTTACTTTATTCCCTTTGGTGAACGCTATTGATCTTGGTTGCTGAATTAGCATTTCATATCACCTTTCCTCATTTAAAATGGTGATTGCTGATATCTCACGCAGGACAAATGGTTGGCTGGGGAATTGGAGCTGAGGGCGATGCCGATCAGCCGCGGAGAGTTAACGAGCTTATCATCGCAATGTAAATAGCGGTGTGTGGCGCGTGTGTGTGTGTGTGTGCGTGCGTGCGTGCGCGTGTGTTGATTGCTTTAGGGCCCGTCCCTCCTGTGGAAGTGTCATGGTTAGTAATCAAAGGATAAACTGGAGGGGAATTACAAATGACTGTATCATCTGTGGATGTGACAGTGTCGGCTTTAAAGGATGATCATCGGCGGCTCTCTGTCATACTGTACGAAGACTGGATTTATCAACTGGGCCTCTGCCAGTCCAGTAATAACACAGAATGCAGCTATTGATCCCTCTCTACCAAATCAAAGTGAATTAATTTACCAAGCAGATGTGCCGGTCGATGATATCTACATCCTTACTGGAATGGTAATAACCGGAGCTTCATAAATGGCTACAATTAAAAACATTTCCACAATAAAGGTTTTGGAAACTGATAGTGATACTTTTGTAAAGAAGCTGTTGAAAGGTAATATTTTAATATAAAATCTGATTTCACAAATACTCCCTGTATAGGATTGTTGAAGCCAACAGTCCAGCTGCAGTCAGGTACTCAGCCCTTCCCCTTGCCCTTCCAGTCTACATGCACTTTGTGGACCATGTCCCTCATGGTGTCTTGTCTATGGTGTCATGGGAATAGAGGTCGCCAGAACCATTTTTATGAGCTGGGCACAAGAATATAGACAAAAGAGTTGTTAGTTCTTGGCCAGAGGTCAAACAGAAGTCAGTCGGTGTTGAGTTTTGCTGCTTGTAATTCTCAGAAAGGGGTGATTCTTACTGCAGTCCATGACCTCCAGCACATACTGGGTTGCTTTTCAGCTGAATATGAAGCACTGGGCTGAGAGTCAGCATCTCCAACTCTGAGCCGACGGTACCAGCATAAGGTGGATGTGTAATTCGGAGAGAGTTTGGGAGCAAGTCGCTCGCCCCCAGGTGAAGAGGAGCCCAGCTATCCCGGGGATCTTGTTCGCGAGCGAGGACGAGATGGAACGCGAGATCGGCCAGGCAGATTAGTGCGCCGTGAGCTGCCGATGTGTGTTGAACTGTCACGCCGTCGCGGTGGAGAGGGAGCGGACGCTGCAGGCGAAGCTCTTGATTTACAAATAGACCTACTTTCCCAGCGTTCACCTACTGCCATGAGCTTCGGGAAGTGAATGAAAAATAAAGAGTTTACTTCACTGGGCTCTCTTAGGAGCAATCAGCACTGATGTCTGTCAGTCATCCATCTCATGGAAGAGATATGCTTAAATTTGATCAAATATAACAATCTACACAGTCTAAGACCTGCACGTCTGTGTGATGTAAGATTGATGTATCAACTTGGGCCTTAAATTTGTACAGTGTTGGTACTCCTAACTCAGAATATGACTCTCGGGTACCTGTTCTGAACGTCGGTCAAGTTAGCAGCCTTACTTAGAAATAAAAGCACCATCCAAACTGTCGAAAACAAAATAATTGGTGACCCAGTTTCATCTCCTGGCACGCAGTGAGCAGTGTGGTGGTGGTGGTGGTGGTGGTGGTGGGAAGAAAAAAAAGCCAAACACACACATTGTAAATAATCACACCGTGCCAGTGGTTTTTAATTTTCTAGGTGCTGCATTTATTTCCACATAACTGTAATCAAAATCCATCCCGGCGCTCCTTCTGTAACCACACTGGTTCCCCTTTTTCTAATTCTGTTATTGTTTGGGAAATTGCTGCACAGTATTGCTACAATTTAACTGTAAAGCACAGTAACTGAAAAAGGATATTCTGGTTCATTTCAACTTGAAGTATGTCCCATAAAGGTGTGACATAGGGATGTACATGCAAGTTCCCCTTGGGGTTTCCATCACCATCCACGATGCATCCGTCCACACCATCGCTCCAGAGCTTCTGGAGAGGAAGACCGGTACACTGACGATGAGAACCCCTCAGAGCTGCTTTAATGAATAAAATGTACTCAAACTTTGACTGATTTTGTTTGGTCAGTTTACATTTCAATGAATTAAATTCAGTGTCTCTACACCTCAGAGCACTTGACTTCCAAGCGTCTGGCTTTTCAGTGCCTGAATAGCGAGGACTTAACACCACTAGCTGCAGTTCATGTTTACCTACCCTGAACTTTATATCCATAGGGTCACCTCATGTTTTATGCTTCACTGAATGTATCCAAAGTCAGTCGTACTGCTTTATTTCACGTTTCAATAAAACCGCAATGTATTCATGCCCCCTTTTTAAAACCTTCACTTCTTACATTGAATCACTCTGTCATGTTTGTTCTAATTGATTGGCTGTGGCGCAGCCCGGCCTTGAACGTTTCCCACCAGCCGCCGCTGCTTTTTAAGAGGTCCTAATGAGTGGAAGCAATCAGCGCCTTGATTAATTCTACATTTAATCAAGTCAGCTGTGTCTTCACCATCATATCGCCACACTGACTGTTGATGTCTGAATTGTAATAATAATAAAAAAAAAAAAAGCCAGAATGATGTGTTTTGGATCTGGCTGTAATAATTAGACAGCAGACATAAAGCGTTCGAATGCAAGTCTAATGGAGCGGCGTTTCTTGCAGCAGTCCCACTCCAGAGGGAGATGTGAAAACTAACTAACTGTGTTTTCTAGCTGCTCCACTATTTACATCCACAGACACACTGTTGTTGGGAGTCAGACAAGCAGAGTGTCGCTCCGGGCTAGCTTCATAGCGATCTTCCGCCGCTGCTTCTTCCAGACTGTCATCTTTTTTGTTGTTGCATTGATTCGCGGGATTGGAAGCATCATCAGGCTCATGCTCTTCCCCCGCGCTCGCTCGTGATACCCCTGGAACACAACAAAAATACTCGACTTTCTCATCTTGTCGGAGATGTTATGTTTACACAAAACAAACGTGTCACCGGGAAAGCTCACTTTTCCTCACGGTGCTCCTCCCGGAAAGCCACGAGGTCCACGCTCCTACTTAGGGTTAACTCTCTCAGTCAAACCTGAGCAATTCCCTAAACTACAATGCACTCCGCGGGACCCAAAGCCTCCATTTCACTCTCACCGTCCCCCAATTAGACCTGAAATCCATAGGCTCATTATGTCGTCCGAGTTACAGGGCTGTCTCATTCCCCTGACGTCGCTCTCACACTAACAAGACAAACTCTGTTAACATGCAGCTTCCAATTATTCAGAAAAAAATGTGGCAGCGCTGGTAGCGATGAAGTGAGCAGCCTTTTGTCGGTAATTTGCTGCGGCCCGTCTTCTGTGACACACTCTGGAGAATGGAGATGTAAGACGCTGAATTTTAATTCATAAAAAAAGAAAAAGAAAAGAAAAACTGTTGTTATTCAGCACGTTGGAGAGCCGCATCTGAGGAGGCTGTTCCGGAAACTTATGTAAGAGAGGACGTTGAAAGTCGAGGATTTCCACAGATTTTTACACACAAAGCTCAATTTACTTGTTAGTGAGACTCAGTCTGGCAGGACTGTTGTTGAATGTCATCTCTGAGTTCTGTCAAATCTGAAAAATATGATAATAATGATGCAGTGTCATCAGGTTAATCTCATCTGTTTGTAGACTACAAAATCCTAACAGATAGGTATGGAGTTTGAAAAGACTTGGCTTTAACCAGGAGGGGAGTCTAACAAACATTTGCTATTGGGTTGCATTATGGGAAATGTAGTATCCAATGTTTTTTTTCCAACTTGACCCATAGGGACTTCAGAAGTCAATAGTTCCCGACCAAACTGATGTTTGTATCTGAGCTGCAATGCATTGACTTTGAAAGAGACCAGAGAGGTAGGTAAGTATGGTTGCAGTGACTGAAACACAGGTCTACTGAACAGAAATGGAAAGTATAGTCCAAAGCAGGACAACCCTGCTAACAACATGCAGAACCGGACTCCCTGAAAAACGCCCTACGGGAGTACAAAAGGATCAACAAGGAGCTGTCCTCAGCCAACGCTGCCCTGAAGAAAGAAGTAGCTGCCAATCGATGCAGTTAATTTAGGGACAAGAGTCAAGGTGAGCGAAGGAAATGTCCACCTCCTTGTGGTGTCTCTGCATAACCAGCGAAGCCTGATTGAGGATGTCAAACCTTTCGCTAAGCGGGTCAAACAGGTCGACGCATCCTGGAAAGAAAAGAACCAGATGGCGGAAAACTGGACAAAGGAGGCTCAGGAAGTCAAATTTGAAGCTGGCAAAACGTTGATGGTCTTAACTGACTGGGAATACTGGTGGTTTCTCAGAGAAGGAGGGCATGGACCAGAAGATGAACCAGGTCATCCTGGGAAAAAAAAAAAAGATGATCCGATCCATGAAAATGTCACAGGAAAAAAAAAAAAAAAGAGTCAGCCAAGCTGAAAGATAAATCCAGAGTGAGGCAGCGAGGAAGATGGAACACACAGCTCGGGAATATCAGATAAAACATGAGCTGCAGAAAAGAGGGCAGAAAAAGCCAAACGGAGGAAGCTCCTAATCCTGCAGAACAAAGAACTTCAGTTACGTAACCTCAGCTGATCATTTTGATTCGGCATCACGTTGTCGGATAAGAACAGTTTATTTCAGGTTCAAACAGACTTTATCAAAGCAAATACTCAATACAATGTGTGCTCTGTCTTATTAGGAGCTCGAGCTTTAAAAAGTGACAAGGAGAAGATGATAAAGAGGAAGAAAAAGCAAATGTGATCTAATTGTGAGTGTCTCAAGGTTGGATTAAATCTTCCCCACAAGTAATGATAAAAATAATTCAGAGGCATGAACTTTGACTCCAGATGGGCAGGTTTTATTGAATTAAAACATAACACAATTTATTCACGCTAAAACGATGAAAGGCAGACAGTTATTCCTAAAATGCCAGATGCTGATGCCACGCCACGGATGCTTAAAAGGTGGATAAAACCACAGACTTTGGAGGCACCAGACATCACCACCTCAGGGTTACACATCACCGCCACACAGGCCGCCATGTACGACTCACCCCTGCAAGATAAAAGATAAAAGCTAGCATCATTAGTGTTGGCACCACATCTCCCATCCACATTTTGGGTGTATCTGTTACCGCTCATCCTCATCAGGGTCACGGTTGGGTGTGGAGCCTATCCCAACTGACTTTGGGCGAGAGGCAGGGTACACCCTGGACAAGTCACCAGCTTATCACATAGAGACAAGCAACCATTCACCTATCCAACCATCATTCACCAACCACCTATGGACACCAATTAACCTACTAAGTTCATGTCTTTGAGAGGAAGCCGGAGTACCTGGAGAGAACATGCAAACTCCACATAGAAAGGCCCCAGTCGAAGTTTGAACCAGGAACCTTCTTGCTGTGAGCACTGCACCGCTGTGCCACAACATTTACCTCACACACTCCAGTGTTCGGTGACTTAGCTCTAGCTCTACAGTGCAGACTCGGCGAGCCCTTTGTCGGCAATGGCCACCTTTTTAAAAACCATGCGTTCACCCAGTTGCTCAAAATAAATAAAATATAATAGTACAACTGTATGTGCTTGCATGCCAGGTGAATGGAGTGACCTGAGCCATGTCCAAAAGTGCTTTTTGATTTTGCAGTTAACACAGTTTTGTTCTCTGTATAGATGTTTTGTCATTAAGGGAACAGAGACCCAGACCTAGTAGATCAAATCAAATCAAATCAAATTTTCTTTGTATAGAAAAAAGGTGGAAGAAACCTCAGGAAGAGCCACAGAGGAGGGATCCCTCTCCCAGGACGGACAGACGTGCAATGGATGTCACGTGTACAGAACAAATCAACACAAACATATTGTACAATTACAATGAATGATAGATGGATTACAGTAGCAGTGGAACCTGTGATAGAGATAGAGAGACACAGATGCACAGCAGCAGCAAGTCATTAATTAACTATAGACCACGTCACATCAGATTTGACACGGACTGACTGTTTCTGCATGATGGCTGAGTGACTACGATCAAAGGACTGGGTAGAATCACACCATCCTTATTTGTACATCAGTGGACTGAAGCAGACTGTGCAGGTCAGAACTTCTTGGATTATTCTCTGTTGACAATACGTATAAAGGGTATTTGTGAAGAAAAGGTCAGTGCAGCAGGTCAGTGGGTTAGTATAACAGGCTGAACAAAGAGGTCTGCATTGGGTTATTTTTGGCTCTTATTCTGCAGTTGGTAAAATTGACTAAGGCTAATAATGTAATAAGAAAAAAATATATTTAAGAACTAATAAACACATGCAGTGCTGATGCTTGATATTTGCAAAGCTGCATTTAGAAATAAAATAAAAGATTATCCATCAACCAATTTCCTGTCGCTCTGAGAACATTGCTGCCTGTGTGTCTTCACTTCCACACGGAGGAAGCTCATCATCAGCACTCTCAAATGTGCTCTCCATCACAGAATACATTATGTTTCCATCTTGCCCCATTGTTTTCATTCATCTATGCACCAACTTTATGGAAACAGTACATACTGTAACACACAAAGTCCACAGTCCACAAGATACAGTCACAAAAATCATGCCATAGTTTTCCAATCATTGATGACATCACATCAAAATGTGGCACTGACGCTGTATTTTACTCAGTGTCGTCAAATTAACACACAGATATAAAATGAAAACAAACTGCTGTTTGGTCAATTACAATCTAAATAAATAATTATAACTAGATAACTAGATAAATAACTAGTTAATGAACTAATGTTGTTGAGTATTCTGCTGTGCTGTCTTTACACGGTGCTACCTATAGTAGTAAACTCTGTCTGAAAATGCAGCTATATCATCAAATTTAGCAGTGATACTGGACAATCCACTGAGAGTAAAAAAACTGGACATGATTTGTGCTACAGAGTCATCCAACATGAAGAAAAAAAACACGTGCACAGTCTATGTCATTTGTCAGGATTTATTTACTCACAATAAACACGGATATAAATACATAGTAAAGCTATGTTAACTACTGCTGGCTAACCGACTTGTTTAAAACACTTAATTCACCAGACATTTTAATAAATACAAACAGGATAAAACATTGTTCTTACCTGACAGGAAAAAGTTGTTGGGGCCACAAATTTGTGTTACAAGTTGAGTCAACTAAGAAATAAACGTTACCTGAACTACTCTTATTGAATGAATTAGTTGAGCACAGTTAAACTTAATATTTAATAAGTGCACTCAACATTTCTGCAAAACAACATGCAACTTTGTGTATATTGGCATGTGGCTAATAAACTGTGAAAACAGTATTAAAAATTAAAATAGTAAACCAGTGGAACTTGACAAGTGAAATTACACATAAACCTGTTGTCTGATGTGTGCACATGTTTACAATAAACATGTTTTTTGAATCCATATTACACTACTAACAAAGCTCTTACACTGAAGTTTAAAAATGCAAGAAAATCAGTGTGGACTTCATTTCCCAGTAGCCATTGCGCCGGGACGACTAAAAAGCAACCCTGAACAGTCTGAATCAGTATTTCATCCAAAAGCCTTTTAATTTATGGACAGCTTCATCTGAAGCACGCATGGAAATGATGTGAACAGCTTCATTTGTGCTTCTTATCGCAGGAGTAGTCGATGTTAGCAGCGTTTTTATGCTTTGACTCGCGTCGGTGTTACTTTTTAGTCGTCCTCCTATACCGGCACGTTCGACGCGGAACTAAAGTGAAGAGTGAAACATGTCTGAGTCGAGCAGCTCCCTCCAGCCTGTGAGCCATGTCCTCTTCGACATGGACGGATTACTGTTAGGTCTTTACAGCTTCTCTATGTGCTATATCTAGTTGTACATGAGCCTGCACCTGCGTTACAGCTACGTTCATACTGAACCTCATTCATTCACTTCGAGTCCTACTCATGCATGCCGGACTCCATTGAAAAATATACACGTTTATGATTTCTTTGCACATAACTAAAATACCGTATGACGTCGAACATGACTTGATAGAGTTGTTATGATGGTATACTGTACGGATGAATTCGGCCTATATCACAAACAGCAAACTGCGCCACAAACCTGAGAAATTCAACGTTTACCCTGCGTCACCATGTCGACGTCCATGTTACGTTCCCGCTCTGATGTCTACAACGCGGCGCGGTCACGACGGTGACCCACTTCTGAAAGTCCAACTTTCACTGACAGTTCGAACTTACTTATTAATAAAACATGTGCCGAATTAAAGATATGTACCTACTGACCAACTTACACACGTATGACGCCATTCAGGTCAATTATATAGGTACAGCTAACTCCAGTAACTACAAATGGCCTTATATTTGAATGATGTTTGGCTTGACTCTAAACCACCGTTTGGGACTGTTACCTGTAATTTTAGCATGTCAGGGACGCCATTTAATGTGTATTTAAGCTCATTACTGTTCATTTTCAAACATTTGGTCTGGTCAGGTGTGTGAGTTGTGTAGTTACAATGCTGCACTTTGTTTTTACTTAAAGTTTGTGTCAGCCATCTGTTCATGTCTGTACAGAGATGTGTTTGTGGCAGTGTAGGCAAGGTTCCATTCATGTTCAGTCCATGTTTCATTCAAATGAAAGAGCCCTCCCTTTCGTATTCTTCTCATTTCAGACACAGAGCGGCTGTACACGGTGTCCTTCCAGGAAATATGTGACCGCTTTGGAAAGCGGTACACGTGGGACGTGAAGTCGTCAGTGATGGGTAAAAATGCTCTGAGTGCTTGCCAGATTATTCGGGACACTCTGGAGCTTCCCATGACGGCCGAGGAACTCCTCGCGGAAACCAGGCAAATCCAAGAGAGGATCTTTCCCTCTGCCAAACTCATGCCAGGTACACCTGATTCACCACGCCAGGTGACATTCAGTGCATATTTTTAGGCCGTTCACAAAAGAACACAAATGTAAAGCAGTTAAATGCAACTGATTTGTTCTCAGCTCAAGAGCAGCCTATCATTAGCTCTTGTGTGGGCTGTTGTCCTCTGTATTCGACGTGTAGGAGTGCTGCTCCTTCTGTTTGTCTGTATGCAGCTATGCAACTATTGGGGCATACGATACGTTTTTTTTTTTGTGTAAGACACGGCGGTTTGAACTAGAAATCTCAAAATTGGACTCATCAGTTCAAAGTTTTCCACCGGTCTATCCATTCCTTGTGTTGTGTTGGTCGTCTTCTTATTTGTCTTCCTCAGTCTTGGTTTCTTTTCTATCTTCAGTGTGTTATTTCAAAGTTTTGTAGGCCTGTTCAAACTTTTGACCAACACCATGTATGTTCCGACACATGCACACATACATGTGTATGGAGAGAGCAGGAGTGAGGATGAAAGGATGGCGCTCTGAGCAGTAAGGGGTTCGGTTTGGCTTTGCTCAAGGGCAAAGAGATTGTTCCCAGGAGGCAATCTACAGTACCACCTCTCTGGCTAGCAGTCCACACTCCATACTCGATCTGTGTTGAGCTTGAATCGACAACCCTCCGCTTCCCAAGCCAAGTCCCCACAGACTGAGCTACTGCTGCCTCCCTTAGTGAATGATTTATTGTGGTGGTTACAGCAGTACTGTCATACAGTTCAGGTTTTGATTTATATTTCAGACTTCAGGATCTCACCTGTTCATATCGCCCCCACAACACAGACAGCTGCATAACTCGATCAGGCCATATTGTCATGTATACATATATATTATAGTCGTATGTATGTAAGAATAAAAACATAATATTAATACAGTATGAAGTCTGGGAATTGGGCGTTGTCATTGAAAATTTTGGCCTTGCATGGTGACAAACTAACGCTAGTCTAACCTCAAGTTTACCTCTAGGTGTGGAGAAACTGGTGAACCATCTGAAGAAGCACGGCATCCCCATTGCAGTGGCGACCAGCTCAGCCGGTGTGACGTTCACATTGAAGACGAGCCAGCACAAAGACTTCTTCAGTCTGTTTGACCACATTGTTCTGGGTGATGACCCCGACGTGAAGAACAGCAAACCTCAACCTGACTCCTTCCTGGTCTGTGCTGGTAGATTCAGCCCTCCTGCTCCTCCAGGGAAGGTCAGTACTGCACAATACACCCTCACCAAGTTTGAAGTCATCTTTGTTCATAGGCTCAGCTTGGTCATTTTTGGACTATTGAGCGCACCTGAATATAAGCATCACCAGCTAAATTTTAAAAGAAAATACATTTTGTACATATATAGGCCGCACTTGAATATAAGCCCCAGGTTTTCATGTTGTAACATGAGATATATAGGAAGATTTTTTTTTAAGTTTTAATTTAAGAGACGCTTTTTTTTCAAACTGTGCCTGAAAATCAGCAGTACACTATCGGCACCTACACGGCATCAACACGGGATGCCAAGATTACGTGCAATAGCTTCCTTATTTCCTTCTTTGACCGCCAGATTGATTGCCTTTAACTTAAAAGCTGCATCATAGGCATTTCTTTTTGTTTGTTTTCCATGATGAAGGTGTGTGCACGGTGCGCAAAATGGCAGTTCAAAATCAAAACTTGTGTCTTCTTCGGCGCGTAATCTTTTCCTACATGTCTGTCTCACTTTTGCGTTGACAAAGGCCAGTAAAAAAATCTATAAATTAGCACTGTTGTATAGGCTGCAGGGTTCAAAGCGTGTGAAAAAAGTAGTGGCTTATAGTCTGAATCTAATCTCCTTCTGTGCGGAGGTGTGTCTATTTGTGATTTAGAATGTAACCACTGTGAACTAATAGAAAATAACATTTTATTTCTCTGACTGACAGTGTTGCGCTTGCTACCGTAGCTCCCTTTGTTCATTTACCTTCGAGGTCGCTTAACCACCACTGCTCTCCAACTTTGGATAGTCCTGCTCATTCCACCTTTATATATTAAAACCTCCTCAACAGTGCTGATGAAAACTTGAGTTGTCTTGAGGCGTCTTGAGTTGCATTCCATTTTGCAGGTGTACCTAATAAAGCGGCCACTTAAGCTTTTTCCTCCTTGCCTGTGTTTGATTCCAGGCTCTCGTGGAATTGTGGATCTTTAATTGATTTTGAGATAATTATGGGTAACACATCGGTTGCGGAACTGAGCTTTCTGGGTGTGGTGCAGGTATAGATTTGGACGCTGGATCCGTTTAGCACTCTCGTCTGAAGCGCTGTTCATTTTTGTAACATTCACATGACATATTTAGAAATGTTTGCATTTTTTTCACAGCGTACAGGATGAATAATTGCGCGTTTGTTAGCTACTTGAAGTGTGATGCATTAAACTGCACACAAGCACAGTGCGTATTTGGCAGACTGGATAAAGTCTCCGAGCTGAGGTGTGCCTTCAAGTGAAAACACAATAAATTGTGCAGCGTGTAGAGGAGATGTAGGCAGAAGTATGTGCCAGCAGCATGTCAGACAGTATGTCTTCAATGTGTGTCAATCAAGTTGTGTTTAGCTGCAGGTATGTCACCCAGTAGTGTTTTATTTGCGGCTAATACGTTCCATTTGCAGTAATGCAGACAAGGCCCGGTGTCAGCCACTCTGCACTGACACACACTTCTGCTGTGGCACTTTGATCAAAAGTGGCGAGCTTTCAGCGTTCACGGGCTGGTTAAGATATATTTTCAGACACTCTGGAAGCCTTTTGCCGTGTTGAGTCAGTCTAAAATAGCTGCCAAATATCTCAGTTAAAAAACACCAAATAACAGTGCGAGGCCTGACCTACTTTCCTGAAAACGCTCACACTGTAAAGCACGTGTAAAAAAAAACGGCGACAATATGCCAAGCTGAACAAATCTGCTGTTGATCATTGTTCAGTGCACACTAATTAAACATTGAATCGAAAAAGACGAGCTCGTCTTAACAAGATTCTATTCAGTTTGAAACTCACTCTGTACAACTCTGGTGTCTTTTTTTCAGGAATATACTGCCACATATAGATCATAATATTATCATCCCTGATTTCTTTTACAATGAATAGAGAGCTGAAGTGAAAGTGGGACATCCGGGATCTGTTCCAGGAGTTAGAAATCTGTTGACAAATGTGTAGTAAGACAGCAGCACGGAGACTGAATGGAGACTATGGAGATTAAAGCTGAAATGGGTGAATGCCATAGATAAGACAGCAACAGTCACCATAGTGCTGTGTGGTTGTGCTGATGAGTTTTCATGGGAGTTGTAGTTTTTTTTTTTTTTGTACGCTAACAAATAAATTGTTGGTAGATGGTAAATGGGCTGGACTGTGAGTGCTCTTACACTACATATCTCATTCACACACATTCATACAGTGATGGCACTGACAGCTCATCAGTGAGCTGCACTCACACACAGGTGAGTGCAGTATCTTGCCCAAGGACACTTCAACATGCAGTCTGCAGGAGTCGATTATCTGATTAGTGGAAGATCACCTCCTGAGCCATGGCTGCCCCAAGCCTCTGGAGAGCCCAACAGCCTTCTTACTATGTCACCTAGGGTCTTACACATTTTAAAAAAAAGTTCAAATTAGAAATTAGTTTCAATCCAGATTCAATTATTATTGTTTGAGTTTTGGGAGATTTCCCTGATATTAGGTTTGAATTGGTCGTGGTTATGCTCAGACTTTTATTACACAATTCAAATTCAATCAAAATTCAATCAAAAAGAAAACAAACAAAAACCCCTAAAAAAAAAAACCAACTGACTCATGAATGACTTCAATACGTTTAGTGTAATAAATAAACCGCCTCTGATGATATAACAGCGTCAGTTCTCCGTCATAAAGAACTCTCTGATGTCAAAGTAAAGAGGTGAATATATTTTAAAATACGGCGTACACTTCAGCTTCCCCGTCCACAGCGGCGCACCGCTTAACGTCTGTCATCACTCATGAGGGAGCTGTCAATCAAAACATGATCTGCCACACCTACACGGTGTTGAGAAATGGCCTGAACAGCAAAGTGAGCTGTTTTTGAAGCGTGTTTTTGTAAAAGTTAGGAACGATTAGTGTCACTCAGATTTTTGTGGATGGTTGTAGACGCTCAACTTTGATATCATTTCTGCATTTTTACTGTTTGAAGCCACCTTTGCGGAGGCTTTAAACTTTATTACGATTACAAATGGTTCAAATTCAAATAGATATAATACTTTAGTAGATTTTCATATATATATGTGTGTGTGTGTGTGTGTGTGTGTGTGTGTGTGTATATATATATATATATATACACACACACATATATATACATATATATATATATATATATATATATATATATTGACTCTGGTATTGACTCTGGTTTTTAAGCTGCTGTCGATGTAATGACTGATTTAAGTGTTCATCAACACACACACACACACACACACACTGGGAGAGCCGCTAACCAAGCAACAACACAGTAACCCACTCAGTGGCTCTCTCAGAGGGCCACCCACCAGTGATCCTGGGTGTAGGCAGGAGGTAAAACTGCAACCACAGAGCTTTGAAACTCTTCTGTCCAGTCTGCTGTTAAGGTATATTATACACCATTGACTCAAGCCTAAACCATAATGTGCGTATTTAGAATTTGTTCTGTCTGTCAGCGTGCAGGGAAACTAGACCATGGGCCCAACTCTTTTCATGTCCTTTTCTAAGCATTACCTTCGACTAGCACACCCTCTGTATTCACTTTTGTTCAGGAGAGCCGTGCACAAAGATTGAATTGGCAACATGCCCTTGGAACATGAATCCTGTGAAAAAGGAGAAATAACTGGATTTTTTCAAAACATGAAAGAGACCTTTTATAAGAAGTGTCTCTTATTAACAGTTGCCCACTCACATTATGTGTTGATTTCAGTGTTAATGCAAACAAGTCTGAATGTCAAGCAAATGAACGGAATGTGCAAGATTCTCCCATTTGTTTATGAGCTCTTGACACTCTCTTTATAACAAGAGGTCTAGATATGAAGTGAACATAGAAACGACCTTTGAAGCAGTCTGGTGACCGCGGTGAATGTGAGGTGAACACACAACAATAGACTGATACAATGAATGTCCCTGGAATGGAAATGATGTTACCTGTAACCGCAGTGGAGGGACTGGAATAACATGCTAGCTGATCTAACGTGGAGCTGCAATAGAGCAAATACATCCTTGTTAACCATGTCACATCCTCCACATGCCCTGCTGCTGCCATTTATTTTGATGGGCATTTAAAAACTAAGAAGACGGGATGTGGCTCAGGAGAACAGGTTGTCCGTTAATCAGAAGATCCGTGGTTCGATCTCCGGCTCCTCCAGTCTGTATGTCGAAGTTTCCTTGGGCAAGATACTGAACTTCAAGTTCCTCCAGAAGGCTGCGCCATTGTTGTGTGAAGGTGTGCGAGCAGTTGGCACTTTGCACGCTAGCCAATGCTGTCAGTGTATGAATGTGTTTGTCTAAGTACAGTCCATTTACCATAACCATCTACTTTGGTTATTTTGTCATCAACTGGCATTACATACCACCAACCATTTACTTTGGGCTATCCTATGCAAGAAGTGGGTAAGACTTTACTATAATAAGCCACACACCACTGACCACCACTGTTTGTTCACCTGACCTGCCTGTCCAAACCGGTGATGTTTCCTACTAGCACAAGTCTAGTCGTCGGTCGACCTGCTCTGACTCTCTAACCGCGGTAATGTTAGTTTGTAATTTGTCTGTTCAGAACATGGTATGTATTCTGCAGGCATCTTGATGATCTTGATAAAGCATACACGGTTGTTACACTTATTTGTGAACAGATTTGCAATAAATCCTATATTCATGAAGGCATACCCTTCATTAATTAAGATGGGGTGGGCAAAATATTAGCATTACATAAAGCATTCGCACATAAATCTACATCAAGCAGTACAGTCAACAACTCCAGCCTTCAAAACAACCATAGTTAAATATTCAGAAATGTACAGAATGGCTGTTGAATTATACAGCAATAGTTTTAATAAGGTCGGCCCATCCATCCGTCCATCCATCCGTTCATCCATGATTCCGTGTCTGTCGCTTCCTATTTTTACTTCTATCCGTAAGCTCACCATTGTGGTCAGAATTCACGAGGGTCGGGACGTGGACTGACCTGTAAATCAAAAGTGTCACCTTCAGGCTCAGCTCGCTCTTCACCGTGGCAGTGCGGTGCAGATCCATCATGTTCATGTGTCAAGACCCAAGATACAGTACTTGGTTAATTGGTTCACTTGGGCCAGTGACTAGAGCACCAAACTGAAGGGAGCACACACTCTGTTTTCTCCCATGGCCTTGGTCGTGAAGTTGCTGTGCCCTCATCCCCACCAATTCACACTGTGCTGCAAACTATCCCTGTGCAGCTTTCAATGATTGAAAAATTAAACTAATAATCCAACAGTCTTTTAAAAGATATGTTTATGCTGAAATAATTCCACATCCTTTCATTATATTGGTTTGGTCAAGCGTCATTTTTGGCCAGTTTTGACAGTTCTAGTGCCCACGGGTGGGGGGGTCGTGGTCTGATGAAGCCAGTTCAGCCGCATCATTTGCAAAAGCAGAGATGCAAACCTGAAGCTACCACACTGCACCCTGAACAGCACTGATGGCAAGGCACTACCCTGACGGATCCCAGCATCCACTGGGAGCACGCTTGGCTTCCTGTTAAAAATTCTGACACAGCTCTCACTCTAATTCTGCTCTATTCTCTCTCACAGCACCACATGCAGACTGGCCAGGCAAAGCCCCATGACTCCTCCAGTATCTTTGCAAGGGTGCTGCCTCACTGTTCCATGAACAGGATGGGCCCCCCCAGTAGCTGGAATAAACTCTCTGGTCCCCTTTTAAAGAGGGAACCATCACCACCTCACCACCGTGGTGTTTCCCCTCTGCTTCCCATGAGCCTTCCAACTCTGCCCTTTCTATGGATGATGTGTCAGTCAGTATACGGCATATCTGTATTATCATGCATGCAAGAGTGCAGGGGATAATCACGGGTGTACAGATATATCGGGTACCAAAAGAAATGCGCCGCATAAATAACTAACTGAGGGTGTCCTCATTTTCTTCACAGCGGGCAGTCTAAGCTATGTTTGCTTATGTTGTCAGTGCCTTAGTCCCAATACCACAATGATATTTTTCACAATATCTGACTTTTCCACAGAAGCCCTAAGCTGTCAAACATTCATACATTTGATCTCGGTTTCTTCATGATGACGAGTCAATCTCCTTTCTTCATTGAGATCTTGAGTTATTTACGTCATTATGTCGAAATGTTGTCATCCCAAGATAAGGGGACAATCTGAAGATAAAGAAACATTCAGAATTAATCTGGAATCTAAAATGATCTAATATACTCGACTGTCCTTTTGTTTTCTCAAGATTTCCAATTAATTACGCCGTTATCTCGTGAAAGTTTCATTATCTCGAGATCTCGAAAATTATCCTGTTAATGACAAGTAACAGGATCATGAAATAATGACATAAATCTCCATTTGATTAATTAATAATGAACTATTATCACAAGAAAACAAGGAAATTCATATATGACTGTGTAACCGCTTGGACTATGGACATGTTTTTCTGAGACAAAGCTCTCAAAGAAGAGAAGAACATGAGTAAAGGTGTTATATTAATGAATGTTTTAGGGGATATCTGATCAAAACATACAACAGCTGTTAGTACTTGATAGAGTTTGACAGCAAGTGCTGCAGACACAGTCCAGCCGCCACTCAGGTGCTGAGTTTCAGTAGCCAGCTTTAAGTAAGAGCGGTTTTATGCGGGACGGCTTTTTTTTTTTTTGCCAACATACATAACATCAGATGTTCATCATTCAGCAGGTTCGCCATCACCGCTGTTATAAACCTTAACCTTAATAAAAAGTGATGGGGAGCATAGATCACATTTTAAGCATAAAAGCCTGCGTTTCCAAATGGCTTCTGGGTAATATAAAAACCAAGGTGCAGTCAGAAAGAAATCATTCAAAAAGTGAGCGATGATTGCATTTTCCTCGTACCACATTTGGATATTTACAGCCTAATTTAACATTTGAGGCATCCAATAGATATATTCTCACTAACTCCTCTCCTCTCACTTAAAAGGCTTTTTTTGCTGCAAATAGGTCTGCCTGTGGCACGGCGCACCTGATTTTTTTTTTTTTTTTTTTTAATCTGGAGCCAGCCACAGTTAGGGCTGGCATTTTTCTTGATGAGATATGAAACTGAGGCTCGGAGGGGGGAATCGACAGAGTGTTCAGTGGAATAACGAATGATGATGCGTCACTCCCCGGCTCCCGCTCCGTGACAGAGGAGAGGAGGAGGAGGAGGAGGAGGAGGAGGAGGAGGGGGCGAGCGACAGAGACATGAGACAGAGGGAGAGAGAAGGAGAGCAGACAGAGGCAAAGCTGGAGGGAGGAGGGAGGAGGGTGGGGAGGGCGAGGTAAACACACCGGCAGCCGTATGCTAATAACACACATCCGATTGTCAGCTCTCCCTGCCTTAATCTCAACTCAACTGCAAAAACACAGCGGCTTGTTTTTAGTCACTGAGAGGCCTGATGAACAGACACGTTTGCCGCACAGGCTAGTAATAATATCATTTTCAGTACAACTCACAGACTTTGAGCGATTCATAGTATTTATTTATTTTTTTTTGCAAAATGCAACAACATAAAAATGTAAATGAAACATCATATTGGCAGTATATAACAAAATAGCTGCACCACCTTAAAGGTTGTCATCATTTCTTTGCAAATGATCCAGGTTATGTAGTATGTGTTGTCAACAGTGCAGTACAGATGCTTCAGTTAAATCTAACACACACACACTTTAATAACTGTTAGCGTATTAAAAAGTCTGCATAATAATTTCTGCTGTTTGTAGACTCCAGCCTGGAACGCAAGGCGGCCGCCGGCGTTCAGCCGTCTGACAGGAACAGAGTGAACAACACCGTTTGGTCAGCCGTCGTCACCTACACGTTGCTCTATCGGACATCACCTCGCTACATTATCTTATTACAGACACAAACTCAGAGCGCACATCAGTGCACACACACAGCGTGAGACGTCTTTTTAGTCCGTGCCTCTCGTGACGTTCTTGTGATGCAGTCGCCTGAGCCAGTTAGCCAACTGCTGTAGGGAGACACCCGCAGTGACGGCTTCTGTCAGTTGCGGCAGGTGTTGCATATTGTAACTGCTGACGTTACGGGGACGTCTCTGTCACCGTGCAAATATTTGTATAAAAAAATGTATTTATTTGATACACATGATGATGAGGATGTGTGCTGCGTTTCATATGAAGATCTCGTGATGAGTCAGCCAAGGAAACAGTGAACTGTTTGAAAGATTCTGAGCTGAAAGAGGCAGAAATACAGTGCGACTTAGCTACAGTAACACGAGTAAATATAATCTGATATAAGGATGCAAAAACAAATTAGACAAATGTAGTTATTCTGACAATATTTCTCTCAAAAACGATTGCACTGTGAACGTATAATCATAACAGAAAGACGTAAGGTGCAAGGATTGATGCAGATTGTGTGATTGTTTTAACTTTTCCGGCCTGTACAATGTGTGTACTTTGAGGAATATGCATGTGGCAGCACTTGTGACATGCAGGTCAGCGGTGTGAAATCATTAGCTTAGTGTGTATTTCACTGAAGATCGACTGTCGGTAGGCTCACTCTGCAGTGTGATCCTTCTCACTTTGGTGCCCATATCAGTCAGACTGGCAGACTGTACTAAGGGTAACTGGGCCTGCTCGTATATTATATGACCGCTTGTGAGCCGCTGCTCTGCTGTATTGTCAAGAAAAACTGGAAAAATACCTGGAAAAAGTCCTGGAAAATAATTTCTTCAAAAGAATGGGTATGGTATATTCGCTGGGCTGACTGCTGTTGGACTAGTCAGTAATATTAGCTGGCTTGCTGTGTCTGCTGTTGGTGACCTTGTTGATGTTTGGCTGTTAGCAAAGTTGTCGAGTCGCTGGTTTTCGATCAGAAGTAATGTAATCAGAACAAATACTCGAGTACAGCTGGACATATTTACCACAGCGGACTTGCAAAAATACTAATTTATACAAAATGTTAGTTAAATTGTAAAAGGGGGACATTTTTCAAGAGCAGCATTGTAATATATGATTTTATGTGGTTGATAAGTGTAGCATATCTTTCCGTATTGACAACAAAGGAAGAGTTAGAAAACCGTAGTGGAGTCCTGTTCAGAGTGATTTCAGAGTGATTTCATTAAAATGTCCCCCGCAGCACAGCTAATATATTACATGATGCGATTTGATGTGATACTCAGGACGCCGGAGGCAGAGCAGAGAGGGGCTCGTGCCCTCACCGCCAACGCCGCAGTTGAGCGGGCCTTGCAGGTTGAGCAATGCGGCGCCTGAACTGACCGAAAAGCCAAAGAGAAAGCGGCGCTCTCCTTCTCCGCGGAGAGCAGAGAGATTTTTCACATCTCCGAAGTAACGCTGCTGATGAGACAGGAGATTTTTACCAAAGGTGTGCTCAGCAGCCTGAATAAGATTAATGGAACATGAAAGTGAGCTAGTTCATGCTCACAATGATGGGGAGGGGGATGGGAGGCCGGGAGAACTAGTTCTTGTGCTGTCATTAATCATACGAGGCATTACACCTGGGGAAGGCTTCATAATCCACATATTCAAATCAGGTACAATTAAGACACGGACGTTTCTATCTGAACATTAAATTGGCCCATTACTGCTCCGACAAAGCCGACCACGGTCACCCCGCGCCTAAGCTTCATCAAACACACAGCAGCCCATAGATTTCCAAATGCAAATCTCTGAATTAAGTTTTCATGTGGAAATGTTAACTGTGCTGCAGGTAAGTGGTTGAGGTCACTTTGTAAATGTTAAGTGCTCGGCGATTGTTTCTACGCTGCGCTTCCCGGAGTACCGCGCTCAAACGGAACCTCTGCTGTGGTGCTGGATTCCGGAGCTGCCGGTTTGGATACAGGTTTTTGCGTGTGTGGTCCTGGTCGGGCAAACTGAGGCACTGGAAGTTGCTCTCTGGCTCGTGTTCAGGATATGTGAAACGCGAGCTGTTATGTGACCCGTGTTGTTTAGAATAGTCTAGAAAAGTATCCGTTCCATCAGTGGACAACCGTGGCTGATGACGTGCCACGAGACAGTGAAGCAAACTGTTCTTTACACCTTCTTGGTGTTTACACCTTCTTGGTGTAAAGGTGGAGGGATACGAGTGGTGCTTTGGCAGTTTTCCTGCCCACTTCTTCTCCAAGATGCCAACAGAGTGTCCAAGCAGGGCGAAGCGTCCTCCGCACTCGTCCCTCCGGGGTGGTGATTTGATCAGGGTATCTCTCAGCGCCAGGGCGTCCTTGCCGGAATTGCGCTTGAGCCTCGATCGCCATGTGAAGTTCGCAGCTTTTTCTACCTGGGGAAAAGTCTCGCGTCTGTTTTCTCTCACCTCGTTTCCGAGTCTCAGCCCGGCTGTGCTAATGTCACAAACCCAAATAAATCATCAGTGAGGGAAAAAAAAAAAAAAAAAAAAAAAGTGCTGCAGCAGCAGCAAGACAGTAAAAGCGCAGAGCTGTCTGAGCAGCACTTTATTGGCTTCTTTGTTCTTTATTCACTGCTCAGTTTAACTAGCCAGATCTTCTTCTCTTTATACTAAACAAACCATAAAGCTGAAATAAATCACACTCAGATAAACAGGCACACTTTTCAGATCCACAGTAGGTCTTGTGGATCAAGCTCACCCCGCACACAGTCAGTCTTCAGCATTACAGACGTGACACACACACCTTCATGTGTGATCCAGTCAGCACGCACTGGATTTACCAAATGTACACTCTCACTCACTCAGACATGATCTTGAAGTGACGTTCCGTGTATTCCGTAGATTTATGACCTGTCAGCGGGTGACGGGTAATATAGATAATACTCAGATAATATGATTTACTGTTGTAATGAAGGCTGTGATTCATTTTATGGGCATGCCATTTGAAAATATCATCATTAATGTTTATTTATTCAGTCACAAAATCTATGCTGTGATCTGTCATGAAATAATACACGTTCCTTCACAAACACACACTCTGTAATAGACTAAAAAAAAAGGTCACTCACTGGTTAAATGCTGTCCAGTTATTCAACCTCTGAACATGTTGTAAATTAAATGACACTTGTCCACTTGTACGTTTTCTCATATGGAATTTTAATAATTAATTTTCTGTCGAAACACCGCTCAGATAAGTTTAACCCTCTCATATCTTCACACAAACAAAAATGAGAAAAAAAGTTGCTGTGACAGGGCGGTGGTAACTCCCCCGGACACCGGAAACTGCCGTGGCACACACACACGTAGGTGCTGATGCCGAAGACGCGTCCTGTGTATCTGTGCTCGGTTGCTCTGCCTCAACTACCCGGATGTTTGTCACGGAAAATTGAATTGCCATATTTTTCAGGCTATAAGGCGCAATAAGCGAAACAAAACGTGTGTCGGATAAGTCGAACTTCATTCAACTCATTTGCAATAACTCTCAACGTTGTTCAGTTGTAGGCTGACACAAAAATACAAAACCGTTGTTCAGCTGTAACACAGAAATACAACATACGCTCACTTTTTTTTTTCAGTTCATTCCTTGTCTACAAATCCTTCAGCTTCAGTGTCTGAGTTTAACAGTTGGGCGATTTCGGCATCAAACATGCCCGGAGCCTTGCGGAGTAATACGTTATTAGCCGTAATGTGTACAACATAAAATCGGTTCGAGGTTAGTAAACACAACCAAAGGTCATACATAAGGCGCACTGTTGATTTTTGAGAACATGTAATGATTTTAGATGCACCTTATAGTCCGAAAAATACGGTAAATTGTGAGAACTGAATGAATCAGTTTTAAACTACTAAATTCAATTTCAAATTACAATTCAGATTCAGTTTTTCAATGCAATAACTCAGACTGAACAATACAAATTCAAATGAAATGATTCAAATTCAGTGTCTGGTGGCACATGTTTCATAGGGTGTATCGTCTGTGGATTCCCTTTCGGCCGCTCTGTCTTTGGATGTGCAGATCGTGATGCTGCAACAACATGGCAGCTGTGATTCAGGATGTACTTTCATTAGCTTCCGTCCTCCAGAAAGCATCAGGGCTTCACAAGGATTCACATAACAATCGCCGTGTCCAAGCTGCCGCGTGTGGATGTTCGGTGCAAACCTTCAAAGAAGCCTGCATCAGTATCACCACATGCGGAGTGACCCTGGACGTGTGGACCAATCACACGAAGTGTGAAGAATGAACGCTCGCAAACAGGCTCAGCCTCGCTCTGTTTGTCTACTCTGTGAAATATTAAAGAAGTCTTTGGAACAAACTGACAATATTTTGGGTGGGTGAACGCTCTGGAGAGCTGCGACGGCAACACTGGATACTTTATCACCGCAGACTTCAAATGTGTGGGTTAAGCCTGCTGCAGGGTCCTTTTTGCAGACACTCATTTTGGCTCATTGGTGATCTTCTGATGAAGTCCCCGGGCCGTCCGCGAGCTTTTCTTCGAGCCAGCTGCAATCTCTCCACACTCGGCACAGCGGCGCGTTATCTCGTAATGGAAATGTGCCCGGTAATAGCTGCCTCCGTCGTGAACGCATTGTGTCAGTCGGTAAACATGTCAGACTGTGTTTCTTTCTCTCTCTCTCTCTCGCCGGTTTCACAAAGAGCTTCGTGAACGGAACGCCACGCCAGTCGACTCCGAACGGGATACACCATTAACTTCACACGATTCCCTCAGTCCAAACAAATGAGTGAACTATAAATGCTCACGAGGAAAACATTAGTAACGCACTCATTTTCAGGGGAACCTGTGTCCTCACGCCATCCATATTCAAACACGTTAGACCCCTCTGGCTTCAACAGGGTGTCCTTTAGAGTTACCGCCAAATTATTGCTTGATCTACACCGTGTGTGTATCATGTTTTTGCATTTGTGATTGACAGCCAACAAAAGCATGCAGGTTTGTGAAGGATACATGAGGGAGAAGGTAGAGGAGAAATAGACTCTGGACCTGATCACATTCTGAAATTTCATTGACCAGTCCTCCTTAAACAGTTTTATATTATCCAACAGTTTACTTCTGTGGTTTTAAGTTTTATCAGGATACACATGAATCAAAATGAAGACTGAGCCCAACAATCACAACACAAACACAAAACCAAAAAAAAAAAAAAAGATACATTTAAAGATTTTCACGAACTCCCACAATCCCGAAGTTCACAAACAAACCACGAACAAACCACGTCAAGTCCAAATTCCGCTGCGGGGTTTCTCCTCACATCACAGTCTCTAAGTGATATTCAGTTCAATTTAAAGGCCAATCAAATAGAACAATAATTCAGTCTCAGTCTCTGATTCAGTCTCTCCTGCTGTGAATGAATGATACATCAGAGAGGACAGACTGAGGGATGAAATCCAAAGCACAACAGTCCACCTATAAGACCTTCAATCGTCCGACCTGATTTATAACTCATTATAACTCATTCATATCGTAACACACTCAGCATCTCGGTGAGGAACCTCTAGTAGCAGCACGACAAAAGAAATCTCACACCCGACTGACTGCATGATAACTCTTCTTGTCTGATTCACATTCCCCGCACTAAAACACATTTTAAAGGGTTAAAGATCAGGCCGTCTGACGCACCTGTAATCAGGGACCAGTGAGACACCATTTGCTTCTTCTTTTCTTGAATGCTGACTGTGTGTGTGTGTGTGTGTGTGTATCAGAGTTGTTTGTCGTGAGGATTTGCGCGTCAGGTGTCGGGGGAAGGCCGGGAGCAGTGAACATTTGGGCTAACTCGATTTGTTTGTTTGACGCATCTCTGTCTTCGTACCTGCCCCGACGGGATCTTAATCCTCCTCCTCCTCGACGGTCTGACATCGGTTGCGTTGTTTACGCGGCGAGTCATCAGAACTCTGAATCGACCTTGAGCCGCCGAGGCCGTGTGTGTGACCTTTTGAGGTAAGACGTCAGCGCACACGCGCTTGTCCTCCGTTGTGTGGGTCTTGTCTGTCATCAACGCCGGCTTTATTTCTGCTCTCCACAACAGAGATGATGAATTGTTGCACGTCCCTCGCTCAAGTTGCCCCGGGCTCCGGGATCATTTAGAAGATGCACTGGGCAATCTGTCACTGTCGCTTATTCACTGGCGCCGCACGCCGGACGCAAATGCACGTATGATGCACATACATGCAGTTTCCCTTAATCTCATTAAGGCAGCACGTAGACACATACATGGGTGCGTCACCTTGTTGAAGTCCCCCATCATGCGTCAGGCGCGCTGTAAATAACAGCCATTTTTTATCGCGACTGTTGTCTTTTACGTGTCGTCCTTTCACGGCTCGTGCTGGGAACACGGGCGGCGTCGTCTCCGAGTTACACACACGATCCTTTTACGCAGCCAGCGAGTCAATCACGAGAGACTCAGGAGGTGAAACGCCTTTCATCGAGGCGTGCGGCAGCTCTGGAGAGGAAGCAAATACCTCAACCTGTTTGGGAAATGTATTGTGCGGCGGTAACGCGAGCAAATTCTCACTGGGCGACACGTACATTAAGTTGAAAAAAGGTCCTCAGTTTGACGGCAGCAAACCTCCCTGTTTTCCCCTCGGACATGGATCATCTTGTTAAGCAGCGGTGGAAAAAAAAAAAAAAACAGTAAAGGCAGCAGCGTGTGGAAGGTCGTGATGCGTTTATGGTTCTGAAGATAAAAATAGTTTTATTATGTGACTCAGGTACGTAGAGGCCTACTCATTTTCCAGCATGTAGGGTAGACTTTATGCACCCAAGAGGAAACCGTATCACTTTTCCTCCGTTTTAAGGGCACTGCGTCACGTTTCCTTGCACATGGGGCCAACATGGCGTCCCAATGTGACTTTATCATGTTTTATCTACCACAGTAGGGCACCTCTGCTGCGAGCTTTTCAAGTCACAGTGAGGTGAAGCAGATTTTAAGCCCTTTTTTAAGCTTTTATTTGGATGGAGACAGACCAGAGAGATGGACAAGGAACTGGGGAGAGAAAAACTTTTGAAAGTTTATACACTGGAAAAGTCGGTTTGCCAAGAGTAGCAAAGGTGGCGCTAGCGCGCTTGTTTAGCAATTAAGCTAACCATAAATAGTTAATGAGGCCTCACGTCTCCTGTCTTTTGATTATATTTAAATACTGTTTATGAATTAGTAAGGTATTTATGTAACTACTATGTAAACTACAAATGTTTCAAGTATTTTTAGCAGCTAAAACTGTTTTATGTCCTAACAATACTTGTGAGTCAGTGTGGCAATGCATTTATGATGCAAATGAACCTGAATTGATCCGGTAAGATAAATTTAAAAATGGCACGGATAATGTGTTATTTTATTGATCTAGAGAGACAGTAATTGTACAGTAACAGTAAATATGGGTTAAATTTAGTGTTAAAGCTGCTGTGTGAGAATGTGAAGATTGCTAGCAGCGCCTCCCTGCATCATTCCTCTCTGTATTTTAAGGATATATAACTGTTGATGGGTGCTGCAGCGAACACTTTTATTCTTTAACTGTCAAATGAAGGGAAGTCAAAGGAACATTTCTGTTGTAGTAATACTAAAGTGACATCCAAGTACCTAAGCCAGTGTACATCACTGCCTCTGCCTGTTTACATCTGTATGCATATGTAAGGCTCTAGAAAATATGAAGTTGTCAGGCAGTCGTAACTGTTTTTGCCCGTTAAAATAACACAGGCAGCAGAATATATCAGCTGCAGCTAATTTATATTAATAACAGATCAAATAAATGTTCAGTCTGGTTAATGCTCTCTGCAAAGCTTGTGTGTTTTTGTAGTTCAACATGACAAGAGTAGAGACTCTTCTGAAGAAATGATGTAGCTTATTGTGTCACGTTAGTTAAGTTTATATTATTATAATATTTTAAGCTTATCAACTTCATCATGAATCAGAAGCTCTGGTGAAAGTCTGTCACTCTCACTATTATTTCAAAGTGTAAGGTTCATAAAGGTCACCTCATTCAGTTTGAAGCGGCAGGTTGTAGCTAGGAAGTGTTTCTCTTAGCAAACAAGAGGTGATCACGGATCTTTCAGTTTTGCTCAGACATGAGTTGATTTTAGTTATTTGCAAATGTTTCGGACTAAACTAAAGATCCGAAATTCAGAAATGATTCTGATTCATTAAATGAACCCAAAACTAATCAGAAGTCACACAGTGGTTCAAACACAAGCAATCAGGGTTTGGAATGTGATTGGGGTGATGTGGATGTAATCAGAACATCAGGAGTTCAATCCTGTCTCTTTGGTTGTGGCTGGTTCTGGTTGGCTGTGCCATCAGTGTGTGAATGTGTATGAATGGTTAGCTCCTCAAACTGATGAGCAGTTGGCAGCTTGCATGGCAGCTAATGCCATCAGTGTATGAATGGTTGAATGAGAGATGTAAAAGCGCTTTGAGTGGTCGGAAGACTAGAAAGGACTTCCATTTACCATTTACATGATGACCGTCCTCCTGAGCTCTGATTACATCTAGCCACCACTTATTTTGTGTGTTCATTTATGGTCACTCGTGATCTACAGACATCCCTACAATCATTATGTGTGAAAAAGACAGAAACTGCCACTTTAGTCAGACAGTTGACCGTTGTGTTGTGAGTGCCATGTGTAAGGCTGAATTCACACTGGATTAGAGGCAGTCCTGATCTATTGAATCGGCCCAGGACAACCATAAAATCATGGCTTCATTTTTCATTGACAGGCTACTGTACTGTACGTGTCAGTGACAGAAATGACTTTTGCCAGACAGCTGAACTTAAAGCAACACTGTGCAGCTTTTCTGCAGTAAGGTTTTAAATCAGGTTTATGCTACGCTGATCTATGTTCAGCTTCCCTCTGATGTCCTCTGGAGAGTTTCCTGATTGACAGTAACGTAAGCCACTGCTGCAGTGCTGTAGCTGCTGGTAGCTAATGATACCTCAGTTTGTTAGCTACTGGTAGCTAATGATAGCTCAGTTTGTTAGCTGCTGCTAGCTAACAGTAGCTCAGTTTCTTAGCTGCTGCTAGCTAATGATAGCTCAGTTTCTTAGCTGCTGCTAGCTAATGATAGCTCAGTTTGTCAGCTGCTGCTAGCTAATGATAGCTCAGTTTCTTAGCTGCTGCTAGCTAATGATAGCTCAGTTTGTTAGCTGCTGCTAGCTAATGATAGCTCAGTTTCTTAGCTGCTGCTAGCTAATGATAGTTCAGTTTGTTAGCTGCTGGTAGCTAATGATAGCTCAGTTTGTTAGCTGCTGCAAGCTAATGATAGCTCAGTTTCTTAGCTGATACGGGTCTTGTGTTGTTGACCTTGCTTGATTTTTAGCTGTTTTAGCTGTAAGTTGTTGACTTGCTAGTCTTTGATCAGAAGTACTGTAATTAGGACAAATACTCGAGTACAGCTTAAGCAAGAAAACCAATTTTTACATAATGTTGCTTTAATATTCATTTAGTGTTGTCCATGTGTAAGAGGGACTGCAGTGCTGCTGGACAGCCAAAATGTTGATTGAAGAGCCACAAGTGTGTCACAGAATTTTGAATTTGACCTCCGATTGAATTGTCATTACATGAACATGGAGCTGTAGTGTAATAAAATCAGTGCCTGCTCTGAAACGTTCAGTACTATACCCTAATGTGTTCTGAATGCTGCGATTCCACTCCAAAGTCATCTCCACTGGGTGTTTATGTGCATATGTCAAAAAGATAAAAAAAAAAAACATGGCAGCTGCATTAAACAGTCTACCACATCTTGAACTCTGGCTAACAGTCCTGAAGCTGGGGGCCAAATGTGGAAAGTAACAAAGAAGAAGACACCCAAAAGCCCAAAGTTACTCCAGAGCTTTCTTTCTTTCCATGCCATCATTGGTATGAGCGTCAAAATGCCACTGAACATGATTTCATATTTGTACCCGGCATATTTATTTGCAGGCGGTGAGACATAATCGCTGTTTACTGTACATCCTAGTCAGTGGTTTTGTGGTGAACATGTTCACCACGACAGATTGATTCCACAGCCATATTCAGGCTGTCAGACACGCGGCTGACACCTCGCCTTCACCTCGGTGTCGACAAGCCACAAGTCACACGAGGCAGATTGGTCTGTTGATGTAATTCACGGGAAAAGCTTCTGTTCTGTGCTCTGACACTGAAGCAACAAACACGCCTTATTACAGCAGCGTTTACACCAACAGAGACAGTGATTACTACCTGTGGCTACCTGCGTGCCAGTTCTTACTGTACATTCATCCTGACATGCGTATGAATAAAATTCAGTTGAGCCGAGGGTTACATATGTTGACTATTGATCGAGTGTAGAGAAAATGTGAAGCACAGGCACGGCATCTGAAGTGCCGAGCTCTGATTGGAGTGAATTTATTCCTCCGGGGGTGGTGGAGTGACTTTAACCTGCGGTGGACAGTAATTTTAATCCTGTCTGGAGAGTGGATGTGGGAGCATTTTCACCCACACCCCAGTAATAATTAAAGCTTCAGTAACCACTGTGTTTTTACGGCGCATTCGCTGATCCTGGAAGTTAAAGCCTCTTGTCCTTCTACTTTATTTTCCTTGTTTCACTTTTTTTTTTTATTAACTGTAAAGGCATCAGGAGAGTAAGACTTCATAAAAAGCTCTTCAAACAAGCTGATCTTGTCCTGTATTTATTAATATTTCTTTCCAATCTGCACCATTAAACGTCCGCTGAACTAGCAATTAGCAGTTCCTCTTTGCAGTGTGCCCATGGATGGACCAAAAACTGTCACAATTTATAGCTCAAGTTCACCTCACACAGTATCTGTGTCTCCCACATCCCCCCTGGAGCGACTTCTGGTGTTCTCTTTCGTCTTTCTTTCTGAATGGCCACGTCTGTTTCAAGCTATCAAGCTTCATTTAGGTTATCCAATTCATGCTGCACAAAGGTAGAATATATCTACAAATATTATGTAGAGTTAAAATCAAATAAATCAATACATGCAGTCACTTTGTGCAAGGGGAATTCAGGAGTCAGTCCAGAGGAAAGAAGCTGGGTACTTCTGTATTGCTTGGCAGACGGCAGCAGCATGAACGGGCTGGTTTCTCCAGTCGTAGACCACACACTTTGACATATTTCAGGATGCTTTTTTTTCGTAAAATAACTTTTTAGAGGAATTACACACTGTGTCTTGTAATAAAATCAAATAAATCAATACATGCGGCCACTTTGTGTAGGGGGAATTCAGGAGTCAGTCCAGGAGGAAAGAAGCTGGGTACTTCTGTATTGCTTGGCAGACGGCAGCAGCATTAACGGGCTGGTTTCTCCGGTCGTAGACCGCACACTTTGACATATTTCAGGACGTTTTTTTTTGTAAAATAACTTGTTAGAGGAATTACACACTGTGTCTTGTAATAAAATCAAATAAATCAATACGTGCAGCCACTTTGTGTAGGGGGAATTCAGGAGTCATTCCAGGAGGAAAGAGGCTGGATACTTCTGTATTGCTTGGCAGACGGCAGCGGCATGAACAGGCTGCTGTCTCCAGTCGTAGACCGCACACTTTGACATATTTCAGGATGCTTTTTTGTAAAATAGCATGTTAGAGGAATTACACACTGTCTCTTGTAATTTCTCAGTTTTAAAAATGATGTCTAGGGTTAAGATCCAGGGGAGCATGGTGAATATTTCATCCACCACCTCCTGTGTGATGTTAATCCCATCTGAATGGGGTTTAAAAGAAGATCTGATGAATTCAGAGTGAGTTTTTTCTTCTTCTGGATTCAACCTGAACGCAAAATGTTGTGTGAGAACCAGCCTCCTGTGCGTCAGGCTGCTCCTATCCATACTGCGTCAGCTTTTTCATTAATCTGCAAGACCAGCGACGCTGCTGTAAGTTCACCGCGTGTCACACTCTGCAAGGTGGATCTTAAAAAGAAACACGGCTGGCTGAAACCAGATGACGGTACAAGGCTGTCAGAGTGTGCAGTGGTTGTGTGGCGAATCGTGGCGCTGCGATGGAAATAGAAAAAAGTGTCCGAGTGCGGAGGCACGTCATGGCCTCACATCATCCAGCCGCTCTGATGTTTGAAGACTGAATCTCGCTGCCACAGCTCCGCAGGTTTTCTTCTTCGCCAGAGTCCCTCAAACTTTTCTGTCTTTATTCAAAAATGGTGCTTACATAATGGAACTTCTCATGTTATCCACGACTAATACCTAGAAACACTTGTAATGGAACACAGTATACTACTCCAGTAAGTAGTCCAAGCATTAGTAAAGACCAACAGAGACTGTCTAGTCTGGGCTAAAATGAAAAAATCGAAATCAAATATTCATTCTGAAATGAAATTCAGATGCATTACTTACTAAAAGTTGACCTTCAGTGTACTTGAACATTGGCTCATCAGTGAATGTACATAGTGCAGCACCATGCCACCTCTCAGGGTAAAATCCCCTGTCTGATCCTCGCCTGTAAAGAGGTGATCTTCATGAACCCAGCTGAAATGCACCAGGACACTGCTCAATCAGGTTTATCTCGCGGCCAGCGCCTCATTGTAGAGGTGTTCTTATTGAAACGCCGCCCACAGCCAGCAGCACAGTCTGCAGCCAAACAAGGCCTGGATCTTCTCCAAATCACAGCACGCAGGCATCGGCTGCTGTCATCGGGCCACGACACACTCCTCTAAAGAGGTTCACTGTATGTGTGTGTGTGTGTGTGTGTGTGTGTGTTAGGGGCTCAATTGTGCTTGAGACAATAGCAAAGATGTGTGTGTGTGTGTGTGTGTATCTGCGCACACCAAACACACACACACACACACAGTTTGGAGCTCTGGCCTCACCCCACCTCCCCTTTGTCTTGTCTCATTCAGCAGCACTGACTCAGGTACACTGAGGATCCAGATTGTGTTGGCTCTGATGAATCGTGCATGTGTTCGGGCGGAGTCCCGAGGACGGGTTGTAAATCTTCGGCGGCACCTTTTGACGAGGGCAGCGGGCGCTGCGTCTCGTCACGCGTTCACCCACAGAGAAGTAAAGTCAGGAGAGCACATCTCCTCCTCCTTTATTTGAAACAGGCTTCTTTATTCCTTCAATCCCAGCAGATGAGTTGTATATTAAAGAGTTTTATTTAAAGCTCAGTTGAAATTATATTTCACGATTCCCTGCAAGAGCTTCCAGATCTGCACTGAGTCACATGTCATGTTTTCTCCTTTGAGGAAAAAGTATCTACATAGACAGAGGACTTCTTTGCATAGAGCACATGGAATAATTCAATTGTTGCTCATTGAGTCCAAAGTTGCTTTCATCAGCTTTATACATGAGGAAGAACTTGGCATCCGTTTCCCAGATAACCCAGGTCAGTTAGTCGTGCGGAGGACAGAGGAGTGTTTTTACCAGTAGGTCCACCATCTTCGTCGTCCCTGCTACATTTGGTTTCAGGATTTGAGGGTGCATGAACAAACCCAATTCAAACAAATCAAACCATTTCATTTTCAGCACACGCACAGTAGATCTATTTTTGGTTTCTTGGTGGTTAAGTCCTGTGTCAAGCTGTGTCATTTTATCAGGTGTTCTACACGGGAAGGTATTGCTTTTATTGCTGAAGTTTGGTGTCGTATAAATGGTCGCGCTTGCGCTCCTTTATATTTTTCTCTCCGTCACCGTCACTGCCGCTCTATTCAGTGAAGGCCCGCCCTAGCCTGCCTGTGATTGGCTGACGTTCTTGCCCTCACCTTGACCAATCTCAAGCGGTGTCTCAATTCAGGGGCTGCATCCTTCGAAGGACGCAGCCTTCGTGGCGACTCCTTCCGAGGGTCCTTCGAAGGCCGCATCAACTGTTGTTAAATGAGACGGTCTAGCCTTCGAAGCTTTTCCTGGTTGCGTCACCAGCCACGCACCTGCCGTCAGTTGGTACTTTTAGTGTAGCCGTTGAGGAACGTAATAAACATAACGTAATTAAATATAAAAAAAATACTTACATTTAAATGTGAATTCCTCGCCGCTTAGTGCCACTTGGTGTCGCTATTGTTGTATGTTTCCCGGCACTGAACAGCTGCGCGCAAAGGATCTTGGGATATGTGAGGCCGCGAAGGATAGTTGCGGTGCATCTTTGAAAAAGAGGGAAAAGAAGGCCGCATTTGAAGGCTGCATTTGAAGGAGCCTTTGAATTTGGACAGCCTTCGCGCAGCGTTGTGACGTAAACGGCCTTCAAATGCGTCCTTGCAGCTCCTGAATTGAGACACAGCCTCAGTCCTCCTCATGCCTAAACCCAACCAACTCGAACCCACGAAGGCAACAAGTACCGGCCAATCAGAGACAGGTAGGATGTCGCTTTCACTGAGTAGCGGTGTAGAAACACAGACAGCAAGTATTATCATAATCCAGTTATCTGCCCATTATCTGATCTCTGTGTTATTCTTGCCTCTGAAATGTTTGAGTACGTCCGAGAGTTGACATCTTGAAACGTCTTCATTTGTTTGACTAAACTCAGAGATCTTCAGTGTGCGGTAATCCAGAAAACTAATAAATCATCACACTAAGAAACTGGAAACACAGCATGTAAGATAAATGGCGTTAAAAATGAATGACGTATCTAAACTGCTGTAAATGTCCTGTCAGTCGGCTAATTCATTATTTCAGTAAGCATTTGAGCAGTTTAAATGTGACTTTTTTCCTTGGTTGCTCAGTTAACATCATGTTGCATGACCTTTTTTTAGTAAGTAAGTTGTGCAGCTTCACATGAGGAAAAACAGTCAGGGTAATATCCGTCTGAAATAAAAAAGCTCCCCAGCACTGCTCATGTTTGACCTTCGGTTGATTTTCCTGTTTACATCAGTGCGTGAACTGGCTGTGATGTGTTATGAATTTGAGTGATGAGGATTTATGTCGGCATGAAAAGGTGCTTTAAACTCTTTTCCTCCTCTAAAGTGTGGCTAAAGTGAGTTTCAGTGGATTTACCTTGTTACATTTTTATGAGGCTTTGTTGCTCTGTGGCTCGCTGTTTAACAAGCAGAACGCCTCCTCTCTGTGTCAGCCACTGTTGGGGGAAAAAGATTTCGGGCCGTAGTCAGCAGAACTGAGCTATTGATGCACTGGAAGCAAAACTGTTTACACTTAACTGTACGCTGTCAAGAACAGTTGGATAAATCTGTTTACTGAATGGACATGGTGTGTTTTTGACCTCATTTACAATTATTGTTTACACTCTATCATATCCACATAATATTTAGATGCACATTTCAGCCCCAAAAAAGCATCTCTGTAAGCCAAATCACCAGATTACAGTCCATCTTGTTTTTTCCATGATAGATGCAAATCAGGATAAGCCCCACTGCAGTCCAGAGGGTGGCGATAATATTGTGTTTAGTAGGTTGGTTTGGTTGGGTAACAGGCCAAAAAAAAGGTCAAAATAAGAAGAACTGTGATTAAAAACAGTTTGAATAGACGGACGAGGAGTGAAACTTAAGGGCCTCAAACCACGTTTTTGAGATTAGCTTGCTTGACTACAGTGGAATCATGGGACAGTGGGGTCAAAAAGTCTGAGACCGCTCGTATAGACCATTGGTTTTCATTACTAATGAATTGCAGCCAATATCGTATTTGGTTTGTCCTCCTTTTAATTAATGGCAGCGTTCACTTGAGCTGCACAAGTTGGTGCAAAACCTTGACATAACTTGATCCAAAGAGCTTCTTGGGATGATTGCTTTGCTGATGATTGCTTTGAAGAACGACAGTCAGGACCCCTTTCATTTGGTCTTCAGGTATTTCTTGCAAATGCTGCCGAGACCACAAGGGTGTAGCATGAGGAATGGAGGTCTACTTCTTCTTGGTCTAAGGTGTAGTCAGTTCAGTGCAGGGGGTCCAACTCCAGAGTACAGTGCGAAATTACACTGTGGGTTTGTCGTCCTACCTCCTTCACTCTTTCCAGTCATACACTGTGAACTGACGGTCTTTCTTAGTCCACCCCGAGTGTTTGTCCTTGTTTCCCCTCATGAGTAGTGCTTTAGAAAGTCCTGCTTGGCCTTTGAGACCACCTTCTTTTGTCAGAACTTTTGTGGACTTTCAATCTTTATTCAGCAAATTTTGTGTCTGTGATGAAATGAAGTTGCTTTTCTCTCTCCCAGGGAACTAAGCTTGATGTATTGATCTCCCAATGGTGTGGTCACTTTTGGTCATCCTGATCGTGCTTTGGATACAACTGATCCAGTTTCTGCAAAGCGAGTTCCAGACACAACCCCTCCTTAAAAACCTTTCGTCTCGACTCGATGCTAAGAAAGGCTCTCTTTGCTTAGAATAACAATGTGACTTCTTTCACTTTGTTCCGAAGCCTCAAACTTTCCGATTATTTCCAAGTTTACATAAAAACAGAGCTTTTCAATGTGGCCTCATCTGAGGATATAATTTGAGATCTGACTTTTTGAACACAACAATCTAATAATCACACCTGCTTTATTGACGGGGTGTGAAATCACCACGCACAAAGCTGCTTCGGTCAACTTTTGTTTGTACGGCGAAGTTTACCACCGAATGCCTTCGAGGACAGACTGTCTGAAAGCTGGTATCCCGACTGTGCACTCCATTGCATTGAGATTACAAACCAAAAGACATCAGCTTGTCGGAGAGCGATGCGGAGGCAGCAGGATGGAGCCAGCATGGGGGCTATGATAGCAGGCTTTTGGCTCTTGGCTTGGTAAAAACATTGTTGCCTTTAGATGGGGGTCACACCGAATTGTCTGGACTCTCTGACCCATACCGATTCATTCAAAAGCCATGATGGCTCCACACAGATCTAATGGAACCTTCCTCACATCAATACATGGAACAAGTTGTCATATTTTCATCATTTTTTGCTTAATTGCTTTGGTTAAAATATGTGATACAGTACATTTGGATGGAAAGTCCCAGCAGACATGGGATTGAAACACACATTCAGATGTACACACCAGAGTAAACCAAACACTGTGAAGTGGTTTCATGCCCTAAACAGTTTTGGACCAACAACCAGCTTGCACTAAGCTCCAGCAGTGCCATGAATATTCACAAGGTTATTAAAAGTTCAGCTTCTGGAGGCCCAGGGTTACAGAAGAAGTGCCTACTTCAACAGAAAGCATTTTCTCCAAACAACCTGCACAATTGCATATGCGTCTTGGGGAAACTGATGCATTTACACCTTTTTCATATCTGCACGCACTGTGCTTGACCTTTTTTTTTTTTTTTTTGTGCTGTCCTACTCAGACTAACGCTTTTCACGTCTACGCACGGCCCATGAGGTGTTAAAGTGGTGCCGCAGTTTTTGTGTGCCGCACAAATTGTTGCACCTATGTGTCTCTCCGTTCGGGCACATACTCGGTGAAGGCGCATCAAGTTGTCCATCTCTAATCCAGCCGAGCCATCAATCGACCGCGCGCCGCAGTGCATCTGCGTCTGTTTTCATTCATTTTAATGGAGCACATTGGAAGCAGATTAAAGGGTCATTTCGCGAGCTCATCGGGCAATTACCAGTTTTAATTGCTCCCAATCAAGGGAATTAGCAAGAGCCCTCCGTTGTGTACTCTCAGCGTTTCCGCTGTCATTGTTCGACATCCTCCAGTTCAGGCTTAGTGACATCACAGAAGTCAATTAGGGTTTCAAGACACTCAAGGAAGCCTCTTTGTTCTACCTGGGTATTAGAGCTGAGACGAACAAAGGTCCTTTCGACTTTCTCTGAGACTTAGCATTTGGTAGAGCTTCTGTAGAGCTTTAGACTCATTGTACGGCTGTTTCCTTTTATTCACACTGAAGTGCTGTTTCCAGCCCCAAAGTTCAAGCCGTCTTTTAACTAATAATGAATTCACTATTCAGGGTGGTTAATAAAAAAACGAAACAAGCATGCATTTCAAATTCAGGTTAAAGGGCAATTTGTGGCATGCATTAATGCTAATTTAAAATAAAGGATCAATTTTTAATAGCATAGTAATTAATTTTTAATTAAACAGATTTAGCGCTGGCATCTCAAGTTGAATAAAATATAGGATCTATCCACAGCCTTTGATTTCCTGATTTATTGTGCTCTTTGTATGACATTGGAGAGAAGTGGTGTGGATTTTATATTTTCCCCCTGCATGGCGAGGGTTCCTTCTTTCAATAAAGATTGTTTTCACACCAACTTGTACATAATGTAGAGCTAAGGCCTCGGTATGCTTCAAACAAACTGACGAGTGAAGTGTTTCTGCGGGTTTCCAATGGCCACACTGGGAGGCTGGTTGAAAAACCTGCTGTCATAGCCTCCCACTGCCTCCCCAACATCTCTTTAAGAACTCTTTTAGGTCTTGATCTAGAATTGTACCACTGGGAAAAGGCTAAGACTCTAATCTCTCCCCCCCGCCGGCATTGACGGCGTTGCATTCCCCTCTACACACAAAGATGGATGTAGCAGGGTGGAAAAATAAAGGCCTCTCAGAAGAGAAGTTCAAACCGCCGCTGATTGTCTGTTTGCGAAGGTGGGTTCAGATGCCGTGGCACTCTGTTTGAAGCTGAACCTTTTACACTATGACCAAAAGTATCTGGACACTTCCTTCAACATTCTTTTCTGGTTCAACCACTCCAGTTTGGGGTGGAAGAACCTCACTGGCCCATAGACATACAGTACATGTACACGTTGGCGTTAAGTTGGAAAATCCATTTCTAGGTTGTGGACCCAACACATGGATCAACACCCACAACCTCCTGTCGCACTCATGCACACATCCTGAAAATATGTTCCTGTGTACACACACACACACACCCTTCATATTCATTCATATTCAGCTTGACATTTGATTGGTGGTTTCTCTCGGGGGAGGGATAATTGCAATTTAAACTCCCATCAACGGCCAAGTAATGCTGAGCAAATCAAGTAAACTTCCTCAGAAACACTGCGACTCCCCAACAGTGAATCTCCTCACAGCCAAATTATTAATGAGATCTTAATGCAGGGTCACATTAGTATGTAGAGCTTTCAGTGATTCCTGCTTTAATTATATAGATACCCTATCTGTCAGTGAACCTCTGTCGCACTGTTCTTGTCTTTTACTCAACACGCACATGCATGAATATCAGCAAGGCTTTCTTATTTCTTATTTCTCCCTACTTGTAATAGTATTCATGAGAGATTATTTACACAACCCTCCTTTATTTGGCCCCAAAGGCCTTTTGATTAAAACAATGAACTCCCTCCTCCTCAGTGCGATTGAGAGCCAAGGACACTTCACTGAGGTACTTAGCAACAAACAGCGTTTTTGTCCGGGAAATGGTCTTCCTGCTCTTTCAGCCCCGCTGAACGAGGAGCGCGATATTCCACTTTGACAGCCGGTGAGAGAACAGGCTCTTTACGTCCACGTTTATACGACGGCATTGAAATCGTGTTGGTGTAACCTTTTTTTTTACCGTGTCGCTGCTTGTTAACACAAATAAATCTGAGCACCGTCCTCTATCAGCCCGTTTCTTTGAGTGCATTTCAGGGTTAGACGACTAAAGGCAAATCAAAAGACTTCAAATCAGTCCACTGGCTGTTATAGGCAGCCAAGTAAGCCATGGAAGGGCTCATTTTTTTAAAGTTATGCTACAATCCATTCAACTGTTAGTGATAAAACTGATTTAAACATAATATGAATAGCGCAATGCCTCAGAATCTTATATATGACACCTTTAATCTTAGCCATATGAGATATGAAGCTTCCTATAACAATGTAACATATGCTCGGCTCACTGTTTTCACTAAAACCAAAAATCTATGTTGTACAGTAAGTCCTCAGGCATATGTTAGATTAGAAATATATATTAAGAATATTACACAAGGCCTGGAATGACTTTTTTTTTCCAGCCTTTTAGTATTTTGTATATTGCTCACATTTATAATGTGGCTCGTCTGAATAATGTAACACTTCTCCTGGTGTCTTCATGAAATATATTGCATAAATTAATAACAGAGTTCACCTTTTTTTTCAGCTGATGGAGCAAGTATTGCTTCTCGGATTTCTGTCGGCAGCTAGTTTGTCTGTTTAGTTTATCTGGAGGGACAAATTGAAATTCGAGAAATCTTTTCTAGAAAAGATCTGAGATCTGGTGTAACGTGAGAATTTGCTGCTTCTACGTTCGGAGTCTGCAGTGGATCTTTGGAACGTTTTAATTGA
Source organism: Protonibea diacanthus (assembly GCA_028641955.1). Taxonomy (NCBI): domain Eukaryota; kingdom Metazoa; phylum Chordata; class Actinopteri; family Sciaenidae; genus Protonibea; species Protonibea diacanthus. The sequence continues at coordinate 12,712,542 of CM053999.1, read as the reverse complement.
TTTCATTCGTTCTCAAACTGCTGATTTAAAGCTAAAAATATTTTAGCTCCTGCTCCAAATGCGCTCCACTCTGATCAGTGTCACAATGCGAGCACTCCTGCTCTCTCAACATTAACAGCACACTCTGGCAAACCTGGATGTCCGTGGGAACGTCGTTTAACATCACCCGACGCACAAATCCTAGCCAGCATAACAGGTTAGTGTTGTTTTTGGAGTGCTAGCAGACTGTGAGTAGATATGAGCTGACTTGAAAACAGTCAGAGGTCGCGTTAACCGACTATTTTTTTTTAAAACGATGACGGAAAAATCTGAGGGCCACCCGTCATTTTGACAGATTGCAATTGACACCCCTGACCAATCGGTGGCGAAGAGCCAATAGTAATTGGCTCTTGTAGAAGAAGAAAAGTAGAAAAGGAGAGGGCAGTTAAGGGCATACGTGCCAACTGGGCTGCTGTGGTGTCAGAGTTAAGGGAGGAGGAAGATGGGGAAAAACTGCCCGGTAGCTAAGGGCATCAGAAAGCGGCTTCAAACACACACTTTCACCGCTTTGACTCACTTGCTGACTCATGTTTTGGCCGTGGTGAACCGCATGAACCTCATCTTCCAAAAAGAAGGCGTTAATGTCTCGTTCATCTCGCCTGTCGTGAGCATGACTCTGGCCAGTCTGGAAGACTTGATGAATGGGCCAGTTGAGACAGAAAATTCAACAAGGCCTCACAAGACAGCAGGTTCTGTGGTGTCACACTGACACATGTAGACGCGCAGACATTTTCATCTTTACGCACGTTGCCGAGGTGACCAAATCAATCAAAAAAAGATTCCCATCGGTGCATCTGAGCATCATCTCTGACCTATATGTGATATATGTAATATGTCAGTATTATCATTTAAACAATTAAAGTGACTGGTAAAAATATATTATGACAGGATTTTTATGACCCTGTCAGTCAAAATGACAGACAACGAAAAAGTCTAGCGCAGCCTCTGAAAACAGTGTATCGGATTAGAATCACATCACCTACAAACGCGTACCCCGTCTTTATGGGGCTTTGCAATAGGCTTCACTTACAGGTGCCACCTGACGTGCTGCCGTTACGTTACTCAAATTTTAACTCAACATGCTACCCAACTCCTGACACAAGCTGTGGTCTTCTCAAGACTAAGGTCACATGTCACCCGGCTACTCATCGAGCTCCCCTGGCTACCTGTTGCAGCCTGCATTGAATTCAATGCAAAGTAGTCTCCAGTGCTGCACCTACCTACTTACCTACCTACTATATGTTTACTGCATTCCTCCAATGAACGACGCCTGACTCTTCTTGTCTGTTGTTCCCTGTTGGTAGATCACGCTACCAGTTCCTACCAGATCAGGGGCGTCCTTCTCTACCTTTAAAAACCTCCTCTCCAACACTACCAACAACTGGACATGATTAATCTATCCCTTTAAGAATTGTCACAGCACTTACTGCTGCACTGTTCTTTTTTAATCGCACTGTAGCATCTGCTAAATGACTAAACATAAATGTAAATTTGAATGTGCTCCCCCTGCTGGTGGATGAGCCGTGATGACAGACTTGTTACCGTCTGCCGGGCAGAATGGCAAAAGAAAATGAGCGCGTCAACAGTACGTCATTTTTACGGCACCTAATCTGCGCGCGTGGGCCGCATTTACACACGTCCACAGTTAGCTGTTTGAGCACACTCCATGTCCGTGCCTCTGTCTCCAGCTCCAAGTCTTGTTGGTATTAACTGTCCCTCCTCACCCCGAGCCGCCTCGTCCTCCCTCTTCCTGCCTGCACACTCCTCCATGTGATTATTGGATACCGAAAACTGATTAACCTCCCGGTGAAGGTTCAGTCGTATTAATTTACTGCGGCTGCTGGAATGTGCTTGTTGAACGTGTGCACAGATAAGTGTTTCAAATGCCAATTAGTCTCCATGTTTTGTTTTTTTTTTCCCCAGATTTTTACTCGGCTTGGCATGTCACAGTGAGTTCTGCCATCCACTTTCCAAAGACTTTATTAGACAGGAACTTCACACAGAATGGCTTCCAAGATGATGAAGCTTACCTTCCTGTGGTGAAAGCAACAAGTCATACTGTCCTATAATTTGTATCCCAGACACTAATCCTCATTGTAAAACCCTGTACATCCTCTAAAGACAAACCCACGACCGTACCTTCACCCATTCTTCTCCCGCTCTTCCAGGAGTGTGCAGTACTTTGATAAATCTTCTTATTTGTGGGTAACAGTTAGAAGTTGCGCAGTACTGTTTGTACTGACAGACGTGCCCACAAACAGTATTTTACTTCAGCTTTCACTTACTGCCGACGCACGGAGAAGCCATCTCGGATCTTCAGGTCGGGTTTGACGAGGTTCTGAATCCACAACTACGGAATATCAAAGGTGACGCGGTCGTATAAGTGATGTAAAGAGATACTCCAATGTTTTTTAATGTGAACTTTCACTTTGTTCACTTCCACTGAAGCACAGTTCAGGAGTGGATTTGACATCCTGACAGACAGGCTGTGAAAAAATCTGTCTGTCAGAGACGTTCTTGACTGTCAGCGTCCACATGAAGAATTCTCCTGTTTTTACTCAAACATGCTGCAGAACTGAACAGTCGCTGAATAATGCAGGTTTCCAAGATTAACTTTGCAGATCGGAATTCACTTTATTTTCATTTTATTCAACCAAAAATGTGTTTTTGGACTTTTGGGTGGAAACGGCACACACGGTCCAATCCAGCATGCAAGATTTGTTTTTCTCAGAAACAAAATGCTGGTGTTGGATAATTCCACATGTTGCAGTGTTCCTGGGGTCAGGACATAAAAGCAAATGGAGGAAGATCACGCACCAGACTGAGGAAAATAACACTTGATTATAGAAGAGTCGAATTTAACCTGAATGATAGACTCAGATGGGAACAGAGCAAATCCAACCTGAGAGGAAGTTATATCTGTGTGATGCCATGAAATGCTGCACATTTATAAATAAATATTAGTTTACATGTTTACTATATATGGCAAATTTAGTTGATTTAGTCTTAACATTGACACTGATCTGTGGTATACCCTTTTTACAGAACAGTACAACAGAGAGACTTACTCTGCAGTCAGATCAGCAACTTGATATGCGAGAATGACGAGAAAGGCACAGTTCTGCTGATCTCTATGAACAGATATCCGCATATGAATAAAGATTAGGAAAAAAAAAAGGCTAACAAGTTAAATTGTCATCAGATTATAGCTGATGGCCTCCAAGATTGCTTCTTGGCCAATGTCTTCCATTTCTTTTGCTCTCCACACTGAATGTCGCAACCAAAGAACGCTCAGACGTGGTTGGTCAGTTGTGGTCAAGACTTCAAACAGAAGCCAGAGTGCTCCTGGTGCCAGAATCTTTGTCTTTTGCCCACAGGTGCTGCATTCAGGTTCAGAGATCTCTTCATAGAGATTACTATGACCTAGACTCTGGACTCCTACTGGAGTTCCATCCACAGTGTGGGAGGATGTCACGGATGGTTCCTTTAGAAAGGTTCAGAGAAACATCTATAGCCTGTTCTTTTTCCAAGTCTTTTCTACTCTAAAACTGAAACATACAGTTTGAAACTAAGAAAGAATAAGACCTTCAGCCTCTGGGGGGCAGTAATGAACTCATTACAGCTTGGCACGCTATAGCTTGATGCGAGGAAGATGCTGCGGTCAAAAACTTGGACAAGCGACGCGAACGTGAGACTTCTTCTCACTTCAAACGTCAAACTATTTTTTGGTTTTACGTGAGAAAAGACTTCAAGGATGAAGGCTAACTGTTTTATCTGTCAGGTTATCTTCCCCACCTTCAGCTCAGCAGGCTTTTCTATGGAAACTCTTGGCTGCTGTCGGCCTGCATACTGTATCGTGGTAGTAGGAACTTGAAAACTTGAAAGTTCCCCTGAAACACCTCGAGAATTCTGTTTGAGGCTGATAGGAACACCCCAACCTTTTGGAAGATCGACAACCGTCTTGTCAGATATACTGGAAACATATTTTGATATGAAATAATAAATCAAACCATGGGTTTTATTTTGTCACATTCACTGGTGGGTTGTTTTGTAATGGCGGTAGCCTGATAGTCGCTGAGCACCCCCCACCTTCCATAGGTCACCATCTCTCTGACACAGTGACAAAGACAGAGCACTGTTTTTACATTAATCTGGATTATATTACCGCGCTGCAGGCGTGGCTTTTATTGATATGCAGAGCGACTCGGATCAGATCGTCCTCAGCGAATAAAAATATCAACAAAGCCAATGAAGTGGGGCTACAGGGGTCACGCTTCTTCAAATCGTAGATTAAATGGATATTTCGGAACTCCTCAGAGGAATATCAAGGCGAAAATGAGAACGGCGTTCCTGTTTCCCATTTTCCCGTGTTTGTTTTTGGTCTCAGCTCTGCGGCGTCTGCAGGGGTGAAATCCTGTAGCCCTAATAGGCTTATAGGATAATATCTCTTTGTTTTCCTGTCCTCTGTCCTTGCTCAGTGCCTGGTGTTTGAAGACGCTCCCAACGGCGTGAAGGCGGCACTGGCCGCAGGGATGCAGGTGGTGATGATTCCCGACGACAACCTGGACCCGAGCCTAACCCAGGAGGCCACGCTGCGACTCAGGAGCATGGAGGAGTTTGAGCCGCGGCTCTTTGGCCTGCCGGCATACGACTGAGCGGGAAATCAGACCCGAAGCCACAGAGCGGAATTCGATCTCTGTGTCCGTCTCCGTTGTCATCCTTCGAAATAGAAACGATTAGGATGGAGTGAGAAACCAAGCTGACTGTTTTCATGGGTGCTGTAACATGATGTGGGTGATTATATTGATGTCTTGTGGGTGCCAGTTAATGAACTCGTGTTGTTTTCTGCCAGTTGAGACATCATCTTCTCTTTACTCCTTTTTCGAAAGCTTCCTCGACGTGTCACACCGGGTGTCCAGACGTGTTGCAAACATCTGCCACCGTCCTGACACGGGTTTTTGTTTGTATTGCTATGAATGTCACTAAAAAGATTTGCCTTCTTGGTACTGAGCTGAAGAAGATGATTTACTTAAAGGCTCCACAGGTGGCAGTGACACGCCAAATATACAGCAGTGCGCTAACAACGTCAGCGAAGAAGAAGTCTGTTAGGAAGTAAACGTGGATGTAAAGTAGTGTTTTTCAACCCTGATGGTTCCTGCTCCAACACACCTGATTCAAATGAGTGGCTCGTTATCAGGCCCCTGCAGAGCTCGATGACGAGCTGATCATTTGAATCAGGTGTGTTGGAGCAGGAACCATCGAAAACATGCAGGACCAGGCTTGAAAAACACTGATGTGAAGAATGCTGGATTTATAATATTAAAGATAAGGCAGGAAACACAACTTTAACTGCACCTTTGAGTCTCACAATATGAAGTCCTGTACTGTCATTGGTTATCCCGCACTGTCAATCATAGGTGTGCATTTCTACATAAATGAAGTAAATAAATAAAACAAGTGCCTCTACAATCATTCTGTTTGCCGTACTGTGTTTGAGCGTCGGTTGAAGTACACACGTGATCCATTTTTCAGCTGCTTCGGTGTAAAAACTATTCTCAATGATGATTTAGTGATGTGCAGATCAGAATTCATCCAGACATTTAAAATGTTTAAGAGTCTCTGCGTTAAACGTTCTGCTCAACAGCTTTTTAGCGACTCCGCTTCATGTGTTGTCAGGACACTTTGAGTTCTACTCATTAAAAAGCTGTTAAGGTGACGCAGCACATATCCTGATTGCAGACTAGAGTTCTGCTGCCTGAACCACAAGCTTTATGAAACAACTCCAACCAGACACCTGAAGCTTTTTAAGTCTGTATTTAATTTAAAAAATCTGTTTTATTATAAAATTCAGGTCAGTGACAGAGAGACTAAAGAGAGTTTGAGCTTGAATGTCAGTCAAAAGACGTTTTCTGATCAAAGCAGGAATCTCTTGAACACACACACACATACATAAAATGCATCAGGTAATTTGCAGAAAGAGAATGTTTCAGTGAAAAATCAGACCTTGAGCTGGACTTTGAAAATATCCTCGCTCACGTTTGTTTGACGCGTCCAGAAAAGACACCAAAACATCCCTCAGCATGAAAATGAACTAAACGTCTCGTCCACTGAATGATTCTGCTGCTTTATTTCTGTGGAACCACCATGACTGATCCAATATGTCATCTTTACGGTGGCTATTAACATATGTAATATCTATTCATATCATATCAAACATTCATTTGTTGTACTAATACATACTTTCTTTGGCGGTACTAAAGTCGATGTAAGGCACAAAGCCCTGCAGGTAAGGGACCCGCTGTGAATATTAACTTCAGTTTTAGTAGCACTCATATCTACTGGGGGCCTTTTTCTGGAAGTGTTCCAGGGACATCCAACTGAGAGGAAACCCCGGGGCAGACCCAGAACTCGCTGGAGGTAGCCCATCTAGTCTGGGAGCGCCTCGGGATCCCCCAGGAGTAGATGGAATGTGTTGCTGGAGAGAAGGACGTCTGGAACACCCCGCTAAACCTGCCGCCGCCACGGTCCAACCCTGGATAAGAGGAGAAGGATGGACAGATTATGTCAGGTTTACTTTTTTATTGGAAAAAGATATTCGTATTCATCAATATTTGTTTTTTTTTTTGTTTTGAATATAAATTTTATTTGCAAAATGATAATAAAATTATAATTTTCAGTAGCATAGGTTGGTTATCGAGCGTATTTTCACCCGGTATCTCACCCAGTTATCACGGGTTGACCAGCAATAAAGCCCTGGATTTTAATCAAGACCTGTTGCCTCATGCCTGTCACTAGAGTAGCTACACAGCTTCTCATAGACATGGACGAGAAGAATGAAACTTTTCTATTGAAAAGAAATGTCTGTGAACTGTATGTACTGTATGTACAGACTTTTATATCCTAAAGACGACAGTCAGTACATATATAGATGTACAATATCTGTGAAGAACAGCAGGAAACCTTCAGTTAAAAAGATATGTATCTGTATTGTCAGCGTCAGCGACAAAGCCCGGCCGCGTTTCGCATGAATGTTATCTTATTTACTTTAGACTCTGTTGTTGGACAAACAAAACTTCATGTTCTAGCAGTGTGTCTGCTCTCCGTCCACACAGACGTCCTCCAGCTATACAACGGGAGCCTACTAGAAAAGTTCCAGTCCATCCTCGATGGGCAACTTTGGTTTTGTAACCAAATGCTGCAACCTTAAAAGAGACGACGCGGTAGGCATCAAGGTCGACAAGAACTGGACTGGAAATTGCCAAAGGAGCAATGCCAACAATTTATCAGCTGGCCACGGTGTTTTTGTCACACCGGTATGTCTGTCTCCATGTTTGTCCTGTCATTTCCTGTTTTATTTTGAAAAGTAACCCTCCTCTCGTTCCAGGTCACTTGCCCTTCCTCCTGTGCCTCAGTCTGATTGTCTTCCCTGATTCCTGATTGTGTCCACCTGTTTCCCCTTCCCCCATGTGTGCTTATAGTCTGCGTCTCCCTTTGTCCTGTGCCAGTGTGTCTTGATGTTCGTCCAGAGCCACCAGTTGTTATCTTGTCTCAGTCTGAGAAATACCTTCCACAGTTTCCGCCTCGATCTGAGAGTTTTATGTTGGCCTTTTGCTATTTAATTTTCGTAGTCTTCTTAGTTAGAGAGAATTTTGGATTTCATCCCTGATTGTAGTTTTTCCCTCCCCGGAGGTGTTTTCTGTTTAGATCGGTTTTCATTTTTCCCCTTTAGATGATAGGCGCCTCCTTTCCAAGGCGCCTTCTGTTGATCATTCCCTGATACCTTGCTCAATAAAGCCTTCTGTTCAGCTCTGCATCCGAGTCCTACCTCTGTGTCCCAGGCCTGATAGTTTTCCCACCTGAGCTCAATGGGACTTTATCCACACAGATCTGAAGCCAGGTAATGTCATGACTGTGAGCAGCCATAAGCACCCGCTGAAAGTCATGTTCATTGACTTTGGCATGAACTGTCCACTAATGTTCAACCTGATATGGTACAGGGCGCCAGAAGTGATGCTGGGTATGCCATTTAACAGAGCCATTGACATGTCGTCTCTGGGCCTGATAGTTGCTGAATGGGCAGTGAGGTTCCCCTCTACCCTGAGATTAATGAGTATGAAGTGCTGGACAGTGCTTTAAGTGGTAGTTATTATTATATGGTAGTGTATATTATTTTTAGCTGGACGATGCTGACGAGATGAACCAAAACAGTAAAGCTGGGATCTGTAAAACTAAAACAACGAGCTGAAAGGTGCTAAAATGCCAAAATTGCCGGAAGTTGCCTCACACACACACACACCCCTGTCACCTATGCACCTTTCCTGACAACCAATTCCTTTACTCACTTTCTTTACGTCACTCACACACCTCACCAATCCCATGAATCGATGCCCTTTTTTTTTTTTTTAAGAAAAAGGCGCAGAGACGAGGATGGCACAGTCGGTAAGGGAGCGTATAGACTCCTACATGTAACTGATGCCAGTTTAGTAGACCGAGTTTCCAAACTGCTGCACATAAAAACACAAAACTACAGTCCTGTAGTGTCTAAGATATCTGCTGACAAAGATCATTTTCCCATGGACAGATTTAGCCACTAAATCCATGAGCTTTGTGTGTTTTTAAGCTAGTAGAACTGTGGCAGCTAATGCCATCAGTGTGTGAATGTGTGTGAACATGTACAGGCTCTTTGAGTGGTCGGAAGACTAGACAAGTTTTATATAAGTACAGACCATTTATCGTCTCATGAAATATTCAGCTTCAGTCCATATTAGTCGACCTTTAGCCTTTTCTCTGCCAGGTCACTCACCTGTTTGATCGCCGACCTGCTCCATAAACTAACAGCTCCATAAAATACAGAAATTTCATCAAGAAAGATGAAATTTAAAATTCAGATATATTACCTTATTGAATTCATATTTGTTTACTTGTTATATACTTTCAGGTTGTCATGTGAGGAACTTGCAAAGTAATATTTTCAGTGATGAGTCAGGTGAGCTGAGCTAAATGTCTAGTTGACCAATCAGATTGCTCGGTCAGAACTACTGCTGATTTGCCGAAAAGAAAACTACAGACCGAACTTTGGGATTTTGGACTTTTCTCTGTCGTGTGTGTGTTGAAATACGTTTATCAAAATTATTAACTGGCACCCCAGACACCCCGGTGTACCATTAGAATACATACAAGCGTTCATTTTCATACATCTCTGCCACACTGTCCTTTTGTGTTTAAGCGGTCTTTTTAAAACGCCAAAGACAGTGCCGCTCCTCTCCTCGGTGTAAATCCAGTAAAGAGGCTGAGAGTCATCCTCACCCTTTCATCTCTGCTCATGTCTGCCTCTGCACTTAACACAACTCACATGTACCCCCCCGTCCTCTCGCCGAGCGGGCTTTAACAGAAGGCCCGCTGGAGGAGCCTCGGCGCCGCAGGTCCCTCCTGGCTGCTGAAATAGGATTTCACTGCACTCCCATCCACTTCCCCTCCGAGCCTTCCTGGCCTTTCATCCTCAAGGAGGGGGGTAGGTCTCCTCTGCTCTTTTTTTTTTTTTTTTCTTCTTTCCCTGCTCACACACTCATCACTCTGCAGTGTACATGTCATTTACTCTCTCCTGGACTAACAGCGCGGTGCTTTCTTTGTGTGTTTGCTGTTGAAGATGTCTGTATTTCAATTTCAATTCAACAGAGGCTGTGTGGGGGGGAAAAAAAAAACTTCATCAGAACAACACTTTCTCTGCTGTGCAAATGTTTCATTTTTCATTATCAAATAAAGAAATCCATAAGACAAACCCCGGGCATTATGATTATGTAATTGCCACTCATTTTTAATTCATTTTCATCTCCACTTTGATTTCAGATTTAATTAGGCTGCGGGTTATTTTCAGACATGTTGCATATTTTTTTCTCAGAGAGTCCAAGTCATGCATGTGTGTGGAATGTGCGGCTTCATTTTTAATTCATTCAAGCGTTAAATTGAAGTCATATAGCTCGGGCTTAATCCTGTCACATACAGCAGAGTTCACTGGCGGTATAGCCGAATGTCAAGTAGTCTCATAAGACGAGGCCACTTACATTTGACTGTTTATCTCACTGGACTGTTTATGGCTTCCTATTAAAGACTCAGATTTTATAGAAAAGGGGGGGGGGGATCACCTGAAATTATGATTCAGTAACAGAAAGAATTCATGGTAAATAAAAGTTGACGGCGAGTGCCCTTTAAATACTTTTATGAGTTCAAAAAAGGTTCCATGAACGTCGTTTAATGGTTGTCATTCTTCGTGGGACCCATCAAATGAAGCTTGTCTTTGTGTTTCCAAAGATCCCCTCACCTTAAAACCTGATTTACTCCCAAACCATGAACCTATGTGTGTGCCGTTTCCGTGCCTACCAAACTCTAACCACATTCTTGTCACACCAGTTGATTTTGTTTTGGTGAAACATATTTTGTTTCCTGTGGAGAATTTGATGCCCCACACACCACGCACAGAGAAGTAGACAAGGCGCATCAAACCCGGGAATGTTATGTTATGTGAAGCTTCATAACACTGGGATGGGTGTCAAAGTGTCTGCCCTTCAGTCTAATATTTCTCTTATTATAAGTTAAGAAGTGATTGGATTAAAGGTGTATAAAGACATTTTAGGGACGGCATGATTTTATATTAAGCATCTGTATAAGGGTTAAAAATGGGAAATTTCTCAAACGTCTGGAAACATTAGGAATACAACCAGAGTGGATTCTGGGATACATCACAGACCAAACTTCTGCACACAGTGAGGGTGTATGCTGCTAGCTGCAACAGGTAACGGCCGCCTCGCCAGTTGGACTGTCAGGGGTGACTAAAAATTAAAGATTAGATGAGTGAACCCGTTTTTACAACATTGACTCGCAGTGACGTCAATATGCTCTGAGGTTTTTGAGCTGTGTTGCAACATGTTCAGTGTGAGAGCACGTTCGGGCATTCAGACAGCAACAGGGAAACCGGCAGACCCTGACGTCTTTCAATTCATTTCAATGGGGGTCGTGTGTTTCCTCACCGGCAGCCTGCAACACAGGGGTTGCCACAAAAAAAAAAAAAACGTTGCCACCATCCAGGAGAGAAGTTGAGCCAGATTCAACTTTTGGGAGACTGGAGCCACACGTCACGTCCAGCAAGACAATCAAGAAACAGCAGTCAAACCGGAAGACGTTCACAGGAAGACAGAAAGAAAAAACAGGCGATGTTACTGACATTTTGAGTCCAGTTTTAGCTGTTCATCACAGAGACAGTCTGAAGGAAAAAACTGATCTTGTGTCTGGATGTTCCCCAGAGGGGAGGTGTTTAAACAGGTTGTGTCCAGGGTGTGTTGGGTCTGCAGAGATGTTACCTGCCCGTTTCCTGACTCTGGACAGGTACACGTCCTGGATGGAGGGCAGGCTGACACCAATAATTTTCTCTGCAGACCTTACTGTCCGTTGCAGTCTGTTCTTTCCTGTTTGGTGACTGATCCAAACCAAACAGTTTGGAAGAGCAGAGAACAGACTGAATGATGGCAGAGTAGAATTGTGTCAGCAGCTCCTTAGACCTCCTTAGGTTGAGCTTCCTGAGCTGGCGCAGGAAGTACAACCTCTGCTGGGCCTTTTTGGTGATAGTGACTCTGGTGGTCTCCCAGTTCAGGTCCAGGGAGCCCAGAAACCTGAAGGTTTCAACAGCAGGCACGGTGTTGTTGGTGATGTTGATGGGTGGCAGGGTGGGAGGGCTCCTCCTAAAGTCCACTGTCATCTCCACAGTTCTGAGCGTAGCTCCCGATTGTTCTGACTGCACCAGCAGACCAACCGTTTGACCTCCTGTCTGTATTCAGACTCATCACCCTCCTGGATGAGGCAGATGACCGCTGTGTCGTCTGCACGTATAGTAGGAGTGTAGCTGATTGTAACCCCCATGTGTCACCCAGAAAATATGGCGGGAAAAGGCCCTATCTAGAGCCAGTGTTTAGTTTGTCCATTCCTGGCTGCCGTACAGACAGTTAGAATATAGAAGAATATATTCCATTTCTGTCATATTCTGAAAAGAAAACCCCCCAATCTGATACACTGGACCTTTTAAAACAGATATGTTTAGTCAATGCCCCTACATCACAGTGTGTGTGTGTGTGTGTGTGTGTGTGTGTGTGTGTGTGTGTGTGTGTGTCTCTGCACACACCTGTTATAAAATCCATAAGGGCGCTTGAGGCCACGCCATAAAAACTGTCCTTCCAAAAAGAAAAATAAATTAGCATGAGCCTCTTCCCAATCTCTGTCAATCACCCTTCTCTTTTATCCTTGCCGCAAACCTTTTCAACTTTAATTCTGCCTGTGAAGGAAGGAGGGGGGAGCAGAAGGGAGGAGGGGGGCGGCGGCGGCGGCGGCAGCGATAGCTCCCCGACATGCTTCCCAGGCCCCCCTGTCCTTGTCTGTGCTCACGACTGATAGGCAAGAGCGGCCGCGGGATACATTCATCTTCATCGTCAGGGTTTATATCCGGGTTTTATCAGAGCTTAGACAAGAAGCTGCTCTACGGGCAAAGCGTGAAAACACCGGACGCCGGAGACAGACATTGTATGGGTGACCTCATTTTAGACATTAAAGGATTTCTTCTCTCCGTCTTAAGGGGCAGCCAAACAGCCAGTCTCGGGGACTTAAATGTGGAACGCACAGAGGATGGAGACGCTCCGCAGATAGCGTGCGCGCTTCTTTCTTTACGTTTCCTTCCATCTGCTCTCAGACGTGCTTCATGAAAAGATACTGACTGAATGTCATATCTCTGAGGAGGCACCGAAGCAATTTTGTGTGTTTTTCTTCAGGGGATTGTAAAGAAAAGTTATCAACCTTGCTAAAGGAAATGAAGGATTAAATATACAGGAGCTTCTGTATTATAGTCAGGAAACCCACCGAAGAAGTCATTTAGTCTTTTAATTGAATTGTCTGACAGAAACGGTTCTAATCCTAACGTCTGCATCTAAATATTTCTGTTCTTCTGTCTAAGAAGATCCTCCTCTTCCTTTTAAAGACCAAAACAAATAACTCTACTTTGTGCAAAGTGGCACAACTTTAGATCTCTCTATCCTCGACACTAAGCGGAGGCATATCGCAAAGTCTGCATATCTCCAAAGCACAGACTATGGCTGAATTGCCAAGAAGGGTAGAGCCCAGAAGAATGCCAAGAATGCTACTTCCGCTGCCAAAGCGTGCAACCTCGACTTGAACCAAAGGGGATTTTGTGGGGAGATGAAGATATCGAAGGCCTCTGACCCGCGAGAAGCACTTTTGTCTGTCGTGAGATAGGCTGCAGACACTGTGCTTTCCGCACGTCTTCCTCAGTGATGCAAATAGGCCTCATGTTTTATTCAGCTTCGAGTGATGAGAGAACAAATTTGATTACAGGAGCAGGTGATCGAGAGGACGATGCCGGGAAGCAGATTTGTGATCGCAAAGAGGAGTTTAATGCACAATTAAGGCCAGACAATATCAGATTAACGTGTTTTGCAATAATGCTTTGAGGAATTAAGGCCCGAACTTCTTTGTTGTCTTTTAGGATCATGGGGGCTTGATATAATGGAATAATGAGGATTTATTGTTTTTATTTTGAGGATTTTTGCTTTCTGCTGAAATGCTTGATGACTGAAAAACACACGAGTTGCAACAGATGAACAGGTTGAATCAGGGATATCTGAAATGCATAGAGTGGAAAGCCCTGGAGCCTCCATGTGAGGGTGTAGTGCACACCTAGTTGACCCTCACCTCAAACCCAACCCAAAGATTGAGGACAGGTGACCAGTTTCCACATGGATTAGTTCATTAGTTCATCATAAACCAAAAAAAATCATGTGAGAATACTCCACGACCAACACTGGCCACATTGGGTCAAGGGATGAGTTGTAATACCACCATGTTCGATGGCTGGAAGACGATCATTTCAGAAGCGGTTCTGAAGTGGCGCCAGAGATGCGTGGGCGTTTCTGGAATGGGCGTGGAGTTGGGCAGCATTGGCGAAATCAACATTGTTGAATTTTCATTGTGAACTTCCTGTTCCTGTGAGCAAAGAGATTGACATTACTGCTTAACGCATGATTTGATTGGCCGTAATGAAATATGGTCTCCATCTTTAGGCCTATAGAGGGATGGTGAGGGGAGGGTAAGGGTCCATCATCATGAAACTGAAACCAAATCCATAAATTCCTCCTTTCCCTCCGAAGAACAGAGGCAAAGTGACCAAAAATATGCAATTCAATTTCAGCTGGACTTTCCGGGGTTCACGGTAGCAAAGGGTCAGTGGTCGGATTAAGAAACGCGTGGTGCTCAAACCCCGGCAAAGCATGGCATTAAACAAGTCCAACTAACCCTGGTCCAAATTCTCTTTGTTCTAATTAGGTCGGGGAAAGAGATGTGCGAGCATGTTTTCCTGCTCCGTTAATTGATAGATCATGCTTCTGCTGCCACTGACAGTGCTCGCTCTTTTGGGGCGTGTTTGGATCGACAGCATGGTTGCTTGGGTTTAATTATCCTCGGGCCTATTCTGACCAGTCAATAAAGTCTTTGGTTTCCTTTTATGACCGTGTCTCGTGACCTTTCTTTTATTTCTGGTGAAAGTAACTCAGGTCGCTGTGTTCAGGTAGGTTTTATCCATTTGGACACAGTTAATAACCCTAACCCCTAACCCTAACTCTTCTACTGTAAACAGGCATGCCATTATCAGACTACAATAACCCAACAGTCTAAAAAAAAAGTCCTGATCTGTCAATTTGAGTTGGTCATGAAGTCCAAACGTCTCTCTTCTCAGCTCCTCCTGGAGGATCCTGACACATTCCCGAGACAGATGAGATACATCATCTCTGTACCCGGAGGGATCCTGATGAGATGTCTGGGTTTTTTTTTTTTTTTTTTTTTGACACGAACAAGCAGCAGCTCTGCTCTGAGATGTCTGTCCTTACCTCGTCTCTATGGAGAAGACTCATTTTCATGGCTCCTATCCACAATTTCATTCTTCCTTTAATCATTTTGTATGCTTTTAATCTGAGCCTCCACTGGTCTCCTGAATTATTTATGGTGGAATTGATTTCTGACTTAATTTTTAATCACATCTGTATCTATCCCACCTTGCTTTCCACTTGTATGACACAGCCGGTGTGAAGCTGGCAGGGGAATAGTCATTTTGGTGTGCCTCAGCAGACATTCAGCTGCGATATCACACTTTGGCACATCATCGCTGTTTCTTTTTTTTTTTTTTTGAAAGATTCTTTGCAGTGGAGGGCTCAATAAGAGTAAATAGTGATCTAATGCAGAAAGGAAAATGCAAAGTAAAAGGGAGCCCATGAATACTTTACACAGGCTTCCCTGAGAAAAGAGAACAGTGACAAACGAGCTACCAGAGCATCGGCATCTCATTTCCACGGTCCACACACTCTCTCAGAGCCTTCTCTCTCTCTCTCTCTCTTTCTTTTTTATCTCTCGCTGTTAATCTTCTCCTCTTTTGAGGCATACACTCTGTGGCTTACAGCTTCCATTGAAGCTGGCAGAATGCGTGTGAAAAGCGTTCCACAAAACAGTCTCTTCCATCCCCATACATCACACGCCGCCACGAGGACGACTGGTACGGCCTTCTACTTCGCAGAGACGTCCTCCCTGTTACAGCTGCAATAAAGGGGAAAATGAAATATAAATGTATGCGGTAGAGAGAATGGTGCCGTTTAAAGGAAAGCAAATGATGCAGTGAAAGGTCGTCCGGGTTCAATAAAAAGTGCCCCGGGCTTCATGGTGAACACGTCAGGAGAGCGGGTCTCCCTTGATTTCCTGAATTATGGATGTGGGCATCAGTCTGAGGAGAAGCAACATTTTCGTCATACAGTCGGATCCGGAACAATATACAAAATGTCTCAGTGGACCTCAGCCCAGTTTTCATTATAAGTCGACAGCACAAAGAACATTTAAGTCTGTACCAAGCATGAATTAGTATTATCTTTATGGCCTGGTTGGATATGAATGATGGGGTTAGGGTTAGGCAAGACTGGAGTTTGTGATGGGTCACTGACAACAAAGTGACTACAGTCGTTCAATGGGCTAATGTAGTAATAATAATAACTGTATTTGTGCAGTGCTTTCCATAGACAGCGTAGAAAACAATTACAATTACCGAAGGCACACAATGGTAAGAGGCCCAGGTGAAATAAAGTGGGAATGATCTCGGACAAAGATTGGAAAGCTTTACTGGTCATTCTTGGTGAACTTTTAAGATGGTCCCTAAATCCAGCATGTACGTAAGCTGCATTAGATTTGAAGTTCCAGGCTTCGGTATCAGATCATGAGGTAAAAAGAACATCTGTGCAACAGAAGTCAAGCTGATATTATTCTGAAGATTTTTGTGGATTAACCTGATCATCATGTGTGTTTGGGAAAAGTTGCACAATTGCACAAGGCTAAAATAGTTGCAACCATAGAGACAAAAAAAAACAAAAAAAAAACAAGTACTGGATTATTTTCATACTGAGGTAAATGTGAGCAGCTCAGTGACGCACAGCCGGGCTTTAAATGCTTACAACAGAATGCTAACATGCTCGATATGTCGTCATCAGCTGGACTGGTCCTACAGAGAGCTTATATGTGTGTGCACAGATACCCCTCCTTAACCTTGAAGAAATAGCCTAGACTTTGAGGACTATAATGTTGCACTGTGAAGGCAAGGCAGTTGCTGTTTCACCTCAGACCCTTCAGTAAATTTGGGGTATCTCCTCAAATACACCATTGAGGGTGTCCTGTTGGGGAACATCACATATAGAAATACCACCAAACAAGACTGAGAGTGTTCATTCGGCTGAACGTACAATAAGTGGTGCTCTGACGCTGCATTAAGGCTCGAAGAACCTTTAAGGATCCCCAAAAACCAATAGCCTTTTGTCCCTGCTGCGATCAGGACGAAGGTTCCAGATACACCAGGGCAGCACTGGGTTCACAGCAGCTCTTGTTCTGTTGGGGTTGAACTGAACCATTGCCAACCAGTGCTTACCTCCTCAGTGCAGTTAGTTTGGGTTGGTGGGTTGGTGGGTTGGCTCTCTGGTCCAACTCCAAGGAGTAGACTCGGACCAATGTCAAGTGAACTCTGGAGTGATTCACATCTGATGTGATTACCATTTAAAGCAAACGCTATAAGTGTACCATTGTGTCATTGCTGGTTTAAAAAAAGTTTTCTGCTCCTGTTTTGGTGACTGGTGAATTAATCTGTGGAAATCCAGCCAGCTACTTTTATTCCTGAAGAAAAAAAAAACTATTGGCTGGCCACCAGTAGCGCTAGTTAAAAAGTCAGAGAATCACCAAAAGTTCAACTACAGTTCATCCTGAATGAATGGTAAATGGTAAATGGACTGTACTTATATAGCGCCTTTCTAGTCTTCCGACCACTCAAAGCGCTTTTACAGGACATATCTCATTCACCCATTCACACACACATTCATACACTGATGGCATTGGCTGCCATGCAAGGTGCCAAGTGCTCATCAGTTTGAGGAGCTAACCATTCATACACATTCACACACCGATGGCGCAGCCTCGGGAGCAATTTGGGGTTCAGTATCTTGCCCAAGGACACTTCGACATGCAGACTGGAGGGGATCGAACCGGGGATCGAACCACCGATCTTCTGATTAGTGGACGACCCGCTCTACCTCCAAGCCACAGCCGAATGAACGAACGTTTCAACCATATTTCGCTCGAAAGCAAAACTGCCAGTTTCTTGGAGAATCACCAAAGTCATCAGGCTTCATCCTGAACTCGTGCACCAAATCTTGTGCAAATCCATCAAGTAGATTTAAAAAGGTAGAAATATTTCACCGCATAAATGAAGTTTTTATACTTCCAATCAATCCTCTGGGGACCATAAATGTCTGTATCAAATTTCATGGCAATCCATCTATTATATATTTTACAGGACCGCAAATGGCAACTTCAGACAGGCACTAAAGTCAGAGGAGATTCATCTCGATAGCATTAGCAACATTCTTCAACTTGATGAAGTACAACATTGTACATACAAAAACAACCTAGCTAGACTGAACATAAACAGCAACACCACCATGCTAATGGCTTAAACACACCCCTGTATTTACAGCAGGATTAATATTGGACACATGACTAATTCTCCTCCTACCTAGCCAGCAGGAGACCCTCCATTTACAAGCCCTTGTTGTAAAGGAGCCTTTAATGACCCACGCTCAAGGCGCCCCTAGGGAGCCTAATGGACAGTGAGAGATGTCCCCTGTCCTTCCATTTAAATTGTCGTATCAGTGCTCTGCTGAGTGGCCAGGAAAGGTCCCTCTGAGCTCCGTCTGTCGGTCTCAGAACCTGGCTCGGATAATTGGCCTCTGGCTCCACGTGTGACTGTTTAAGTGTCGGGATGCAAACCTTCTGTCAGGCTG
The DNA here is from genome assembly GCA_028641955.1 of Protonibea diacanthus. Lineage (NCBI taxonomy): Eukaryota > Metazoa > Chordata > Actinopteri > Sciaenidae > Protonibea > Protonibea diacanthus. The sequence goes on along the minus strand of CM053999.1, from coordinate 12,694,093 downwards.
CCGGACTGGCTGAACCAATCATCATCCCGGTCCTTCGTAGGAGGAAAGGAATGCTGGCTTGCTTGTATTTCTCAAACCAGTCGCAGTGGTTTTTTCGCGCTGGAGGATGCGGTCGCGGTGCCCTTGGAAAAGTAACGCCGAAAGAAAGATTGTGAGTCAACATCAGAGCTTTGAAAGGACATGTTTTCTTCACTTCAACACAATGCTTAGGAACAAGGCAAGAGCGGATGATGAAGTCTGGGTTCAGGGTTTAGTGTTGACTGCAAAAGCAGCAGTTTAATGACAACTGAGTAACTCCATGCACTATGAAAGGACACAGCATGTGGTGAAAAGTCGGACCTTGTATTGAGTCTTTTTGTTATATTTTCCATCTTTGTAAGAGCCGACAGCTTGTAAACTTGGAGATATTAGTACAGCTATATCAAAACTTAGAATTAGCATGGCGTCCATGCCCTGAGATGAGCTCCTTGATCAGTTTAGGTTCAGGAGGGTCAGATGCAAGCAAGAGGTTCGGCGTGTGGAGGTGCGTGTGGGGTAGCGAAGAGGCTCACAGAGCAGGGAGAGAGGTCCATGGAGACAGTAAAGTGCATCTGCTGCTCTTATTAACCTGTGTATGTCGACCGTATGTATGTCAGCAGGTGCAGAACAAAGCGAGTCACAGACACCAGGCGGCTGGCAGCAGGAGGTTCTGGCCTAAAAAAAAACAAAAAAAAAACCCCAACAACACTGTTTGTTCATTTATAGAAGATTGGATGGTCCCCGGAGGAAGAGGAGAGAGTTTGAGCACTGATGCCACACTTTAAATCATACAAGGTTTGCTTTTCTCTGTGACAAATAAAACAAAGACAGAAATGGAGGCAAGTCTCTAAGGCCTCCGCGGCAATAAAAGCCCGAACAATGTTTAAGAGTTTATATATTGGACAGCCAAACTTTTAGTTAGCCATTCCCAGCTGATTGGAAAATACTGGGTGGTAGAGAAAGTCTTTTGTTTTCACAGCGTTCACTCTCCGCTCTTCTTTTCGAGCTACTCCACGGGGAAATTTGAGATATGCAAATAAGTGATCTTTCCGTGAATAAAATGTTTGTTTAAGCCACTATGTGAGAGAATTCTGGCTTTTGGCACTATCAAAGACAACGCCGAGGCAGACAACAGACGCACAACAGTGTTGACATTTTCACTTGGATTATCTGCAACGGCGACAACAAACATTTAATGTCGGAATAGTTTGGGAGATACAGTGGCGCGGCGCGAATTGCCTCCGCGTTTTGAAATTTACTCTACAGACAAAACTGATTATGAAATAGCGATGTTCTACATCTGAGTTTCCCGTACTCTTGAGAAGTTTACCAGTCATGAAAAGTTCTTTTAAGGCCCCCATGTCAACAACAAATCGACAAATGTCTCTCTGAAGCGCTGCTGACATTTGAGGTTTTTGATGTTAAAAACCACGGACCAGTCGGCTTTGTTCAGACTGCAAGGCAAATCTAGCATATTTTTTTTTTCTCAGATCTATTATTAGTATTTTCAAATAAAAATTGAAAGATTGAATTTGTGTGTCTAGACATCGCCGACCTGTCTGCTAGGGTTGCTGTGGTAACGGCACAGGTACCTGTATGGCACGTACACTCGGTGACGCTTCCAAGCGGCTTTCCAACTGTGCTGTTCTCATGCCGCTCTGCTATAAATGAATGAAGCCTGGTTACTGCAACAAGACACCTGTGATGGCACCCACCTGTCAATCAAAGCCTCCACGCTCTTAATAACTTTAAGCCTTAATATCATCTGAACAGGCGAGTTGTATAAAGATTCACCCTCAGTACAGTTGTCATGAACAGGGAAATTAGCTGTAGAGACCAAAACTGTGCTGCAGTTCCTCCTGTCGTCCACTTGAGGCTGGCTCCAGAAGTGAGTCAGTCTCCATAAGTCCCCATGTTAAAATGTCCAACTTCACAGCAGAAATAAACATGTTTACGGTCTTGTAAAGCTTGTATAGCTAATTTCCCAGTGTGTAAGGGGGTACTTCGTTTTTAACTCACCCGTTCAGATGATATTAAGACTCAAAGTTGCACATAATTAACAGTGTGACCACTTAATTGGCAGGTAGGTGCCGTTACAGATGGCGTCCTTTGACCTGCCTCAGGTCTGCCGACAATGTACGAAGAAGCAGTACATCCAACCCCGCCAGTGCTTCATAGTTTCAGCTTCAAGACAGCACTTCAGAAACCTACGGGTGACGTCACCCAGGCTCTGTCCATTCTTTATACTGTTATTGTTTGAAATCCAATATAAGAGGCCAGAGTGAGATTGGAATCACCACATTTCATGCATTCTTTTTTCTATTTCAACAAACTGATTTCTTTGGCCGTTGTATAGAAAAACACACTTTATCGTGGTGAAACAGCCATGTAGCCTGTAACAGCATGAGAAACTAATTGTGGAAAGACCACAGTATAAAGAGGGATTACCTCCCTGTACGGTACATCTGTGCAAGATCAGGTGTTGTCAGGTCAAACGAGCAGCTCTAAGTGTGAAGCTGGGTGGCGACCGTCACTGTGACAGCTTGAATTGGAACATGTGTTTCTTGCACTGTGAACGCACGAGCTAAGACACACCACGCGTCATTGATAAATCAAAAGCACGCTCACTTTAGCGCGCGCTAACATTAGCTGCCGTGTTACTTTTTTCCCCCCGCCTGATCAATACACAGATATTCATTAGTGATACAGCAGCACAGTTTGAAAATCACAGTGTGTTGCTTTGCAGCGGGGAAACACTTGGTGCAGCTGCTCGACAAACAGGTGGATCACCGGTAAACAGACGAACAAAGCGACCTTTGAATTGAATTGAAAATCTCACTGTTGACCCTCATGCATTGTGTGTGTTTTTTGGAGCACTCCCTTCCTTACCTGGCGTGGTGTGAACAGACGGCCAGAGAAGGCATGACTCAGCACACAACGCTCATGACAAATTCACTGAACGCTGTGGACAGAGGAGACGGGGCGTGCGAGCGTAGTGGGAGCTGTGTTTGCATCAGCGCTGCAAGCAGCGCTTGAATTATGAATTAGCAAAATGATGAATTACTCATTTCTCCCGGTACTTTGGAGCTAATGCATTGATTATAGGTCGGGTAATGGAGGAGGAAACCAAGACAAGAGGTGTCACATTAAAGCTACATTTATAGATCTAATGACGACTGATGCCACTGATCCCTCGCACCTCCATCCGCTGTTTGATTAAGATGTTTTAGTCTTTATTCATACTGCACTTTGTTGTGTGTTTTCCCGCAAGGATGTCTGCCCAAGACAAGTCCAGCCTCACAGCAGATAACACTGATTATCGCAGGCAAAAGGAAGATCTGCTGGTAGTTGGAACTTCTGTAATAAGTAGATCTCAATAGTTCTAAGATTTAAAGCTCTTATAATCTCTGCATTAACTTTAAAAGCTCATGTGGTGCTTTTATAGGAGGTAGAGACCTGTGTAAACACAGGCTTGCCCATTCATTTGAATGGAGGCATTGCATTATCGTGAGCACTTTGGGCAGGATGCTCTGCCATCAGTGTATGAACCGTGAATGTAACAAGTGTTGTAGAGCAGACCAGTTGCACACTTGAAGGCTTTTTAACCTGAAAGCAGTCCCTTAGCTTACGTCTTAAAAAGGCCTCGTTGAAAAAGGTGGACGGTTTACATATTCGAGCCCAGATTGGCTCATGTGCAGAACAAAAACTGCGTAAGGAGGAACACTTGTGCTTGAGTTGGATGTTGTAATTTACCAGAAATGTAATGTAGCATCTTTTCCGGCAAGCCTAAAACCCCAATGGGAACATTTCCGTCACATCATGGCCACAACGCTGTTTTGGTCTGTCCTCCACGCAACTTCAAACCCTACTGGAGCAGGAGCGGAGTGGTTTGCCCGCCAGACTTTGTTTACTTGCTCAGATTTGGTTGTTATTCTTGGTTTATGTGCTTCTAAATATGCTTCTAATTATGTAATTATGCATATGCATGTATATATACAACCAGCAGTTTTTCACAGGGTATTTTATTTTGAAATTCGACCACGGCACGGCACATATGTCCTTTTCCACTCAGCTGTTAAAAGGTTTAGTTTAGCCTGTTCTCAAACTTCATCATCAACCAAACCTTTTGATAAACATCACATATAATTTGTAATAAAAATGTCACGTAATGATTAATCAGTCCACATCCACATTACTTACAAACGTAATTTACCAATTAATATATCAATTTATTGACATTTTTTCCATCATTGCATTTGCAATACTAAATGACGCATTCTCTATTTGTTCCCCTTACTTGATTATTAATCAGAAAGTATGTCATCAGTCATCTTATGATATGATGGATTATAATGAGTGCAGACTGCTGTCATTACATGCATATTAACGCAACACTTTTTACGACAGTCATGACTGGCAATCTTCAAACTGCTGTCTTCAGTTACACTTTACCAGTGATGGTTACTGAATTAAATCAACATTTATGAGTTTCATTTGAGCTCGATCAAAAGTGGGAATAGAAATCACTCAAAGTTAAAGCTGCGGTATGATGGACGGATTTATTCCGGACGCTCTGGCGTACGTGGTTAAACATAGTGGTGTGGTAGAAGTGGGAGCCAATTACAAATCCCCTGTGTGTGAGTGTGTGGTAGCCTTTTCAAATGGAATCATTATAAGATCAAATTAAACTCAAGGCCCCAACAGGCTGACATTTCTTTGGGGGGGGGGTTGCCGTTTGGTGGCTCCTACAAGCAAATCCACTGTCCAACCCTCTTACCACATCAGAAGCCCAATCCTCTGGGAGCTGGAGCAGAATGGAGAGCTTATGCCCCTCCACTCCCCTTTGGACTGAGCAGGAGCAGCTGTAGGACAGGGCACTTCAATACCAGATTTTAATGAGACGTCAGAAGAATTAGGGCTGATAGAATTCCCCGCATCCCCTAATTTCCCCCTCATTAATAAGACAGAATCTGTGCTCATCAAAGGGATCCTGCGGAGAAGTCTCTTGGTGGGGAAGTTGGCCAGCGAAGAGAGGAGCTGGTTCCAGGGCGTTCTAGCCTCTGGACGTTATTGACCTGTGAGTGCACATTCTGGGCTACAGAGGACTGGCGCAAGTTTAATAGTACCAAAGAAATATTGGTGATGTTGTGATATGTATTCAGCAAGAGAGCTGTTCATTTCACAGTTCACTCAGTCTCTTTAGGAGATTTACGAGCGGTAAAATCTTTATGGATTTTTTTGATGGCCCTCTGATGTGGCGGCCTACTGAGATTTCTCCCAGTATGCCCAATGGCCAGTTGACCACTGACCGATGGAAAAACAAGATTTAACCAATTTTTCAGTTTCTGCACAGCTTCACCTACTTTCAGGATGCACGGTAATGGAAAAGATGTCTGAGGAGGTCAAAGCTCCAGCAAGGCTTGGAGTAGTAATTAGATTGGAACAACATTGTTAGACCTAGGGGGTCATCATGAAACACAACAAACATTTAAATACGGGGTATCTAAGTTGAAGTGGGTCATGTGGCTTCAGGCCAGTTGTAGTCAAGGGGAGTGTTTAACGAAGGACATGGATGACAGCATATAGAGAGAAGTTCATCTAGGGGTAGGGGTATGTTTGTAGGGAAGAGGTCTCAACCCAAAATGTTCCTCTTTCAAGACCTTTCAAGACCTCTAGACCTTTCTGCGTGGAGGCTTTGTCTGCATGGGTTCTCTCAGGGTACTCTGGCTTCCTCCCACAGTCAATATTTGGTTAACAGGTTCATTGTTGCATCTAAACCGCCCTTTTGTATGAATTTGAGGGTGTAATTTGGTTTGTCTCTATGTGTCAGGCCTGTGACCCTGTGTCCAGGGTATACCCCACCTCTCACCCAATGTCAGCTGGGATCAGTACAAACTAACTGGGGCATATGGAGTTGAAAATGTTTCAACTTCATGGGGCCACAGCTCATTTCTATCACAGGGCCCTGCTGGTCGGTTCTCCTATTGGTCATGTTGGTTTGGGCCTTTGAACAAATGGTCACTGTTTCGAACTAAGAACCCTGTTCTGGCTCTGACAGCCCTGAGTGCCCTGTCATCTTTCACGGCGAACAAGCTTGTGCTTGGTAGACCTGTAGAAGGGCTGCGGGAGAACATTTTATTTACATCAGCAGCACTGCTCATGGGTAACGGTCTTATTTCCAATCAGATTTTTGCAGCCGAGAAACAGCATGTATTTGCTGAGGCAGCTGTCATGATAATTGGCCTTTTAGAATCCGTTGGCCCTTCAGTGGAGAGCTATCGATTTCATAATCACTGCCGTACTTCTCTCACTGACCTCTACTGTACATGGCGAAGGCCGAGCCACCGTGTTTCCAAGAGCATAATTAGAATGGATCTAATATCTTTTTTATATGCGCGCACGGCTCAGCTGTAGCGCGCCGCAGCCTTCCCCCCCTGCCAGACCTTTATTTACCCGAGTAGGCCTGCTGCATTTTGATAAGAGCCTCTGTCTGGAAGAATTAATGTAATGCCTACCCAAGGAGAGGGGTTTCAATTAGGGAGCGGGACAAGTTCGAATGGGATAAATTCGAGCAAAATGCACCAGCACCTCATCCCGTATATATGAGAAGGATATAGACTCCTCCACAATTCTGAAGACTCCCCTTTATTTCTGCCTCAGTGATGAGCTCTGGATGCAGCCACGTTCGGAGCATCATTTCCATGCAGAGCGTCCTTCCTCTCTTAGCTTGACGGGCTGTCAGCGCGTACAGGCCGCTGCTCATTTGTGCACATTACCCATTTACTTCCTCTGTGAGAAGTGTTGTTGAAGACAGGAAAGTCCGCGCGACCAAACAAACTTGAGATGCAGCAGTAGTTAGTTCTCTCATTTTGGAGGTGGAACTTTTGGGGCTGGCAGAGAGAGGGCTCGTGTTGCTCCTGACAGATGTTGCCAGCCTTTGCTCGTCGCTAAATCACCTTCAGCTAATTAACGTGGAAAGGCCACGCTGCAGACAGACATTCTGCGTAAGAGCCAGACGCCGTTTAGAGAAGGGGAGGCTGTTAGCCGCTATCAGATGACAAAATGAGGGGAAAGTGAAAGACGAAATGAAGAATCACTCATGACATGAAGTGGAATGGGCCTTTATAGCTGACCTGGAGCTAAAATCTCCTCCCTTGCATCGATGTAAGATTTCTTTGCCTTCTTCCTCCCCCTCTCTTGTCTTTCTTCTTCTCCTTATCCTCTCCTGCCTTCTTCAACCTTTCATGTAGATGTATCTTTAATAAATCCTGGAGCATTAAAGTTCATGCTTGACCTTGGCAACAGCACTTTGACAACTAGAAGAGTGCACTCAGTACAGGCCAGATTTATTATTAATTTTTTTTTTCTCCCCCCACTGGCATTCCATGAAGAACCCGTCCTACTCTGTCTCTGACTGGCTAGTGTTTGTTGCCTTCATTGGTTGGTTATGTTATGCTATGGGTTAGAGTCACAGTCCAGCTCTCTTACAGTCAAGATGCAGAAACAGTTAGTCATTCACCTTGTAGCACATCTGGACATCTGCAGATGTTCCACTTCAAGATAGGACCATATTTGTCTGTGAATTTCAATTTTTGGGCCACGGCCTGCAAAGCCGTGAGCACGCACATAAACACGCAAACATACAGACACATAGATGATGACAGCTAGGACAGTATTAAATGTTCCTGTGCCACCATCAGTCGGTCTGTTTTCAGGTCGCCAATAAGAATGAGCCTTATCTGAGGGGCTTGGTCAGGTGGTTAGCACCATAGTGGGTGCTTTATCATGTTTTCTTCACTGGAAGGACACTTAATGCATCCACGAGAGCGCCTTCGGTGATATACAGGGTTAGAGAGTAGGTTGCCGCGGGCAGAGGGCTTCACGTTTGATGTGAGGCCACCGAGACTTGATAACGGAGATGATATTGATTGGGGCAAGCAACATAATTGGATTAAGGAGGTTTTGCGGCATCCAACAGGTAGGACAGAACATTTGTTAGTTGTTGGAGACGTTAGTCTAAGGGGGATATAAAGCGGGGTATCGTTTGCATAGCTGTGAAGAATAATGTCATGGTTGAGGATAACACGACCCTTGGGAAATCGATCCTAGCTAGGTTAGGGGGGGCCATGGAAGAAAAGGTTTAGGCAATTAGTACTGAAAACCTGTATCAGTGTGGAGGGAGCGGACGCATTCAAATGCCGAGTCTCTATGATGCCCATTCTTCTAAAGGACTGATTACAACTGAGTGGTCGACTATTAAGAGTTGAACGGTTTCTGCAAGTGGCAGCGAGCAGCAGTTCATTCATTAGAAGTACGTTGAGTGGAGCGGCTTCTAAACAGTGGAGAAGAGAGGTAAATTCTTCAACGCTCTTCATAACAGAAATTGAAGGAAGACAGTCTTTTTGAAAATGTAAGGAAAAAAATGTTAAATATTCTTCTTCTTATTATTGAATGATCTAAAATAAGGGGCTGAAGAGAGAGAGCTGCTCCTTTAGTGGTGGTTATCGCATGTTTAAAAGCTGGTCAGGAAAGAGCCAGTTGAAAGGGAGCAATTAACTATAGACAGGATATTGGAAGTGACTGAATAAAACACCTCTTTACGGAACGTGAAGAGCTTTTCCCGTGCTGTCTTCTCAGATCCTCGATTCGCTCATCAATCCATGCCGGCGCATTCGGTCTAATAATTTTGTTTCTAAAAGGAGCAATAGAGTGAGTATGAGTATCTCTGCATGCATTATTAAAAAACAAGAAACTCAGCCCTCCGCTGAGAATTTCTGGCTGATCAAAGGTCCGGGGAGTAGCAGTTTAAAAAGGCCCGGCGGAATCGCTGAGCTGAATTTGGGTTAAGAGAACGGGATTGGAAGCAGGCAGTCAGCTCGAAGCAGGTGGAGGGAGTAAGGACTGGAGGATGACAGGCATGTGATCCGAGTCAGGAAAGTCTGGTAGGTTCAGGTTCGCTAGAGGGAAACCGTGAGGATGAGGTCAAGAGTGTGACCCTTAATATGGGTTGGGTTATGTAAGTGAAAGCTAAAAAAAAAATCATATTCCCTACCTACAATTTATTACAGAGGAGCCCTCAACACCCGCTCAACAAATAGAGATATAATATTAGAACTTCCTTCTTATAGCGCCATCACACACACACACACACACACATGTGGCACTGTCTTTGGGGTTCATATATACATAGATAGACATATAGATAGAGAAATCTTTGGCCAAATATTCACAAACTCTCTCACTCAACTGGACATCACACATTTGAAGTAAAAAAAGGTTTAAAGATCTACAAAGGAAGGAAGAAGATCAAATGAACTATTTAAATATGTACAAGTTATAGACAGATCTTAATCCATAGCTCCAGAGAGGAGTCTCCTCAGTCACCTCCTGCTGCTTATGAGCACTGTCGGCAGAAGAGCTGTGCAGCAGTGTAATATCTGAATATATTTGACACCAGTTGCTTCTTTCGAAATCAAATCATTAAGAGGGTCTGAAAAGTTAAAATCTAGCAAGAAAGTTGCCAAGTTTGCGACCCCGCAGCCGAGCGCATTACGATTTCGATCAGCTACCCACAACACGGTGAAGGTTCTGTTACTTCGTTAAATCTGTGTGTGTGTGTGTGAAGAGTATTCTGATACAGCTAAACAGCTGCAAGACCTTGACTGACAGTCGAACTGGCACAGCCGGGGTCGCCGGGCTGCTCGCTCCCTTCTCTGTCACCTTCAGGCTCACAAGGCTGAGATGACTGACTGGTAACGGTGCCCAATGAATAATTTGTTGCTTTAGAACATTTGGCTCTGTCAGCCTCAGGGACTTCCAACCTCTCCTCTCTCTGCTTCTCAGCACCAGCTTTCCAATTTTTTTTTTCTGCCTTTTTGTTTGTCCATCTCGCTTCAATCGACTGTATCCGGATGACGGAGATGTGAAAGAGATGAGACCCAGGTAACGTTAGAATGTCCGGGATACCCAACACAGCACTTATTTAAAAATACGCATATGTTGCATTGCATCAACCCCAATGGATAGAAATCCATCATGGTGATGGAGGAGTTTAAGTATGACTACAGATAGAAATGTTTAAATCAGAAGCGGTAACAATGCTGACTGATAAAAGTTTAGAGGATTAGAGTTTAGGAGTTTCGGGAGTTTCGATTTGGAGGTCTGTAAATTAAACACAGAGAACAAAACCGAAAAGAAGTTTTAAAACGACCAAGAGTGTCTGGCCGTGGAGAAGGCCTGGCAATCATTTAAGTGTACCCCAGACAGTCTTGGCAGTTGGAGGTAGGAGAATTCTGGGAGGCAGGTTTCATTAGGAGGGACACTATCAGCTAAACTCAGGCCTCAGCGAGTCTCAGTGACTAAGAAAAAGTCAATATTGCTGGACTTGATAAAATCTTGGTAGATGAAATATTTGTTTGAGAGAGACCTCACACTGAGAAGAAAAAACATAACTGAGTTATTGGCATAAGAATAAGATGAGGCCCTGCAGACGTACTGACCCAATATTAGATACAAAGATAGAAGCTGACCAACTCCAAACGCACTAGGATGACTTCTGTCTGTCTTAAAAATGTTTGGTTTGAGTCAAAGTGGTTCATATATCTGGCTGTCACGCAGAAATTAGTTAGCCAAGTGTGTAAACCTAAACTAGCCTAAAGCATTTGGAATGGAGCCAGACAGGTCCACTTGTTTCCAAGGCTGTCTGTGGTCGGAGCTAAAGACAAGCTCAGACTAATACAGACTGATGCACTCTATGACTTTTTCATAGGATGCTATCTAAAAGTTCACTGCTTAATAAAGGTCTTTCTTCAAGCTGAAACGGCACATTTCAGAGTGCCCTCGATGTTACACCTGTCAGGTAAATGGATTATCTTGGTAAAGGAGAAGGCTTATTTTAACAAATTCATCCACAAAATTTAAAAGTCTTTGACTTCAACTCATGTAAAATGGGAGAAAAAAACAATTGTTCCATTTAATGTTTAAGTGTAGACCGTGTTAGCATGATGTTAACCCCCATGAGCGCAGTGGGATCCGGATTGATTTGTGGGAGCCTCTTAACCTTCAAACAGCCTCCGCTGTAGATGGTGAGATTTCAACGAGCTGCCTGTCAGGCTCCACAGCTAGCAGTACTAGCATGAGACCCCGGACTTACCAGGGAAGCTGGAAGATAGCAGCATCTTCCCCACGAGTGAACCAAAGGAGTTTGGCAGGAGCGGTGTGTCCCCTTCCAAATGGGGGGATAACCAGAGCCAGAACATGACTACCGGTAATGCAAACACGTCTTCATTCCGGCAGATGTGAAGCTAGCTGAGCTCGATGCTCATGGGGTTCCACATTTCCATTGTGGTTCTGGAGAAGTTGCTAGGGGACAGCAGAGAAAGGAGGCAGTACGCCAGTAGAAGTCCGGTCCAACTTTCCTGTGTCTTAGTGCCACTGAGTGTCGTTCCTGTACAGAAGTTAGCATCTATTGACAACCACTTGGGAAAAAAAAGTTCTGTTTTGTCTTGAGCTGGATGACGGTGTTGATGTAACATGAAAGGTTAAGCACCACCTGTACATAATGGGGATTCTATTAGTATTTTAAGACTTCACATTTCATCTTCTTAAGCTCTAAAAAGCACGAGTTATGGGAAGCACAAAGAACAAAGCAGTCCACTCTTCAAAAGTCAATATGGTAACCTTGGATTTGTAAAAACTGGTGCCAGCCAGCAGTGCTTAAGACAGGACAAAAGAAACTTTTATTTTGAAAGCATTCATCTTTTCTATGACTTGAGATTCTGATGTGAAAAGCCAAACCTCTATTTACAAGGCAAGTAGGCACATTGAGTTTGAATGTGAGACATCAGGGACTGAATGCCTTGAAAGGCAGTTGGTTGAAAGAGTTGTTATGTCCTGTAATAATTCCTGTTCATACTGGCTGTCCTTGTTTGAGCAAAAATTCATATCCTGTGCGAGGAAGATTTTACTCTGTGGCTCCTGGCAGATCCTGTCACCTCAATTATACTATTTCACCTTATACACACTGCAGCTCCTTGAACCAACTTTGCCAATTCTCTTCCCAAAACATGAGTAGTCCAACAAGTAAATCTACAACAATAAAATTCGATCATTTTGAAAATTAAACTGAAAACCTTGATACATGACTTGATGAATGGGAAACAAGTGAATCATAATCAGTTTGAGAACGATGACTGAACAGGTCGGGAAGTGTCAGAATATTTAAGTGTTGGGTTAGTTGCCAATTCTGTCACCAACTTTCCGATCGTATTTCTCGGAGCTACAGTACGGTACAGACCTCAGCCAACCAAGGGGAGGGAGTCATCAGAGACCACAGCACCAGAACATCGATCAAATCGGAGACGTGGGTGGCGATTTAAAAGTCTGGAAGCAGGCTAAATTCAGATAACCCCTTCCACACCTCCATATAATAAGCATGTTTTTGTCTTTTTCCGGCAGGGGCTTCATTCATTTAGTACATTATGGTATATTATGAATGAAATAAATCATGACCATCCCCATGCTCTATTATGTCACACATTGAGACACCAAGACCTATTGTTGTTATTCATAGGAATGTCATTCTTCTGTCTGTTTCTGGATTGATGTTTTTTCTCTTGCATTTTATACCATGAGGTCAAGTTCCAAAAAACAGTCTTGCTACAATTAAATCGGGATTAACATCATCACACATGGATACAGTTGAGTCTGTAGAATCCACATGAGTCTCTGCTTCCCATGCAGACTCAATTTATACAAGTCCATCATGGCCTGGTCGACGCCTTAGATCTTCTACTTTCATATGACTCCAGCATCTTCACTCTGGCTTTAAAATTAAGCCTGCTCCAGCTCCTGGAAGACACTAATGAGTCCATGTAGAGTTGGAGGAGAGGTTAATTTTACAAATTAACCTTCATCAAAGTGTCCCCATTGTTTGGTCTGGTTGAGTGTATGAGCTGAATTCGTTCAGAAATGCTGGATGTGTTTTTGTAGGAGATGATGATGATGATTCCAAACTGCCTTCCGTTAAGGCGATCCAGTTGGTTCAATGTCTGGGGAAAGTTGAGTCCACTGGGCTGTAGTGCTTCAGTGATAAGCACTAAGTGAGTTAGTGCAACAAGATGTGTTTTTAAGGGCGAGACCAAGTGTGTGCAATCACGCTAGCAGCCCTGCGTGGCTGTAATGGTCATGTAAAGAAATCCTAACGGCAAGACAGATCTAATTTAATGCTCAGGTGTTACGTCAGCCTTTAAGCATTCAACCATTATCTCACTAGCTTAATGTATCGACTGTATATTCCTATACTGTCTTTTTCTTTAGTATCTTTCCACTGGACAGTGTGTGTGCACCTGCAACACATCATGTATAGAAGCAAAAAGAAAGCACGGAAAGAAATGTACTACATATCCAACATGTGATGCAATAAATATTATTTTATGAATAATACAAAACAATCCAATTCAAACCTGGCCTGAGACTGACGCTGGAACTTCAAAAGGTCTTGAACCTGACCTGAAATCTAATACTCCATCAGGACCTGACGGGTTTGGCAGGACTCTGGTTCACATGAAGTTTTCTTGATCAAGACACCGACTCCCAAATTGCTCCTGATGTGTGTACGCAAGGCAAGAAAAGAAATGTAATCCGCTTTGGATATAACTGTCGAAATTAATGTAATTATCAGAAGCAAGTTAGCAAGAAACACACAGCACTGCTGAGGCTAATGGGAATTTCATTAGTCTTGCAGGTATTGGGTCAAAAACTACTGGATACAATAAAGATTTGCTGATGGTGCTATATGAAGACTCACAGGCTGCATCAGATGTCATCCACCACCCAGCGCCGCCATCCTCTCTGCTAGTGTGGCTAAAAATACAGCAGCTAATGTTGTGTTTGTTACAAACCCGTCTAAGCTACATAATTATGTATTTATTTTACCTTAATTTAAGCTGGATTCACTCAATTGGGGCCAATTTTTTGGCAGCAGCAGCGTAAAAAAATGGACAACCCTGATGTGTTTTTGGCAAAGAAAGCTGCTCGTGCAACGCGGCTGGCCTAACCTACATACTTACAGCCTTATAAATAAGCAACTTATTGGAAGAAGGCAGGTTATTCTTGACAGACGTCTTTGTGAGGCAGTAGGTGCCTGAAATCCGCACGCAAATACAATTTTAATGTGCATCCTCAGACAAACTTAATCTTTACCCCAGAAACCGTCACACTTTTCTTGGCCCTTTTCTGGTCAGATGCTGCATTCATACTAAATTCCCCTCACCGCTACTGCTACTTATATTTAATTGAAAGGTAGATTAAAGTTTAAAATCTACATTTGGTACATTGTTACGCTGCAGAGAGACTTTCCAGCCAGTTTGAAGTTGGCAGAGCATGCAGGCACTCAGGGGGCAGGTGGGTTGAACCTGTGGCTTTGGAGATCTGCTCACCGTTGTCAGAAAGCCACGCCGCGACGCCAACCGGGCTCACGTTAAGTCCCACTTGAGTCGCTCTTGCAGCTTTTTGGATACCGCCGCTTTTTATGTCACCGTCTGCTCTAGATCAGGAAGTTTTGTTCCTCCATGTCTGGAAACTTCTTGCTATGATTTCTGCTGGTTTTGCTCGAGGCAGTGTCTCTTTCAGCCAATATTTGGAGTGTTTTGCAGTGTGCAGAGAATATCATCAGCCATGCTAGCTGAGGATTTGTCAGTTCACACCGACTGTGTGCGTTCACGGGAGATTAGAGCTGCTGATGTCAGTAACTTTTCAGCTGTCGGCAGAATATCATTGTATTTTTAGGTGACAGCACAGGTGTAAACATTTTCTCCTGGCTATTATGAATCTATTCCGAGAGATTCCACAGACAGCTGCATCAGCTTATTAAGCAGAGCACAAATAAGACAGGAAAAACAAACTGTCACAACCCAAGTCAAAGAAAATAATCAGTGTAAAATCAAACCAGGCTGATGAACACACACGCTGGCACATACACACATGCTCTGAACCTAGACTAGACCTAGACTGTAAGGACTTCATGCTCTTCTTTGGTTGTCAGGTAGTTCTTCCATCTCCTTCCCCACAAAGATGAAAAACCGGAGGGTGTAGCAGGTTTCTGAAGAATAGAGGACTACCTCCTGTTGGTCGGCGCGGAGTCGATTCAGGTAAAGACTTGAATATTCCCTCCACCATGTTTGACTGTGGGTTTGATACTCTGCTGTATCATTCTCTCTCCTGTTTGTCACCTTGCATTCACCCTTCTGTTACTGCCAGTAAATAGGACTTTTGTCCAGTTGTCCACTGTGAAATGCTGGGATTTCTTAATCCACCCCAAGTGTTTGGCCTTGTTTCCCCTCATGAGAAGTCCCATGTTGTTTTTACTTAGTTCTGAATCTTTAAACTTTCTGAATATTTCTGTGAAAATGTTGGAGAGAACCTTTGGACCCCTAAAGTGTGGCTCAGGCTCCCCCAGTCCAGTCGACGAGTCCTTGAGCAAGACCCCAAATAGAGGAAGCACTGTATCGCTCCTGATGAGCGGTCGCCAGCCTCTGCTATCAGTGTGTAAATGTACCGGCGCATGAGCGAATACGACGGGCGTTGTAAAAGTGACTATGAATGAATCGTCACAGAACGTTTTGTTCCATTTCTAGGACGACCTGTTTTTAGCACATGTACTGACGGATTCGGGGTCGTTATTAATAATCAGCAATCACAAATCCCTGAAAGCTCAATGCAATAAGAAAACTGGAGAAAAATAGACAGAACAAAAGGATATGAAAAACATCTTGACCAATTTGACAACATGTTCAGCATTTAGAAGGGGGGAAAAAAAAGCAAAAATACAAAGTGAGAAAATTCATCCAAATTCAGAAAACAGGACTAAATATTTGGTTGTGTTCTCTGTCGACTGATTTACAGTTAAATTGTACAAACACAACAATGAACCAAGTCAGTAATAACTGCCTCGCTATTCATCTGTCCACAAAAACAGAACAAGTGAAACGTGAACGGAAACATAAGAGCGTGAGCGTCGAGGTTTTCCTCACTCTTTCTGCCTCCTGCCGCTCGCGCTCAGATTACTCGAGGTGAGGCCTAATCGCTTCGATTAAACAGATCGCCGTGCGACGCCGTTTAAGATAACTCCTAAGTTATTGATGAAGATTCTTTCTGCCCAATGTGACAGAGCTGTTCGAGAGGCTTCCTTTCACCACATCAATTAACCCTACACGGTTTCGGCATTAGCTTCCCGAGACTCACACTTGTCATTAAACACAGAGACCTGCAGCTCGTCGCTTCAGTGAACAGATTAAGAAATGAAGGTTTTTTTTTTTTTTTCCGCGCGAGTCCTTGTGCGGTTTTAGCTGAAGGACGGCGTCCTTGCTCAGCCGGCAGCTCTCTCTTTTAGAATCCAGAAACATCACAGTATTCTTATTAAACTCCCCCGAAGAACAGAGATGACACAGAGGACTGAAACATTCACGTTATGACACAAAGTATGCTGCTAAAGAAGCTGAGCGCGAGCTATTACGAGCGAGGAATCAGAGCAACTTTCATCGGTGTTCGTTCAACATAACACATTGTAACATTCTGACATGAACCTGCATGAAAAGATGTGTCACAGTCTCAGAAATGCACAGCACTCAGTGCACTTCAATGCATCAGTTTTGTTTTGGGTAAATAAAACTGAAATATTTCTTATTCTGACTTAACAAAATGGATGAACAGTAGCTGATATTTAATATTTAAATGCATAGATGGATCACTGAATGGGCCTGATGGACGGTCGTGAAGTCGTTGCACCCAATGATCCATCCAATAATCTGTCCAGTACCATATTTTCCGAACTATAGAGCGCACCTGAATATAAGCTGCACCAGCTAAATTTGAAATTTTTGTACATATATAGGCCGCACTTGAATATAAGCCGCGGGTTTTCATGTTGTAACATGAGATATTTATACAGAAAGGTACATGGAACATTTTTTTTTTTTTTTTTTTTTTTTTTTTTAGTTTTAATTTTTCAAACTGTGCCTGAAAATCAGCAGTACGGCACCTACACGGCATCAACGCAGGATGCCAAGATTACGTGCAGTAGCTCTATTTCCTTCTTTGACGGCCAGATCGATTGCCTTTAACTTAAAAGCTGCTTCGTGTGTTTTCTTCTTTCTTCGTGTTGCAAAATCAAAACTAGTGTCTTCTTCGGCGCATAATCTTTCCCCATGTCTGTCTCACTTTTGCGTTGACTGCTAGAGAGTGCCCCACGTTAGCCAGTAAAAAATATCTATAAATTAGCCACACTGTTGTGTTCAAAGCGTGTGAAAAGAGTAGCGACTCATAGTCCGGAAAATACGGTAATCGAAGAGACTTCCTGTCTGCGACTGAACCTTTAACTTGGTTGAGGGTCGCGCATCAGGACCCCTAAAAGACAACTGGACCTATTTAAATTGGTGCCAGATGATGAATATATTTCTTCTAAACATACAATAGCATGGTTTTATTTTCAGACGTTGCAGTGCGTCGCCGTGCTCACGTGGCCTTCTCCGGTGGATGAAGTCGCGGCGAAGGTGCGGTGGAAAAATGACTAGCGCCCTTAACGCAACAACAAATCCATTCATCCCAAACACATCTTCTAAAATGCAGCTATCACACCCAAACTGTCTCCCTCTGACACATGATGAACTCGGCCACAGTTTGTCATTTGTTGATTTTCGCCGGCTGCCAAGGCTTCGAGCCAGCGAGTCTCACTGTGTGTACGGTAATACGATCCGGCCCTGAGGGCAGACGCCAGAGGAGAGAGGTCTAGAGTAAAGATGTGGCTGCCTGAGAGGTGTCGTGCTGCAGATGGATGCTCCGCTTTCATCTTTTTTTTTTGTTGAAGGGCATCCAAAGACATCTCACATACTGGATGTACTGTATTATGTTCATAGCTGGTAGAACTAAGAGGCTCAGTCCCCGAGAGCTGAAATCTGTTCTGTGAAACAATCAAGACCGGGTCAACGGAGGCTGACTGAAATATATTAATACAATTAGAATTATTTAGTTTTCTGAGCATTGAATTCCAAAAATGATGTTTTAATATGAATTAACGGTGTTGCACGGAGCAGTAGCATCTTTAAAAGAATATTGCGGATCATGTTGACATGTAAAAACACACCTTCATGAAAATATGATACAATACAGTGATCAAAGCTAAACTTTTATTTTGTATCTTTCGTTCTGTGTTTTTAATATTCTGTTACACACACACACGCGCGAGCGCGCGCTTCCGTGTCTTCTCTTTCTCGTTCACGCTCAAACACACAGGCACCTTCCCTTTTCCCCCGACTCGCTGTTTAATGACCGTGATCGTTTGTATCTGCTCCGCAGACTGTTTATCGCCTGTCACGCCGACGCCACTCTTAACCTCGCGGAACGTCGCAGCGTGCCGTCACCCCATCCGTGATAATAAAAAAAGAACAAAGTTGCCTTGCGTCGCAGGTAAAAAAAAAAAAAAAAAAAAAACAGAGCTGTGATGTGCTGTTGGTGTGTGCGCGGGAGATAGCGTTCCACTCGGTGCTTAAGCTGCGTGGAGTGTTTCCGTATGAAGTGGGATTGAATTAGACGGGCTTCACTGTGGGGAGAAGTGAATTTCAAGAGGCTTTACGCGTGTAGAACAATGCTGCAGTAGCCTCAAACGGAGCAGAGGCTCCAAAACATTCAGATGAGGAGAATCTAGGCTGGCCTAATGAATCATAATTAAAAAAAAAAAAAAAAAAAAAAAAAAAAAAGCACTTCAGTTGAGCAGTACGTAATTGGATAGCACATATGAAGGCGCAGAGTATAGCTGCGAGGCTGTGTTCCAAGCTCAACTAGCCGCTGGCTTTTGTGTAAATCGCGGCGCTGAAAGGATTTTAGACCACAGCTGGCGGAGCACGGAGCGCTGGCCAAATGAATTTACTCCGAGAAGGCAGACAGGCATGAGATCAATAGTAATTAGATTACGAATGTGTTTCACTTTGCACAAGTTTGTTTACATGGCACAAGTTTGGCTGTGGTCTTCCGGGGGTGAACGCTTCCAGTGGAGAGGAGGCGGTAAAGGTTAGAGCTCATTCTTCGACACCGCCAAGCGCTGTGAGCGAGGGCGCATTCTGGTTCAATACGTTTGATGAAGTCATGTCATGTCTATCAGCGTCTGTTCAAAGGCGGCGGCGGCTTAAGCCAGAGCTAACTTTGTCTTCATTTGCATTCTGCGTTGCCCCCCTGGAATTGTTTTGACTCATCGTCTCGTTTGATTAAATTCACAAGCTAACGGAAGATACCGCAAATGTGCCGCGACACGCCGCGCATGATCACCGCTAAGAGTTGCCAGACAAGTGCGGCGGGCCCCTCGCCCCTGCGTGCCGCTACAGCAGATAAGTGAAATGAGGAGCTGTCACTAAAAGGCATGCAAATTCAAGTAGTTCCAGGTAGAACCCTCAGCTCGCTAAAATTGGCCCGCAACGAAAACGCAGCAGATATAATGGAGAGCCGATTCACGTGAAAATAGACCGTGACAGCACTTGAAGTACTGAGCATATCTTTAATCTGTCAATAGCATTGTTTCTGAGTATTGAAAATCATAAACATGCTGCGTATACCAGGAGCTCCTGCTCTGTTTCTGGAATGAAAGGTTGTTCACTGTCTCCATGAAGCAGGCATTTTACATTTCCATGGTGCACATTATTCCGGTTGTGTCATTTCTTACAATTCATCTTCTGTACGATTGATCAGTTTGTAGTGCCTCAGAATCACGTGAGGATAGACAAGAATCATAGAACCAAGTAGGGAGGGCTGGGGTTCCCGCATAACGGAACGCATAGATGGATGCGTTGAACGAACAGGAGGCTACAGCCATTTGTTGATAGTAGAAAATGTCATTTTAGCTTTTCAATACTTCAGTACAAAGGATGTATTGAATAATTTACACATAATGTACATATATGTATCATAAGTCAAATCAGCGCTACATCTGGATGAATTCTAAAAGGTATAAGTGGTAACATGAAGAGCCTTTAGGGAGTCGAAAGAGCCGGCTCTTCTTGGTGAGTCAATTGTTCCGGCTCACTAAAAAGAACTGAAATCCCCATCACTAGTACCTCCGTTACGACCAACATTAAAACACAGTAACGCAGGCTGACCCTGTTCAGCCACAGATACAAGAGGCAGGTTTATTACCAATAAGATTATTTGTTGTTGAATCCCGAAGAGAACCACAGTTAGCAACGTTTTTGAACCATTCATTTTACCTCTGCTTACGATCTCCCCATCACGTTTTAGCTCAGAGTTAATCGCGGATGCATTTGTGCTAAATGCTACATACATGAACGCGGCTACGCAACAGGCTGAGACAAAATATTACAGGAAATACAGAAGTTCACACACTTTTCATTCATATTTCTGCAGCATCTTGGGTATAAAATGTTTTTAAATTCATTTATTTCATTATAAAAGTAAGTAAGTAAAGTATTTTGAGATTATTCCACCAGTGGAACACAGACCATAGTTTGAGAACCAGTGCTTTAAGTAATATAAGCAATAATTAGTTTACTATATTACTTATTTTTTACTTATCTTTTTTTTGTATTGTTTCCTGGTACTGCAGGAGCAAATGTTCTGTGGCTCAGTACTAGCTGCAGCCTGAGGGTTGAGGAGCCAATGCTTCAAAGTGCATTCAGCATTCTAGTCAGCACCACAGACTCTTAATGGCACCTGTACCTGCTCCTAAGTGCTGCTTTGGGGAAAGACTTAAGAGCATCATGGGTGCCCGGGTGGCCTCAGGGTTAAGGTTATGACCATGGAAAGCAACATCATGGTCACGTCTGGCTGGAGACCTTTGCTCCAAGTTAACTCATATAAAAAAAAAGTCCCCAAAACAATACAGAAAGTTAGGAGCAAGAAAACTCTCCAATTATATGTCTTTAAATGTTCTTTGGAAAGGCTGGAACATGACGCTGAGATTTTACTGTAACATCATTCAGTGCAACATTGTTATAATCTCTTGCAGTGACGAAAAAAGGGCACATCGGTGACCTGTAAAATCTGACCAGCGGATCAGTCAGCCAACATGTGAGAGAATTTCTCTTAGCTTGATGAACATATGTCAACAGAGAGCCCAACTCATCTGTTCACAGCATTGTGCGCCTCTAATATGGACCGTCATTATCTCCTCTGTGATGTGGATAGAGGTCCCGCGGCTCCCGACAGGAATCCTTCTCGTCGTCAAGTGCCACAATTCAGGTCAATTTCCCCTCATTGTCATCTTCACGACTGGCAAAGTGTTAAATCAATTTCAGGGTCACGTTTGTCCTGGGGTAATCGTGCGTTGCTAATTGGCCCCGCAGCTGAATCCTGTCAGTCACTGAGGGGGAGCGGGCAGATTGTGGGGGCGGGGGGTTGATGATGGTAACAGGGAGGAGCAGATTACTGAGACCAGCTGCCGCACCAACTACAACTACCACCGGCTGCCTGTGGCATGATGTCAGACAGTTTCGCTAAGACTTCATCTGAGTTGAAAATTTGCGATTTCGGATAAATCCACGCGCGTCGCGACCCTCAGCAGGAAGCGTTGGTCTCTTGAACTGTGTTGGTGGTTGCTGATGGGCTCACAGCAAGGGCTAGATATGCTCCGGGGTCAAGCACAATATGAGGTCGATGACTAGCCTGGGACACTGAACAGTGAAGTTCTACAGTCCATATGTTGTAGGGTTAGAGTCTACCATTCCTAATAGTTTCCTAGAACATTTCCTACGTAACTGCTACTTTCTCGTATAGAGGAAATAGGTATTCCTAAACACAACTCCTGCATGTATTGTTGCTTCTTGTATCAAATTAAAGGATGTCTGTCTTCTTTCAACCGTAAAACCATTGTGCGGTCAACCTTCAGGTCTGTCCTTGACTGTAGTCCTGCTGCCCCATCAACACTTTGTATCACGGAGCATTACGCTTTACCTCACATGACAAACTTTGGATCGTTGCTTTCCGTGTCACGCGGTTGGATGGACTTCTTTACAGTCATCTCATGTCATACATCTCTAAAACTCATCTACTAACTTACAGTACACAACACATTAAGACGGAATATCCCTCATGTACGCACTAATGTGGCAGAACTGGTTTCAAACTAGAGTCCCTGGAGATTTTAAAGCTGTAATTATTATCTGATGATATTTTCATGATTCTTTCATTAATTCATTTTTAATGTGTCCTGTTGCTGTGTTCTTTCTCATTTGCTAATGTGTTTGGGAATGTGCGCCTATCAAGTCAAAGATAAAGGACCCATGGTGGGACCAGTGTTGTAGCGGGGTCCTGGGTCAACTATTTACACGACGCATATTTCTAAATGAATTTGTGTTTGTGTTGCCATTAGTGTTTTACACCCAATGTTGCCCTGGTGCTATAGATTCAAAGTTGTAACAGATGTGAAGGTGTTGGAGATGGAAGCTGAGAGCTGCTGTATCTATAATATTTCATGCGGTTATCTCAAGATCCCGAGTTAATGAATTCGTTATCTTGAGAAAACAAGCATTGATATCTTGAGATAATGAGATAATCAACCCATTATCACAAGAAAACAAAAGGTTGTGTCCTGTTATTATTTCTAATGTTTATCAGAGATCAGGAGCACCCCGGCGGCTTTAATAGACGGTGTCCTGACAACTGCGGCGATGGAGTTAAGCCGGAAATATCAGATCCTGTCATAGATCGATGCATCGCGCTGTGTTTCAATCAAGTTCTAACACGGGGCGGAGATAACGCTCGTGTCAGGCGTCTTCATTGAAGAAGGCTCGCCCATCTGCAACTTCACAGGCGACTGCGCTTCAGCAGCAAAGCAAAGTTATTTCCTCCTGATAAATGATCTTGTCATCTCCAGAAATCTGCCTCTCGTGATCTCCAGATAACGACGTCAAAAAAACAACCGCAAGCGACGCGCTCTGTAGTTGGACGTGACTCATTCGTTCTTCCTCATCATGTCATAACGTCTCATCATGCGAGTGAAGGAAAGTTGAAGAATGTCTGTGTTTTTCTTGTGTTTTTTTTTTTTTCCGTCTCCTAATGGGCGGCCATGTTTGTTGTGATATCCTCGCTGCGGAGCTCATTTTGTGAAATAATCCTGTGGGATTGAAACCGTATTTGACTGACAGAGAAACCAAGATGAAAGGAAATAAGTCATTATTCATCCGTAGCTGGCTTCTGATAAATTATTAAACTTCATTTCAACACAATCTGACCTGTTAAAGTTAGTCAGTGCCGTCTTTCCATTTTTTTTTTTTCACCTTTAAGGTGGCCACACAGTTTCGAGATCTGGCCCTCGAGCTTTTTGTCAAACTACATATCAGTCCGCAGAACTGAACCGGTCTCTCGGTTGCTAAATCGTTGGCTGCTTGCTCTTCAACGTTCTTCACTTTAATGTCTGAGGCAAGAATGAGAATTCATTTTAACACCTCAGTGGATGAAGTTGGTAAGAGGTAAAGAGGTGTTTTAGAGGCCGTCTGTCTGCCTTTTGCCCCAGACAGAACAGCGATAATCGCATCATCTGTCTGAATCAGTTGTTAACAAGCCGTCAAGCAAAAACGTTCTGGGTGATTATTGCTCTAAATTGTAGTCACGTCTTACTCAGCGTCTGTGTTGCTGAGGTGTGGACTGGTTTGCGACTTCTGTCCACATTTAAACCGAATTATGTAAACAGATTATTATTATTCAGATAAATGAAGCGATCACAATTATGACCCTGCCTGTCGCACATCGTTCTTCCTTTACTTGGTACAACTTTGACCTCTGACTCACTGGGATTGTGCAGTCACGTAATTAAAATGTTAGTATCGATCAATAAAACAACAAAAACGAGTTATTATTATTGTGACATATCTGGGCATATGGGAGCAGTCAAAGCACATAGTCTATGTCAGATCACCGGGCGTCTTTTTGAAAAGCCCCGGTATACAATTCATATGAAATGTGACTGTGTCATGACCACATATTGATCACGGAGTCGTGTATTGATCCTGCATTTGCCCGCTGTGAATAAAACTACTTTTCCACGTGGGAGGCTCAGTGATTACTGCTCAGCGTGCACTGCTGCCAGGTTATAATCAGCATTACATATCGTGTGTGTGAGTATGGATCCAACACGTATATCCAATGTTTCCTCTATGACAGTGGAGGTAGGAACCTCCAACAGGTCAAATAAATAAATAAAGTAACGGTAAATATCTGTTCTTTCAGAAATCACTACATTTGTGCGTGTTGTTCTGAAACAAGTCAACCTCCTTATCATCTTGGAAATGTTTGGATTTAAGTGCCATTGATATCGGAGACTGTTTAAATTACTGAGAGCATGAGCATGAGGGATACAGGTTAGCTAACATGACCATGCTTAACATCGCTTAAAACACCACCAGTTTTCAGTCCGGGATTTTGTGGGCGGTCCTTAAAGGGTGGCTCGATGACACGCTGAGGCCGCCCTGAGCAGAGAGATAGAGATGAATTCATCTCACTCAGAGTGTTTCAAAGTGAGTCATGTCATTCTCTGAACTCATCTGACACGTTTCAGTCGCTTCAAAATGGCTGCTTGACTGCTCCCTCGAGTGGGCGTGGCTTCAGCACATTCAGAGGACACGCCCCCCACAGTCCTGGAGCTGAGAACTCATTTTTTCCTGATTTTGACACCTAATTTCATAAACTTGTCGATATTTTTAATTAATTATTCAAAATTTGGCTGGGGGGTTCTTCTTCTTTGGTCTGACAAACTCAGATTTATTCTTACTTAACACAGACTTTAAATATATCGAACAAGGAACATTTAGGATGCAAATATAAGGTGCAGAGTACCTGGAGCTGTCAGTATGCCATCCCGTGCACCTCGTTTGCCTGACACTGATACCCCCGTGTGAAGCAGTCACCAGCTTACTAAGAATTTTGTTGGAGGGCAGTTTAAATCAAATGAGCTCATTAGATTATTCATTCGTTCCTTCATTTATTCATGAACGAATATATTATTATTTTAAGCTCAAATTCTGGTACATGCATGAAAGTGTCATCTTAATAATCACAGCTGAGTGATCTTTAACAAAGCGAAATGAAGCATGAAGCCTCAACTCTTTCCTCTGAGTTCACAGAGTGTGCGGAGCTCCATTTATTCGGCTTACATCTGTTTCACATTAGCATCATGTTGTTACATAATCATACAGTGATTATAGATTCAAGTCCGACTCATTTTGCTGTAATACAGCTTAACTGTATATCAACAGCCCGTTGCTGTTGAGGGATCAGCTCCAAACAAATGATATAGTCATTTATATCATCTTGTGTCTGGCTTGTCAGAGTGCAGTTAAACGATGGATGATATTAGCCTGAGGCTGGTTCAATACCTAATTTAACCTCCCTCTCTACTGTCTTAAATGATAGATCAATCAAACATAGCCATTGACTTGATTTACATTTCAAGAGCAGCAGACAGTCGCACTGCATGAGCTCCCTGCTTTATATTGAAAAGATATTTTCCATTAATAAAAATGTCTTTTGGAAAATTGTTTTTAGATTAAATCTGTCTGTGCATTATTGAATGTATTTAGATGTTTTTGCAATGTTATATTTAACGTGCTGACAGTGAATGTGCTCAGAAACTGAATAGAAAACTGCCTGTTAGATTATAGACATGTTTAAATGGACACTCAGTAATCACACTGCTAGCTGTCAGTTAGAATATTATATGTTCTATTATATGAGTGAAATTACATCTTGTAGTTCTGCTGCTAGTGGAGCAAAATTATTGAATTATTAATCATTATTTTAGTATTTCTAGAAAATACTGGACTTCAAGTGATAACATTTACCGAGTGCTTTGGGTTTTTTAATGTTCCCTGGAATGACTGACTCCAACTACCAATACTGCAAAAAAATATTATTATTAAAAGTTAAGAATCAATGTTCAACCAACATTTTACTGTATTACATTTAACTTTATTACAGATGCAGTGGTTCCCAACCAAGTGCCAAAAACTGCAGTTCCTCTTTTTGTCCACTTGAGGCTGGCTCCAGAAGTGAGTCAGTCTCCATAAGTCCCCATATTAAACTGTCCAACTTCACAGCAGAAATACACATGTTTACAGCCTGGTACAAAAAAACAGTTTTGGTCTCTTTTTGTCCACTTGAGGCTGGCTCCAGAAGTGAGTCAGTCTTCATAAGTCCCCATGTTCAAATGTCCAACTTCACAGCAGAAATAAACATGTTTACAGCCTGGTACAAAAAACAGTTTTGGTCTCTTTTTGTCCACTTGAGGCTGGCTCCAGAAGTGAGTCAGTCTCCATAAGTCCCCATGTTCAAATGTCCAACTTCACAGCAGAAATAAACATGTTTACAGCCTGGTACAAAAAACAGTTTTGGTCTCTTTTTGTCCACTTGAGACTGGCTCCAGAAGTGAGTCATTCTCCTTAAGTCCCCATGTTCAAATGTCCAACTTCCAACTTGTTTACAGCCTGGTACAAAAAACTGTTTTGGTCTCTATAGCTAATTTCCCCATTCATGACAACTGTACTAAGGGTGAATTTATATACAACTCACCTGTTCAGATTATATTAAGGCTTAAAGTTATGCAGAATTAAGGGTGTGACAGGTAGGTGCTGTTGCACATGGTTTGTTTGATCACCCAGGCATCAGTCAGCCAACCTTAGGTGCAGTGATGATCCATGTCTTTGCCAATTTTGAAATTAGCTGGGAGGCGGAAGAGGCAGGAGACATTCAGAAACCTGAAGGTCACTCATGTTCTGTCCATTCTTCATAGTGTCATTTTTTTTACTTTAAGGGTGAAGGTTTTATCTCTTTGAGCCTCAAACAGTTATTTGAATGAAAGCAAAATACTTGAGAGTGAAAATATCGTGTTAGAGGAAGTGCTAACAAGTCAAGACACTTTTAGGGAGGCCTCAACATTTTCATAGGAGTAGAAGTACGAAGTGGCATATTACAATAGTTGAATTTGGCTACTTTGTTACATTCCACGACTGGCATTTTACCGAAGATGCACAGCTTGCATATAAAACACACAGTATACGTATATTGTAAATACAACATATATATAAATGATGTAATAGGTATTCTATGGTGGTGTAGCACAGGTACAGGTATAACAGTGAAGGCAAACACGGCTGGTTGAATTTCTCGTTGCCTCACCCAGACAACATTATTTGTCCCTAATGTTAAGGGTATCTGTGCATAGAAGTTCTGATTGATTGTAACTGTTTCTAATGCACTAATGTACTTACATAATATAGCCAACAAACAATGGCATGATAACATGTTGACATCATAGCAGAAAAATGGTAGAACAGAACAGAACCAGAACAAATATAATGAACAGACAAGTCACAGTAGAGCAGAGTGAAATCTGACTTTATATCCGAGGTTCATGTGAATGATATAAAAGGAAACAATATAAAGTTTATTCCACAATTTTGAATCATTTGTAGATATTTTTAAGATTATTTTTTGGTCTTTTCAGGCTTTTTTTCCCCACCAGAGACAGCTGAAGACTGACAGGAATGCAGGAAGCAAGAGATGGGGAATGACATGTGGCAAAGAGCCACAGGTCGTTTTCGAACCGTGGGCTTCGGCAGCAAGGCCATTGCTCTACCGACTGAGCTAAACGCCTCCCCCATTTGTAGATATTTTTAAGGTAATTTTTTTGGTGTCTATGAGATGAAACTTCTCTGAGTGACATGCTATTTCTGCGATTATGGATTCAGGCTCTCCATTTCCTCTAATCACCTGTAACGCAAAGGAGGATACCCAGTTCAGAGGGAATTTTCGCTCTAATATCTGAACGCCGAGACACAAATCAATTGCGGAGGGCAAATAGCTTTTTGATTAAGATTCCCCAGCTGCCTAATGAAGAAAACTCTCTCTATGTACCCCCTCCTCCTCCTCCTCCCCGGTTGGTTTATTGGAGGGGAAGTTAGAATCTATTAGAATGGAGAGCGCTCGTCTGGAGATGCGGCATGGTTAGTGGGAAACATGTAGACCTCTGGACGTGAGGGATGAAGCGAGGGAGGCATTACAGATGGATGGCATGCAGTGGGCGTATTGATCGCTCCCCAAAACTCATCAAGCCATTCCAAGAAAATGTCCAATGGATCCGACAGCCAGTCCACTCGGCCCTCGTGATTCCCTGGGTGGCTAATGACAAATCTACAGCTATATGTCATATAACCATAAGGCGGGCTGTGCCATTTGTCACCAACTCCTGTTACAAACAGTTATTTCCCCCCGCTAAGATACCGACACCATTCATCTGTAGTCCATGCAGCTGTTACATGATCCTGCCGAGGTTATGATGTCAGCCGAGACATGAAGGTCACGGAAACTGAGGAAAAATACGACTGTAGAACAAATACAGAGTGAAGGATTGGGAAAAGGCGAGATGATAACATGAAGACCTGTGCAAACACGCGTCCACACAAAACACATTCTAATTCAAGTTCGACTGTGCAGCACGCTTTGTAGAAATACATTTATCTGTATGGCATCATGTGTACGTTTACATATACATACTCGGCAAATTATGTACACCTTTTGAACATATAGTCATACACAGTCTGTCCTGAGACAAGAAGAAGAAAAAAAAGAATTCTGTGTGCAAGCTCACATTTTAGAAATGAAAAGTTTGAGGCACTTATTTCCCTTTGTAATTATATATTATATATATTATATATAGCCTTTGGGGCAAATCAAAAAATCAGTCAAAGCAAGTTTCCCCCCTCCCTATCTGCCCATATTTATGTCACATTAATTATGGCATTAATATCTTGCTCTGCCTCTTGAAAGGAAGTTTTTCCTTGCCACTGTCGCCATGTGCTCGCTCATGGTGGGAATTCTCTTTATATGATATTGTAGAGACTTAAGTTGAGTGTGATCAGATTACTTCTGCTTAGCACTAAATAAATGAAATCTGATTGAACTGAACTGTCATTTGCTCTCGTGCTGACACACTAAACTTGAGGTTGTGTCGCTGCAGTGCACTTGTAGAATATTTGGCGCATCACTTGTATTGTATTAAACTGTGCAGGTGTACCCAAAGGGGCCACAGAGGCAAGAGTGTGTTTGAAATACTACTAAAAAAAGAGTACATTATGATTAGAGTGCAATATTTACTGGTGGACACGTGACCCCCAGACTCATTCACAGTTTTCATGACTCAGCCCCGGAGCTCCACTGACCCTTCAGCAGCATTCCTGATGACATTGAAACTTTGGAACAAATCATTTCATCTAGTTAAAGTCCAGCGGACAGGCGCTTAATTTAGCTGCCCAGTCAGAAGATGAATTGCTTTTGTCGTCTTATCAGTAAATATGTGTGAAAGGACCTTTGACACAATATGAATATGAAATATAATATGAAAAATATGACAAATCCAGGCAAAACAGATAAGAGCTCTTCCGCCTCTCTTTTATTTCTCGGCTGGCATTTTAAAATGGTAAATAAATGGTAAATGGACTTTACTTATATAGCGCCTTTCTAGTCTTCCGACCACTCAAAGCTCT
This sequence comes from Protonibea diacanthus, assembly GCA_028641955.1. Classification (NCBI taxonomy): domain Eukaryota; kingdom Metazoa; phylum Chordata; class Actinopteri; family Sciaenidae; genus Protonibea; species Protonibea diacanthus. Next base: position 12,664,541 of record CM053999.1, on the reverse strand, counting down.
TTTACACTACATATCTCATTCACGCATTCACCAATTCACACACTGATGGCACAGCCTTCAGGAGCAATGTGGGGTTCAGTATCTTGCCCAAGGACATTTCGACATGCAGACTGGAGGGGATCGAACCGGACGATCCGCTCTGCCTCCGAGCCACAGCCCCCCACATTTTTAGTTGAATAAAATCTGTTTTGTTCTCTCGACTAAACCGTCCAGCCGGATTCGCCGTCTCTGAACAATGTGGTTTTCTTCATTTACTGTTTAGATGGCGCTTCTTGCCAACACGCCCCAGACTCTCCCGAGATTCTCATTTTTCAGTGCCCGTTGCTTGGCTGTCCTTCCGACTTTACATTCTGGCAACAAGTTGACTTCATGAATTCACAACAATGCAGAAAATCAGTCTCTAAAATTACCTTTGGGCTATGATGTCTGGAGGGTTTTTTTTAAGTATGCTGCTTAACCATGTTATCGACCTTTCATCTATGAATGCTTTAAACCTGTGAATCTGTGGAACTTTAGGTGAGATGACGCTCACCCTTATGGTGGGTACTAACAGAAAAACTTGGCAACCCTGTGAATATTAGCATGTTCACGTTGTTATTCTGCGCATGTTAGCATGCTAACATTGGCAACCCTGCGAAGATTAGCATGTTCGCGTTGTTATTCTGCGCATGTTATCATGCTAACGTTAGCATTTAGCTCAAAGTACAGAGCGGCTAAGAGCTGCTAGCATGCCTGTAGACTTAAGGTGCCACCGCGGTTCATCGGAACTGCTTGTCGAATGGTGGGATCACTTCAGACTCACTTCACGCAGCGATCAGCCAGCGTGCGAAGGTGAAAAACTTTTCACTCACGCTCTCTGTTTTCGGTTGTTACACAGCTACTTCTTTCACTTTTTGTGCAACACCAAGTCTTACAGGAGATGTGTGTAATCATCACATTAGCAGTAAACATTTGTCTGTTGGACTTCTTCTCCTCCCTTTTTTCCCGTGTTTTTCTTGTTCTCTCCTCCTCCTCTTGTCTCATGTTTGTTCCCAGTTTGTTTCTGTGTGTGTGTGTGTGTGTAGGTGTGTGTGTGAGTGCACTGCTGCCAATCATCCAACACACCTGGAACCGATCATCTCAATCAATGCCAACCTCCTCGGTGTTTAAAGCCGGCTCATTCATCCAGATCGTTCAGTCCCACCTTAATCGTGCTGTGTTACTTGATTCCTCATTTGCGTGACATCGCAGCAACTTTTATTCAGTAACTTTTGATCGCCCTGCCAATCTGCCTGCCTGTCTGTCTGTCAGTCTGTTGCCATGTCCGTCCGCGCTCGTGTTGGGTTCGCTCCCACTCTGGACCGGAACCTCGCCTGCTTCCAGCCAATACGCCCTCATTCCTCGCTGGCCACCTGGCTGTTCGGAGCAGCTGTAAACACATTTGCCTTCTGACGTGGTTAGACAACACATCGTCTTGGACTTCTTTTCTTATCAGACTTTGAACCAAAGTATTTGTTTCCATCTCTCTGCATCCATCTGTCTTCTTCTTCTGCCTCTTGTTTGTTAAGATTTAGTGAAATGATGGCGTGATTGGAGGGTGACGCCCTGATCTGTTTGACGTATCCAGGACCGGATTGGCCGTTAGGGCTCCAGCTGATTGGCCCTGCCTGCTTTTAAACCTCATGGTATGATCTCTGCCTGTCATTACACACGGTCACACACACACACACACTTGTGCATCGACACAACACTCCGTCAGAGTGGATTGCATGTGGAGAAAAACCGAAGAGCGCGGGAAAGAGAGAGAGAGAGAGAGAGAGAGAAAAGGTGGTGCTGAGATGGAGTTCATTAAAAAGAGAAAAGCCCTGAAGGAGAGTGCAGCTAAATAACAGATATGGACATGGTTAGTGTTAAAAAAAAAAACATGCTTGCGGCTCTCAGCCTCTCTCATAATATCATGATTACCCTTTGTGATTTGATTATGTTTTTAAAAAGAGAATAAATGGCAAAAAAAAAACATTTGTTATTTTACCGAGGATCCTCTTTGGAACCTCTTGTCCGACCCCTCTGCATGTCCTCGGACCCCACGTTGAGAACCGCCGGGTATCCATCATCCTCTCCATGTGTCCAGCGGTGCCTCTCCCCTCCGCTCGCCCTCCCTGCTTTCATAAGAGGCTTTCTGTGTCAGTGAATTTTCTGCACCCATGCTTCCCGTCCACACACTAACCCCAGGGGCGCAGCCTTGTTTTATGCATGTCCTCTCCCCGTCGCCAGGCCCATAAATGGTCTCTCAGTGGGGAGAAGTGGGCCAGGGCTGCTGCTGCTGCTGCTGCTAACGCTCAGATGAGATGTGCCGGGCAGCTGAATGCCACTGATGGGCTGTCCTGAGCCTAGTTGACTGTGGCTGATTAACCCCCTCCTTCCTTAATATACTTTCACACGGAGCTCTCTCTGACTTCGGGAAACTGACTGTAAAACAGTGATTGCATGGGTCATGTACTCAGCAACTGCCTGGTTTTGAGGCAGCAAATATCGCCAATAAATCCATTATGACTCACACTCGGCCTGTGGAAAAGAAAGATGGCCGGGGCCTGAGACTCTTGAAATCATTGGGGATACAGTTTTGCTTGACATGGACACCGATGGTCACGGAGGAGAAGAAAAATCATACGCACATAAAAACGGTAGACCTCTTGTGCTGGGCTACAAGGCTGGAAGTTCATGACTATTTTCTTTTAGATATTTGAACTCTGGCTGCTACGGGAGTCCAGCCTGTTGATAATTTCCGAAATTACAGAAATTCCGAAAATACCTGAGCGACTAACTGAACCAGTTTGCACCGGTTTAAACCAACAAATGGTCGGGTTTGTTTGGCTTGAGGGCTGTTTCCACGCTAGTGATATTTCAATGGATCAAAACGGAACATTTCAACTATATGGCCTACTTACTCGTAGACCTAGAAGCACTTTCCTTAAACCAAGGAAACCAGATCTGAGCAAGGTAACAAAGTCTGGCTCTGGGTTGGGTATGAAGCTGCCTGGAGAATGGATCATGGCTACAACGTCACATCTTGAAGCATTTAGGTGCTGCATGACCTACTGTCGGTCACTGAATTTGATTTCCCCACGTGGTCCACGCAAGTAACGATGATGGAGGAGTCGCCGAAACTATCCAGTCAGTGAGATAGTCTTGTCACTCTTGGTTTGGTTGTAAAAAGTCCATTTAAAGAGGACTGAGCAGACGTAAAAAGGCAGCTGTGTGTCATTTTTCTCCCTTTCTGCAGACAAAATGCACCAAAGTACGGATCTGAACGTGATGTATGAGTCTACGGCCACGCTAACAGCTCTGGACGGCGTTCTGGGACACAGTGGCACTTTGAGCTAAACGCTAATGACCTCAACATGTTTGGCAGGTACGATGTTTTCCATGTTCACCATCTAATTAGTGCGCAAAGTACACACAAAGCACAGCCGAGGCTGGCGGGAATGACACTGAACGAATTGCTGAGGTTTTCCTGCATTTTGAACCGATGAGAAGTCAACGGATCGCCAAGGTGCTAAGGAATCATTAGGAGGGGGTCGTGAAAGGAAAAGTTATGAGGTCGCCACAGTCAGATTCATCTTCTTGAACATCTGAAGTCATAGTAGACGACCGACATTACTACACTGCATGGGCAGCTACATGCGCCTTCAGAATCAGCTAAGAAGTTTGTAACGGAAATGCTATTATCTCCCATGGACTTCCACACTTCACCCCAGAATCCTGCATCCCAAGCCAAGTCCAAGTGCCGCCCCTCTAGTTTAGTTTTTTTTTTTTTTTAATGTAATTATTTTACATGTTGTAGGCAGCCTTGAATTTATGTGCAATATGAAAATCAGTTAGAACACGGCACATTTGGGATTACATGTAGGAATATGCAAGTTCTACGGTTGAGGCTATGCAGCGCAAAGGAAAAGGGCTGTCTGCATAAGTACCTCACACCTGAGAACACCCAGCTATCCCTTTTAAAAATCAAAGCCTTATTATTTCTTGTTGGGTTTTGTTAGATCTCAGGAGCGAGCCACCTTTTGAAGGCGTCTTCATTTGCTTGAGTTATATAATCCATTATAGATGCAAGAGGCAACAACAGTGAAAAAGAATGGACAGCGTATGCTTGACGTCACCTGACGTCTGAATTGGCCGTAGGTGTGAATGGTTGCCTGTCTCTATGTGCCTTGTGATGAACTGGTGACTTGTCCAGGGTGTACCCCGCCTCTCGCCCAATATCAGCTGTGATTCGGCTCCAGCCCCACCACCTGATGAGGATAAGCAGTTAAAGAAAATGGATGGATGGTTGGATTTCTATAAAGATTCACCCTAGGAATGGGGAAGGTAACTACAGAGACAAAAAAACAGGCTGCAAACATGTTTATTTGTGCTCGTGAAGTTGAACATTTTAACATAGGGCTTTATGGAGACTGATATGTTCTGTAGCCAGCTTCAAGTGGACGGAGGTTGGCGCTTGTTAAGAGGCATGGAAGACAATACATGTACAAGAACCTTAAACCAGGATGACAAATACAAGTAATGAATGTGAGTTTTTTTTTGTGTGTGTGTAATATATGAAATGCAATACAGTATATGTTTTATTTTTAAAAAAGAAATGTAAAACTGTATCTCTGAAACTTTAAGAAAGGCTGTCTCAATAGTGGAGCAGCCACAATAGCAAAAAATGATCAATAATCTAGGATACTGCCTCTATACAGATAAGACTCACTTCAATAGCAGTGTATCTGTCTCACTTTCACACACACACACACTCACTAAACCACCAGCTGTGACTGACAGCCTGAATCCCACTAATCTGCACGAGGCCATTGATATAAGATAGTCACACCTCGCTGTATGTACTACATTTGTTCATTTTTTTTCTTACCGTCACAACAGCTGAATTTCACACATCTCCGTCCATGTCACGGCTGCCACCTCCCACATGAGAAATCGCCTCTTATGAGAGCGCTGAGGTGAGAATTACCAATGTCTTGAGTCGGATCAGCCGGTGGTAACCGGCGAGCGGTGTAGTGCGGGTGAGGGCCAGCAGGACTGTGGCGTTCCGGAGGTTATTTACAGTTTGAGTTATTAGAGGGGTCACAGAAAGGTAGACTTTAGCTGGTGTGCAGATATCCACTAAGAGATGTGCAGAGATATTATGCTGCCATCTGTGTTTCAGACCAGAGATTGAGATGCTGAGTAGGAAAAGACATACGAGTGAATAACTCAGGGGACCCAGAACAGAACCCTGAAGGAACCCCGAAATGAAGTTACATGATTCACAGCTAAGTTACCTTGTGATTGAAGTCTTTGAGAGAGCGTTAAGAGCCTGACACTCCCGGTTCTTGGAGGTTGAAGAGGAAGATCTATTAGTCCCCAGACACATGCTGCTCAAAGTTCAGCGTGATGACGCCTGCTTTGATACCAGGCTTGCAGGGATCAAGGCGGCTGTTCGGGTCAAGATATGTAGAAAAGGTGAGCGAGTGAAGATAGCGCCCTTAAGTGTTTTAGAAAGAGATGAAAGAAGAGAGACAGGTCTGCGGGTTACTCCTGGCGGATCTATTGGCGGATATGAGATAAAGACGCCGTGGCAGCCACTGATTGGTTTACTCTCCCGTGTCCGGGATAATGAAACAATTGAATGGTTTGCGAGTTAATGCAGCGGCGTAATGCTGGAAGTCCCCCGGACGCGCTCTCTGGAATCGTCTTCGACGGACAAATTAGCTGCAGATTGCTCCGCGCAAACAGAAAGAAAAGAGCAGAAACGAGGGTTCCTCTGTGGAAACCGCGGGCCTGCGGTAACGCCTCGGTTTGTATGCAGCGACATCGCAGTGCTTTTACCGTGCACGGAATGTCCTCAGCATCACACCTCACGAGTTATCAATATTCAATGTTCTTTAGTTACAAAGCTAATTAGACATCAATATATGGGTGTTTAGGGACACTAGGTTGTGTTTAGAAAGATTACTTGTACTGTACAAAACTCTTAACCAGTAAAATGTGCTTGCAGGTAGAGCAGAGTCAAGGCACTCTTTTAAGCCGAGCCTTTATTGCCTTGGCTCTCCAATATTCTCTGTAGGTTTACGACCACTCACAGACCTGCCTGCTAAACTGAAATGGGCTAATAACCCTCCATGCAGCAGACCAGGAGGCAACTAGCTTCGGGGGGTTTAGATCCCTTCAAAAAAAAAAAATTATTTATGTAGGCCAAAAAAAATGATGCTGCTAAAATATACATGGCAGAGGGGGGAAAAAAACATTTCTGCACGGGCTCCGGTGAATACTGAGCAGTCCATCTTCCAGTCTCTGTGTCTTTTGTATGGAAGCTGATGGGGTCAGCGCAGACTGCTTTGAACCATAAGCACAGTCGAGATTTAACAGTCAGGTAAATCCCGCTGAGGCGTCAGATCAAAGTGTCAGATGACAGCCCTCTCTTTAGGCCGTGCAGCAGAGTTGAGTTGAGCAACAGTGAAACATCCCGCTTGTTTCTGAACTTACGGGGATATTTTGGGCGCCGCAAACGCGTCTATGATTCCTCCTCTCGTTTCTTTTGGCCCGTTATCTCACCGGCTAATTGTCTCGTTACGCTAACATATCAAATGATGCACAGATTTGGTCTTTTAAGGTTTTTCAAGTCCATGATTTAATTTTGATCTCATCAGGCATAGTTTTCTCATCATTATGACTTTCCATTATGAGGATTTGGGAATTCCTGGTCCATCTGGTCTCATCAAGCGAGAGAAAGAAATGCAAAACGGACAACAGATCTACACGCAACCAGCATTTGAGATCACGGGATGGCATTAAATGACAGTTTGATATCTGAAGCTAACAAGGTAATAACATTGTGTTTTTAGCATAGCTGTACCAATGTGAATACTGCTTCCTTCACAGTGCAGCATATAGCAGAGGGGAATGGTGTGTTCAGCGGAAGTTTTCGGCACCTTGCGTTAGCCACACTTGCACAATGGCTCAAGATATGACATGTCGGTTTGATGGTCAGTCGGTCCACCGCTTTGGTGCACGCTGAAATATCTCAACAGCGTTGGGATGGATTGCCATGAACATGTAGAGACAAGCAGCAGATCAGTTCTGATGACTTCAGTTTCATCCAGCGTCACCACCTCGTTGAAAAGCCTCCTCAACCGTTGAGTCATGGTAGTCCATTTATGTTTCTCTCATGATGATTTACTTTGATGATCATCTGACTTTTCATCACGGTGCCTCTGTCCTTCCCACCGGCAGCTATTTCACTGACTTTGGTGAAAACTGGATCATAATTTATGGAGGAAATGTTTTCTGGTTTTCCCCTTGACGTCCTTCAACTCCTTCACGTCAATTCACGGTGACTTGCAGAGCTACAGAACCGGGTGAGCAACGCGACTGGACTGAACTGGAGGCAGACCGCAGGCAGAGTCAAAGAGGCCGACGAGGACTATGAAAGGAGCGCGCAGCCACAGGGTAAGAGCAAATCTTTGAATGACTTGTAGTCGTTGGCGAGAGCCTCGTGAAATAAAAGACCGACGTCAGCCGTATTGCACTCGGAAACGGGGAGCTAAAAATAACCAATCTTACATAATGTTGCTTTAAGGTTAGGAAATCATGTTGACTGTCTCTAGGAAACGGCAATCTCTACACGGTACAAGAGTCATAATTACTATGACCTCTAAAGAGCTCTGTCACTTGAACTTGAGCACAAGTTATTTTGGAAGGACAGTCTCGAGAATAATGATTTCTGAGGTTAATTAAAGCATAAATTTGGCATTTCATATTAAAATCTTTATCTACATCTGTACACTTCTCCGTTGTCAGTGTTGTACTTCCAAAACAGATGAATGCCTGTAAAATTTACAACAGATGGCTTCAAATGTTTGTAATCTAATTCTTCGTTTCCAACAAATGGCGTCTAATTTTAGTCTCAACTATGAAGCTCACGGAGAAGCCGGACCCTCGGGGCGCATTGTCAGGGTCAAGAAGGCAAATTAAGTTAAATCTAAGAGAGAAGGAGCGATGCTTCTGGGTGGAGCTCCAGTTCACCGACAGTTCAGCTTTTTACGGAGTTTTGCACCCTGGGTGCCGTCTCATTAGCATGAGTGATGGAAACTCCTTGTGATTTTACAGTTTGGCCTTGAATTCATTTTCACCGCCTCTCCGTGCAAATACTGTTGTCCGCCCCCGCCAAAGTGTTTGGAGAGCTTTACAGCAATTTTTTTCTTTCTTTCTTTTTTTTTTTTAAAAAAAGCTCTGCTGGAGGAGCTTTGTTTACCTCCACACACACACACACACACACACAGCAAGGGGGAGTTGATTTTCCTCCTGAGTATCTCTGCTGGCTCTCTTTGTATTGCTTAAATGTAATACTTTATTTTACAGGTGTGTTATTTGTCCATGTCCTTAACAAGCAACCTGAGTCCATTTTGTACTGTTCTAAGTAGGTACAGCTAAGCCTTTGCAGGGCTGCATGGATCTCATTCAGACGTGCGGGTTGGTGCGGAGAGTGGCGACGACGTTCATGAAGGACCCGGGCGGTGTGAGTGAGGTCTGAGATCGAAATGAGTGACAGATGTCACATTGGAAAATAGAGAAAGACGCGTGTCAGCTTCCTCGTTTTTAAGTGTGGGTCACAGATATTGGACAATTTCAACGCCTGAAAAGAACTACAGAAGCGTCAACACGTTGGTGGCCTCCATCACTGGCCAATTTAGAGAATCTACCTGGAACTATTTGTTTGTTGAACTCCAAATATGTAAAAAGAAGGTTAATTTAGGCCATTCGGATCTTGGCCTAAATCTTGGAATCATCATCTTGGAATGACGCAGTATTGCAATATTTTACTATTGTGTGTATGGTTGACTACATTTTAAAGACTGATGAAGAATCTGTTGTGTGTTGTAGACGACTTTCTTGCTGTGCTGCGCTGGTTCATGGTGTGAAATGGACGTCTCGTGAACTTAGATTATCTCTTCAGTCCAGAACATCCACATCACATAGCAACATTTAGTAAAGAGCTCTTCTATAGTCACCTACAGTACTGACTGTATAAAGATTCCAGTAACATTAATAATAAGTGTTTCAGCATTCATGCAGACTGTCACTGATGCTTTGCCTGTAAATTTCCACACCTTGTTTTATTGGTTGTTGTATCTTCGGTTTTATTGTGGCGTAGTGGGAAAATAGTCAGAGGATTAACGGGTTATTTTACAGTTTAGAATTGGTCAAGTGTTTTGGACATTCCGGCCTGGTTGTTCTGGCCTGAAGTAGACAACGGCAACAATAAGAACTTTGCAGGATTTTGCCTTTTGACCTTATCTGGTCATCTTCCAGCTGAATGATGTGAAGAGATACTGAAAGGATGTTGTGGAACTGATTACTGATTTACTGTTTAGTTTGTTTTGTTTCCCTGAAAGTGGCACCTTATTAATGTTATCATTTTTATTTATTTAGGTTATTTGACCTATTGAAGTCACTCATTTTGCTCCATAAGTACACGCAGGAATGGCTTCATTTTCCCAATAAGATGATGATTTTGATTTTGTTTGAAAGTGATTTCTATTTTGGGGTTCTTTTTGTGAGCCATGATACATACAGTACGTCTGTCACAGGTGACTATAATGGTAATGGTTTGGACCGAGTGCATAGTGTAGTGTTGTGAGTGAGTTTTACTATTTTTGATTTGGTAAATAAATGTCTTTGTGTGACCTGTAAACTCACATAGTTCTCTCCTCGTCATATCCCGTTACACCCTCCCGTCACATTTATTTCACAGAACGTCAAGTCTCTGATTTTGTGGCCTTGCTGGTGAACCTCCAAGGATGAATATTTTGAGAAATCAGAGTCCCAGTGTGGCATTGTCAAGTCCAATAACACCATTTGAGCCGTACCCTTATTGGATATCAGTTATCGATTGAATGCTCTCCATGGATCCGCGGTGGGAGGTACTAGAACGCAAGGAAAAGATGCAAGTGACGCAAACATGGATGAATTATGCACGATGTGTATAAATGATCCTGTAGTTTAAATGATCCAGTGAGTTAATTCAGTGCCACTTAATGTAGCTGGCTGTCACGTCACATTTACTTTGATTACTTCATCATAAAAGTCAACTTGTTTTTTTCAGTTAAATGCTTTTAATGTGAAGCAGGAAATGCATCCCAGAAGCCGATCCCGGTCCCATTTCATCACAGGGCTACCCAGTTCATAACCTGCACAGATATAAATATTGCAACAGTTTTATCGGCAGGCTCAATCACCAGTATGTTAACTTTTAGTGACTTAACAGACATTTGAATGACAGTCTTTGAGTTTGCGTCTTCGTCTTCTGTTCCGCCATTAGTCTGGGTGAAACTTAACTTGCTGCACCGGCCCTGAATTTATGTAACGCTACATCCGAATTACCGGTCCACATCACGGTGTGCAGCGGAGCTGCCGCGAAACATCCTACACACCCTGAATTTACACTCGGCGTTCATCCAAATATACGTGGGTGTCAGTTACAGTGACTGGAAAATCTATTTGGCAAAACACAGTGAGTCAAAGTTAAGATGGAGACACAAAGGGTTCGAAGAAGAAGAAGTTCTGCATGAGGAAAGCATGTCTACATCAAAATCCAATTTATATAAAAATGCAGCAATAAATAAGCAAAAAAGAAGCAATCTGATTTTAAAAAATGACCAGTTTGATATATGGCTTGCTGAGTATCCTCACTAACCTTGAGACTTCAAGAATAGTCAAAGCTTTAAAGAGCACGCCTCAACTGTGCCTTCTCCGGCATTAACTATCAATACACCCGTAACCATGTCCTCCAGGTACAGATCTGATAGCATCACACTGAGTCAGCCAAAGGTAATCGCTAACATTCAAGTTTATTGTCAACGTTTCAAAGGCCATTCACCATTCGCTCACCGCGTCCCGGCATGGACACCATCTACTTGTCACACATTAGATGAAGACGTATTCCGGATGAATGAGGACGGTGAGAACATGGTTTTGAGTGGCGTGGGGCTGAAATATTATCTTATTTTCTTTCTTTTTTTTTTTTTTTTTCTAAAATTGCACATGGGGAATATGACGAAAATTTCAGTCAAATTACGTGTTCGCATTACGTGTTGCTTCGTGTGCGATCACAATGAAAGGTGCATGTCGTACCTGAACATTGGCTACCATTTTCCCAAAATGCAATGGAAGGCTAGGCCGCTGTAATGACTAGTATTACCTTCTAGTAATGACTTCCAAAAAAGAGAGCATGACACTTCATGATCACTTGAGTGGCTTTTAATAAAATACAGAATCGTCCTGCTCCAACACACTTGATTCGAATGATCGGCTCGTCATCAAGCTCTGCTGTGGCCTGATAACGAGCCACTCATTTGAATCAGGTGTGTTGGAGCAGGAAACCTCTAAAACATGCAGGGCAGTGTTCCCCGAGGACCAGCCTTGATAACACACTGCTTTAGAAATACATTTGATTTGATTTACAAATGGCGTTTCTATATGCCTATTGACCTGCTGATACAATGTGTGCGTAAACAATTATTTCAGTTAAACAAATGCTGTTAATTATTCATAACTTTAGGCCTTCATATAATTTGAACAGGGCCAGAGTGAGGGGGGGGGCTGTCCGGTTTGGGAACCTTAGGATTGCATCTCTGCTGTTTGCAGATGATGTGGTTCTGTTCTGGCTTTATCAGACCATGACCGGCAGCGCTCACTGGGGCAATTTTCAGCCGAGTTTGAAGCGGCCGGGATGATGGTCAGCGCCTCCAAGTGAGAGTCCATGGTTCTCTGCCAGAACAGTGGAATGCTCCCTCCGGGTTGGGAGTGAGTTGCTGCCCCAACCGAAGGAGAGCAAGTATCATGGGTAGAGCGTCTTGTTCACGAGTGATGAGAAAATGGAGCATGAGATGGGCCGGCGGTTTGGTGCTGCATCTGCAGTACTACAGACATTGTACCGGACTGTTGTGGGTCCTATTTTCCAGTCCATCTTCGCTCCAAGAGATGAGATTGCGGATACAAGCGGCTGAAATGAGCTCGGACATCAGGAGGGGGCTCAGAGGAGAGCCACTGCCCCTTCAAAAAAGAAGGCAGATGATGTGGCATCTGATTAGGATGCCCCCTGGAGGCCTAGGAGGTGTTCCAGGCACATGGAACTGGGAGGAGATCCCGGGGGAGACCCAGAACTCTCTGGAGGGACTGTATAGCCCATTTAGCGTGGGAACACGTCGGGAAGAACTAGAATGTGTTGCTGGGGAGAAGGATACCTGGAGTACCCTGCTAAACCTGCTGCCACCACAACCCAAACCTGAATCGCAAAAGAACCTGCGAAAAGCATAAAAACATATTTGAAGCCATGATTTCACATGCGTGCGTAAAATGAGTTTGTGGTACTAATTCATCTGGTTTAAGTTTACAGAAAAGAATCACATTTTAAAAATAAAGAATTAGACATTATCCTTGAGTTGTTTAGTCATACTGTCGGACCTCTTCCCAAAAATCCATTTTCATACAGTCCCATAGTCCCATATAGATGGAGACAGCTGCTCTCATTCAGTACGTTTACATGCAGCAAGAAATTCGAATTTCTGATCGTATCAGACTTAGTTCGGACTTTTTAAAGTGCTTGTAAACACCTTAGTCCGATTTACCTCTGACCTATTTCGGACCACATCGGACATCTCAAAATCAGATCAGAACACCTAGATAATTCGTTCATAGTCGGATATTTAACACCATGTATACTCAGCAATCGGATCTGAAGCGGATTTTTGCGTTCTGCGCATGCGCGACATTTTCCGCTGGGGCTTTCACCCGGACGCCAAAAGATCCGTTGTTCTTTTTATGTGCATTATTAAGACGAAAATAATGCACGAAAAGTACGCAGCTGTAGCATCGTCCATCTCCTCGTATGCCATCTTTGTTTGAATGTCTTCAGATAGTTTGTTGTCGCTGATAAGTAGAGGTCAACCAAAAGTGGCTCTTTGTTGAGAGGGCTACAGCGCCACCTAGCGTCACGGAGTCAGCCATGCTCCGGCCGTTTCTCCGATTCTCTGACGATCAGAAATTTGAATTTCTTGCTGCATGTATACGTACTGAGTGAAGTCCTTCAGAACCTTAAAGTCATTCCTCTTTAAAAACCATGAATAGTTAACATACTATAGAGAAGACAGCAAAGAGAGAAGCCGTTTTTTGTTCACTCAACACAACAAGTGTGTAGAAATCCACTTTAGGCTACAGGTGACTGCCTGAATACATAATCATTGTCTCGGATGAAAAATGTCTCAGGCATCAGTCGAGCCATTCTATTCACTGACGGAGGAATAACTGCCAGGTGTTGAACACGGTGTCCTTGCGGGTGTTAGCGCGCTGCACTGCTCATGTGATTTCCCCACACACTCTTTGACTTTCATGTTTAAATGAACTGGAAGCACGGGAAGTTAATTGACAACTGAGGCGGCATAAACAGAAACAAATGAGTGTTGTGATAAGACGATCGTTGAAGGAGGACCACCTTTCTCGCCGTCACCACCAATCGCAACGCAGGGAGCTCGTGGCCAATCGTGGATTACTTTTCTGCCAAACAACTAATCCATCCTAATCCAACATGGCAGCTGTGTAACTGTGGCCTCCCACCCTGCCACTTTCTGTCCAACAGATAGAGCTCTAATGCAGCTATAATGAACATTTGACATAGTTTGTTTCCTCACTCTGCCGACTCCCACAGCCGGAGACATGCATGATTACACAAACTAATGCCCACTGCTGATGATTTTATGTGATTAAACAAAATTCCTAAAACCAGGCAGCGAGAGCTGCAGCATCCCCGGCGCCTGCCAGAGACTAATGGGCTCTCGGTAACCACAGCCAGTGAGCGCTGCGAGGCAGGGCCTGCTTTTTACAGGTCAAGGTCATGGACTGGATTCTTTTTTTTTGTCCCCGCAGCCCGGCTTTGCATTCTGTGTTCGCTTTCAAGTCGTCGGTGGCGAGCGTTTCTGGAGAGTTACCTCGGGTGTTTCTCCGACAGCTGCTCCTGAATTCAGTAGCTGGTTAAACTGAGTGGCAGGGAGTCCAGAACATGTCACGCTTGTTGCACAGATATACAGTATATGTGGCGCTTTTCAGACACTTTCCCAGAATTTATCACAGTTTTCCGGGAAAATGCAAGATCTGTTTGTGATGCATCCATAACTGTTGACAATATAACACATTTGTCATCATATTTTCAATTTCATGTTATATCTATTTTTATTTATCTCATTGTATTTCTTCAACAAACTCTAGGTCGTTCATTATTATTATTTTTCATCACATATACAGTATGAAAAGCTGAGAATGTGTACCAACAGTAAACCAATGCGTCGTGACACACTGAGGATCTGATTGTGTGTGCGTGATCATATATCATTACATATGATTACAGGCGTGTTATAGTGAGTTATCAAACACTTAAGTCACGGCACGAACGCGGTAATCTGAGTAACAGTTCACTGTGGAAATCAGTGACGGTGACCTTTTCCAGAGTAATTCCTGCCCACTAGGCCTCTCCTGGTGTCACTACACATTGAGTCACCCTGAGCGGTACGGCTCTCTGTGTCAAGGTGGAGGGTATAAATAAACAAGTACACGCTCACCACCCTCCACCATGAAGGGAAGCCACGGATGCTAACGGGCACCTCCATCCTTTAGCCGATGTGTCACGGTATATTTTGTCTCAGTTATCAGAAGAGGTTTTTGGCTTTGATGAGCATTAATTTTCCTCAAGGCTGATATTTTCATCTATAACCAAACAAGACCAAACTTCCATTCATTTCCCATGAACCACAGCTGCCTTTGTGGCGAGTGCTAATTAGCAACTGTTGGCATACTAAGCATCGAACGTGGTAAACATTCTACCCGCTAATGTAAGCGTGTACTTTAGAATGCTGGGACTATTTTTAATATTATTTATGTTTAAAATATCCTTGCATGGTACAGTTAAAGTTGTGTAAAGATGTGTCCTTTCACTGACACTCAACCTCCAAACCTTTATTTTCTACCTCACTACATGAAGGGCACGCTACCTCCTGTACCGGTGCTGAAATCTAGGGCTGTAGAATAATCCAGTATGAAGATAATGGACTGATAAATTCACCATAAAATGTTAAGAGATATGACGATGAAGCATTTGACGAATTAGCTTGTTTCCTTCATTCACTTGCCCTTCAGTTTCTGTTGTAGTTTGATTGGTCCGATCAGTCACAGCAGGTTAAATGTAGGCACTGCTGAGATAACTTAGCTTTACTGATCAAAGTTTCATTTAGATGTGACGGTAACACGTCAGCTATCCAAAACTTCAGATGGATACGTCGGGTTTGAAGACTGAGCATTCTGTTAGAAAAAGTCAGACAAGAACTTTTTTCTTCACTGACACTACCCTCAGCGGACCATGATGCAATGCAGCTAAAAGAGCCTACACTTCAAGATATAGCCAAAGACACACACACACACACACACACCCCTCATCACAGAATTGCCACTTTGCCGAGCTTTTTATATGCCGATACATCTCTGACTTTTCAAAGCAACAAGTTTAGGCCTGTTAGCTGGAGGCTATCCAAAGGCATTCTGGGAAAGAAAAGTAGAAACACATAACAGCTGCGGGAAAAGTACAATACATCATTGACAATGAATGCTAGGCTTATTCTCTAAGGCTGAATGTATGGTGTGGGGTTGCTGGTACATTGTATAGATTTATGACATAAGCGGGCATAATGTAGATGACAGTGCTAGTCATAGTAACGTTTTTTTTTTTTTCAGTTAATACACCTGTTCATCCATCCAGATGCTCAGATCATAGCCATGTGAGAGCGTGTTTGACGTGCCGAGAGACAGTCCGGTGAATCTGATGCAACGACACAAAAAAGAAAGCAGAATAAAGAAATGAATGACAACGGGGTTTATGTGATCGGACAGAGGAGCGAGGGAAGAAAAGGGACTGCTGCAGGATAGTTCGGTGACAGGCTGAAGCACAAAACTGAGCCAAACTGTTCAACAGTTCAACCAAATTCACTTCTGTCCTACTCCAACACACTCATTATACTCAGACTGATCATCCTTTGATTAAAACGGACAACAAGCACCAGCCGCAGCACTGAAACGTGCTTCACCTTAGACTTTGATGATATCCTGTACATATTGTGATCCATGACACCCCATCTGTCCGTCTGCCTGTTTACTATGGCAACCGCCATTTACGATTTGAATCAAAAGCCCCGTTGGTCAGCAGATCGCCTGGCAATGTCCATGTACTAAGGTCGGAGACAAACTGTGGGCAACATCAATCCAAATTCATGAGGCCCACAGGTGACACGGGACGTCTGTGAAGCGCACGGATCACTGAGAGGTCAAGGTGGAAGAGGGGGCGGAAGTATCGACGCAAAAAACACAGATGGTGGAAATGCTTCTGGCAATTCAAAATGAAGAAGGGGAGAAGGAAGATAAAAAAAAAATTGAACAAGGGTCAAAACACAGAAAGAACTGACTGCAGAACAGATATGTGACCAAGAAAACATTTCTTCGGGTGGAAGAACGAGAATTTCATATCTCAACAGATCACAGGTGTGATCGAGGACAAAAAATCATGTGAGATTTGACGCGTTTGTTGCTGGACGCGTTGGACCTGCCCGCTGTGAGGAACTCATGCTGGGCTGAGTTTGGCAGGCAATGGAACGAGGATGACGTCGATTATTCTTCCTTCGAGTCAAGCTGTCGTTTCTCAAAGCTTTTTCCACGGCTAAGGAGGGCCGCCATAGTTAGATACTTTACTCATGTTCTCTGAGAACCAGCGTCACCTAAAATAAGTAGTAGATCACAGCTTTTCAAACTATGGTACTTCACCCTACTGGCGGTGCGCAACTTCCCTCTAGTGGTACGTGGAGGAATCCCTGCAATAAAACTGAAAAATAAATCAATTTAATTTCCTATTCCTATTCATATTTTGTTTCAATTTCAGCCTGCTGCGTAGTCGCGTAACATTTAGCACACATACGTCCATGATTAGCTTTGAGCTAATGGTAAGCAAAGGTAAAATGAAGCACGATCAAGCAATCGCGGTTTCAAACAGGAAATATTAGGAAGAGAAGTGCAGGTTAATGAATTAGCTCTAGTTCCCAAACCGGTCTGTTCAGGATTTAATAGTCAGTAATAAATAATGTTCTTATTAGGAACAAACCTGCCTCCTGTGTCTGTAGCTGAACAGGGTTCAGGGTGCTATGTCACTGTATTTTAATGTCCGTCATAATGGTGGTACTTCAGATTTTTTTGGCGTGGTTTTGTGGTACAAAAAGTTTGAGAAACACTGTGACTGTGTGCTTTTGAAGGCTTTTCAGATTTTTGACCTTTAAATTTGATTTTTTTTTTTTTTTTTTTTTTTGTTGACAAAAGTTACCAAAAAAAGCCTTTGAAATATTTAGAACTTAAGCAGATTTCACATTTACATTTGACTGAATTCCAAAAAAATCTTCTATTCATTTCATTTCAGCTCTCCTTCAGGTCTGGGTGTCAGCTTGTCGCAGTCACAGACTAGACGAGGCCTTCTTTTGTAAGAAGCCTTTAGACTTGTTTCAAAGTCATGAAGGAACACGTTGCACAAAGCATTAACTTCTACATTGACGGCGGCCTCGGCGAAACTAAATGCGACTCAGCCAAACGACAGACTGTGATTTTTAGTTTCAGGGCTTGACTCGTGCTCAAGCCAAAATTTTCTCTCACATCACAAATTGATAGAGATGTGAGGTTTGTGGACGAGTTGTTCTTTTTGAACGTCTTTCAAAGAGGAACGGGCTAACTTGATTCGCAAGTGGATGTTACTCCTGCTTCCGTACGGTGCGTGTGCAGCAGGTTCATTTCTTCTCGAAATGATCCCTTGGGCGCAAGCAAGTTTTCCACAATTTAATGGAATACTAGTACACGAAAAACTTCCTGAGCCAACGGAGTCATGTTTGTCGAATTTGTGTAAATTTGATGTTCAGATTAGGTTTAGGTTCCCTGAAGCGATCAAAGCTTACAGAGTGGTATGTTTTGAGGCTTGTTCGCCTTGATTGACAGGTGTCTCATCCTATTACTCTGTTGTGTTGTGCCTCACTTATCCTAACAGAGCTCCAGCCAGGCTCCACCAAATTTAGATACTCCGTCTCCAAACAGCTGCCAAGATGACTGCGAGCGGTGAACCCGAACTCCATTAATGCTGGATCCTGCGTTTCCCCTACTGCACCTCAGTAACATCCTTTCATTTCCCTTAGCCTGCATGGTAAACACCCATGACTTTCAAACTCTGCTTCCTCGTCTCCACACTGAGAAAACAGATGACATGACAGGTCTCACACTTAAGAACGTTTCTCACAGAAGACATGTATGAATGTGATGTATAAGTGCCTTGAGTGGTCGTAAGACCAGAATGGAACTATGTAAGTACAGTCCATTTGCCGTTTATGTGTGGAAGAGCATCTTATGGCCCGGCTGAACCATCATTTGCGTCTCACTCATTCAGTCGCAGACAGTTGGATGTTTCATTTAATTCTCTCTTTGCCTGCCAGGCATGTTAGCTCCCGCGACTTCTATTACAACGCTACCTTTTTCCTGTTCCACATTTCACCAGAGGAGTTTTGGATCTGACTGCAGACTACATGTATCATCATAGCTTCTACAGCCAAGTCCCCACACTTAGGCTGTTGATCAATGTCTTCCAGAAGATCCATATGATCATTACAAAAACAATGTATGAAACAATGTAGGTAAATAATACACAATTTTTAAAGTAACCCAGGATTGACGCTGATTGATGCTGATGAAATGAAATGAAATATCAATTTTAAATATCAATGTTGTGAGGTTGTTTTCTACAATATATGCATGGGAACTACCAAAAAAGACTTATTTCAAATTCATGATGGGACGCAAACGCCGAATTCCACACCTTTACTTTCTTCTTCGTCATTAAGGGTATACTACTTCTTTCACGGGCAATGAATGTTGACCCTGGACCTAAATCATGCTGTGTAGAATCACCCAACATGAGCATGAGAATTTGTAGGATACTAAGCTCGAACCAAGACCCCCTAAAAAAAATGATGAACCACAGTACCACAACCACTCGTCAGGAGCACCAACTTGAAGAGAAAGTCCAAAGAGTCGACTCAAATGTTTTTAGATCCAGTACCTGAGGGTGGGATTTTCCTTTAAGGGGAAGGTTGAAGTGAGTTTACAGACTGATGTCCTCAGACCTGGAGAGGAAAGTCTTACCTCCCCAGACTGTCCTGGGAGTGTGAAGTAAATACACAGAGCCTCTGCCTGTTTAGAAAGCCTGAAGTCTCAGCAGCACTGAGCGGCAGAGCAGTGACTGGCATTGATCTTTGGCGGCGTATGGTTATTTTGCGGGAAGAGGCTGTAAGATATGACTGATTCCTCATTAAAGTTTGAGGATAAAAAGAAAGCAGGGGGAAAAAGAAGCCATTCGACGTCGTCTCTATTGCATCAGCACAGATGATGTCGAGGCTAAGCGTTCGCTGAAGAGGCCTAGTCCTCGTCTTCATGTGTCAACACCAGAGAGCTGGCTGCTCCTGAAGAATCCCATCGTCATGCCTCAGCGGTCCCTTTACGGCCTTTATGTATCTGTTTGCTACCCCAAGGCGACAGGAATTGTCTGTGCTTAAACACAGAGGAAGAGAGGAGTCCTCGGCGTCTCAGATCTCCCCCCAACCCAACCTCAACCCCCCCCCATCCCCATCCCTGTCTCTCTGCATGCGGTTACTGCCACTGTTTGTCTAAATCATCAGAAGTGAGCTTGTCCTCTGTGAAGTATTAAGCGCCACACTTCTCGCCCTCATCTTGTGGTGCTGCTGTAAGTCTACCGGTCTGACAGTCTGTTCATTCTGCAAGAGAGCACATGGCCGCACACTCCATCCATCCACACACACTCAATCCACTGCTGGATTTACACTGGGCTTCCCCTTGCAGAGACCTGATGTAGCCGCATTCGCTGACTAATGACTGTAAAATATATATTCATGCTTTCTTGTGAAAGTGGTTTTGTTCTGTGCCTCAGATGTTAACTAACCCTAATGATGTCAGAGTGATGTCATCAGGGTTAGAAAATTAGAGATTATAACAGTATATAGGTCACAGGATTCTGAGCCTGGTTGCTTGGCCTGCTCCGGTTCTGGCACGACACCTGCTCCACTCTCTGTCTGCACTTCCCCACCGGGCCTGTAAACCTCGTCTTCTTCTTCCCAGCAGTCCAAAACATCTGCAGTACAAACAGTAACACTCCCCCGGTGCTCTGAGCTCACAGTCCAGGCAGCCCGGCTAACAAACTGAGCTAACATTAGCTAACAGCAGCTACAATTGGCAGTTGTAAATCACAGATACTTAAGAGGGAGCAGCCGGAGGATATCAGAAGGAAAACCAGAAAACATTTTCTCCATAAAATATGATCCAGTTCACTAAAATCAGGCCCCATTCACTCAGAAATGGTGCTAGAGTTGAAGCTACGTCTTATTTTGAAGCATAGGGAAGTTATTTGGATCAGAGAAGTGACCTGGTGACTCCTCTGAGAAACTTGAATAAAAAGATACATGACAAATCTCCAAGAAGTAAATTTCTTTGAATTAGAAAAAAAAGGCTTTCTGGGGGATTAGAAACCAAATGCAGCGCATGCTACGAGTATGATAATAAGCTGTCAATATTACATTAAAATTAGAGTGAAAAATTAGAATTTTCAAGGCTTGAAAGGCTTGAATGCTTCTGAAAGTGATCTAGACTATTAATTTGAACCTGAAACTGACTGATGTGTCTAATTATACTGAATTTAAAACAATCTGTTGTTTTATTGAAATCGGAATGATTTTTTTTTTTTACATATTCCATCACATTTGCTCGTGAAAAACTTCAGCGTAGTCACATCTAACCTCTGCTATGACTGTACTTTGGATGACAGAGTCACATAGTGACTGCTCCATCGTGCAGCGCACATGCTAATACAGGCGGTGAAAGGTCGCATGTGTCATCTTCAGCCGCACTGCCACAGGATGCACAGGTGAATCTGTTATCCCGCCCAACATTTGAT
This sequence comes from Protonibea diacanthus, assembly GCA_028641955.1. Taxonomy (NCBI): domain Eukaryota; kingdom Metazoa; phylum Chordata; class Actinopteri; family Sciaenidae; genus Protonibea; species Protonibea diacanthus. Next base: position 12,643,438 of record CM053999.1, on the reverse strand, counting down.
TTGGCTGAGTCCAGGCAGCCGTGACGTCCCCTCATCAAGTCTCATGAAAGTCACCCAGTCATTCCGGGCCGAGCTGCTGACAGAAGCTGATATACACTTCAGAGGCGTGGAGGATACCCCTGACCGCTGAGGGTTATGATGTTGGGAGAGGGAATAAATGATGACGATATCAAAGGGAGCCCTGCCTTCTGTGCAGCTCTCAGCCCACCTCATCCTCTGGCTCCGGCTCCACTGTTCAGTCCCGCTGTCGGCCTGTTCTCGCTGACATGATGAAGAGAAGCACACTGATTTGAAATGAACTTGACCTTGACATCACAGGGAATCCTACTGAAACTTTCAAAGCTTTAGCATCTGATTCCATCCTTTTATCATTATCTAAATTTAAAAGTGGACTGTTGAAGGGAAAGGGAATCAAGAATATGCTTGTCTTTGCTTTCGATTTCGATTCCAGAGGGTAGCAGGGGGGCTGTAAAGACAGAGAAGAAGTGGAGAAACTGTTTCATTGATTAAATATAATAATGTTCCTCCTAAGTGAGCATTCTAATGTCCTGGAAGGCCAGATGGAGATGAACTCGTGGTGCTTTTAAGTTAAAGAAACAACCTTCAAAATGACCCACTCTATTCTGTAAAGTTGCCTCTTGTGGTCGCACACATAATGCCTTGCAGAATCAAAGGAGGAAGCGGCGTGACACTGTCATGGTGCCCAAGCATAAGCTCTGAGGGAGGAGGTCAGGGGAGGGGGGGTGGGGTGGATAAACCCCCACAAAGCATCTGTCTTTGACAGACCAGCAAGTCCTCCAGTCCAAACAGTGAATATATCGTTTGTCACTGGCTGTATGGCCACACTGAAAATGGCACTGAAATGAATGAATGAATTTACTGCGTTGCACTGCTTACAGAAAAAAGGAAAAAAAAAAGTTGATTCACAGATTCACACTGCAAATATCCATCCATCCATCTCTCCCTAACAGCTGATCCTCATCAGAGTCACAGGGGCTGGAGCCAATCCCAGCTGGCACTGAGCGAGAGGCGGGGTACGCCATAGACACATCACCGGTTCATCACAGGGCTATTACTACAAATGTAATCAATATTTATAATTGCCATAATAATCATAACAATGTTATTATTATTTCTTATTGTTAATACACAGTACTCAATCAAATGTAATGTGTAATATTGTTAATTATACATTGATTGTTTTATCAATTATAAATGCAAATTCATATATTGGGGTTGCAGGATATTAGGACAGTCGACACTTTTTTTTCCCAAATCTCCATCTTTTAAAATCCCCTTATTGTTATTATTATTATTATTATTATTATAGTAGTAGTAGTAGTATTGGGGAACTGTTAAGTGTTACTGTTAACAAAGTTGAAATTATTTATTATTATTATTTTATTATTATTACATTAATATTAAGAATAATTATATGAAATTCATTTGGGGGCAGTGATTTATGATTTATTTATTTTATTTTATATATATGTTTTTTTTTGGGGGGGGGGGCACAAGAAAGCACAAAGTTGAAATTATTATATTAATATTAAGAATAATTATATCAAATTCATTTGGGGGAAGTGATTTATTTATTTATTTATTTATTTTTTGGGGGGGGGGGGGGGGCACAGCCCCCAGGGCCCCCTATTGGCTTAAGCCGTCCCTGACAGCAGCACAGATTCCGTCCACATGTTTTCCATGACGCAGCACACACGAACCTAAAAAAAAAAAAAAAAAAACTATGACTAGGAGTTATGGGGGATAAAATACAAGCAAGCAAACTTTTCTGCCCCTGACGGCGGAGTGCAGCATCCCTCACGTTATGAAAAGGAGCGCCTGCCCGCAGGATCCCGGTGTGTGTGGAGAGGAGAGCAGCCGCCGGTGCCATGTTCCATGCTCCATGCCAGAGCTGCCACAACACAGCGGCTGGTTAAGGGTGATGGAGAGAATGCGGCAATCCATTGGCTGCAGGCTTAGTAAATTTTAGTCGGTGTAGTCCAATGGCAAGCTAGAGAGAGAGAGAGAGGGGGGAGAGAGAGAGAGAGAGAGAGAGAGAGAGAGAGACCTGGTTTCTCTATCACTAATCTTGTCCTCGCAATACACTCGCTCTATGAGAGCAATTAGATTCAGCAGCGTTTCCAGTGCCTCTGCAATGACTCATTGAAACATCTTCTGTGCTGATAAAGCCGCATCTCTATTCTCCCCCACCACACACACACACACACACACACACACACTCTCTCTCTCTCTCTCACACACACACACACGCACGCACAGGACGTACAGTTGGGCTGCCTTCAGTACACCGGGACTGCGCTTCTTACTTTGGATTTGCAGGGCAGGAGGCTGGACGTGGACTTTTTATTCTAATTTTTTTTTCTTCTTCTTCTTCTTCTTCGTTTGTGGTGTGTATTCCGCCTCGAGTCGGGACTTACGTACAGAGTGAGGCTGGTGGAGATCCAAGGGCTGAGGTGAGTGCGCTGCCGGCTTCATGTGATGCTGAGCCTTACAGCTTTTTACAGCAAAGGGGGGGGGGGGGAAACGCACTAAATGTATAGACGAGCGGCTGAATTTCTGCGCGTCCCCCCCACCCCCCCGTCCTCCTCCACCTCCTCTGATGGCTTGTCCGGACGCGCTTCAGTCTCACAAAGGAGCCCCAATCCACAGGGAATTCATCCAGACCCATTTACTGTTAACCTCAACCGGATTATGGTGCGTGTTTTACAATCAGAACTTGCTCTCAGAATGGAGAGGGGGGGGGGGGGGGGGGGTTATCCAAAAGGCACCGCAGCAGCAGCAGCAGCAAGCGGAGGCTCATTCTTGCGCACTTTTCATCCGACTCCAGTTGAGGTTTTTCCGCTCGGTTTTAATGTTGATCAGGATGAGTAAAGGTAAAAAAAAAAATTAAAGAAAAACCCAGCACAGCCTTGCTGTGAATATTCTGATCCTGGCGCGCCGTTTGGCGTTTGCGCGCCGTGCGTTTTTTTTTTTGTTTGTTTTTTTTTTCCCCAAACGCAGACGCTGTGACGGTGCTTTAACCAAACTCGGTGCCAAAACAAGCAACAGCTCGGTTTTTTTTAACTTTAATGCGACACGAAGAGAGGCGGGCTGCGATCAGACAGCGCGCGTAAAAAAAAAAAACATGGGAAGCGTTTAAACCCATTTCACACCTGCGTGTTTTTTTTTTTGTTGTTGTTTGTCCCCCCCCCAATCGCAACTCTTTTGTGTCTGGAGGTGCAGCAGTGAAAGAGAAAAAAACAAAAAACAAAACGGGGCATCTTCCAGCAGCTCTGCGCGCATCTCCATCCAAGCAGCCACAAGATGGTGGTGTGGATATCTGGATGTGGATTTTTTTTTTTTTAGGGAAAAGAGGGGGGAGAGAAAAAATAGAAGAGGTGGAGGTGGTGGGGCAGAGTGGGGTTTTTTGTCTTTACAGATACACCGCTGCTAATGCTGTGATTTTCGGCTTGTATTCACGCTGGGTGGCATTCACGGCGGCTGTGCACGCGGAGGTGCGTGGACTGCAGCTGCTGCTTTAACATGGGATGACCTTGTGTGCGTTGTCAGGCACATAACGGCTCCAAGGTGGAATCATAATGTTCAGAGTGGCTTATAAACAGAGAGAGAGAGAGAGAGAGAGAGAGAGACAAAAAAAAAAACAACACGGATCACTGGGGCGAGGACGCATAATGTGTCAATCTCTTTATTGTTATGCTGCTGTGTGGGAGTGTGTGTGTGTGTGTGTGTGTGTGTGTGTGTGTGTGTGTGTGTGTGTTTGCACTGAAAAAGGTGTAGGTGCAACCTCTGTAGCATTTGCAAATCCTCTCCGGTCTGCACCACAGCTAATAACTGAGCACAAATGAATCTCCAAGAGGACGTATTCCTAAAAAAGTTCAGTATCTTGGGTGCAGCTGAGCTGTTGAAGCAGAGGCTGCCTCCCTTCGCCATCTTTGGCAGAGGGGGGGGGGACAGGCAGGTGTACAATCCACTCCCACGGCGACTCACCGTGTAAGACAATGTTTGAAGATTATGCCCTCTTCGGCAGTGATTGAGAGAGGTGGACATGTCCAACTTTTTAGGGATCTGCAAGAACAAAAAAAAAAAAAACACAGCGGATCTGTGTCCAATCAAACAGTCGTCCCCTTTCAATCATTCCCTCCCTTCCGGCTCGTGATTGCCTGACAAGGTTTTTGTCCAGTTTTCGACAGGCTGCACAGTCTTTCGAAAATGAAAGTCAGATATTTACAACGCGCGTCGCTCCGTAATCCCCCTGCGTGCTCCAAATAATATCAAGGATTCCTGGAAACATGTCAGGGGACAAAAGCAGGAAATTACTTTGAGTTTTTTTTTTGTTTGTTTGGGGAGTGCAGCTGCCCTTTAAAAGTATCCACACTGACCCTGGTGGATTCAGAATGCACGGCAGGAAGTCATTTAGTGGAGAAATGGCAATGTCATTTGCTCACTGTGACTTCCATAATGCCGTCTGCAGGCCCCTTCCATCGTGTCAATCATCAACATGTTCATCTGATGACGTGGACGCTGAGCAAGCAGCTGTTTACAGCTCTGTCCAAACCGTATGCATGCATTGAAACGCGTGCGACTTAACAGGTAGAAACAGCAGGAGCAGCAGGAGTAACATGTGTCTGCTGTGTTGGACTCTATTCTCTGCTGACGCTTTAGATTTTGTGTAAGGGGAGCCTGCAGGAGATCTGACGGAGGGATTTTTGCACAGTAAGACGCCCCGTTGTGTGTTGTGTGTCAATCCCACGTGCGCTCATTACTCCATCCTCGGCTGTGTGTACGTTACGGTTGCTGCGGTGGCCTACAAAGAAGTGAAACGAAGCCGACACGACAGTTAAGGTGTGAAGAGCGAGGGCGGCTTGGAGATCAGAATATGTGTCAGTATTATTATTTTTTTTTCACTCGTTGAGATGCATGAGCTTTCACTCCAGGCCTGTGTTTGTTTGACTAGCTGCTATGTGGGCGTCAGTGGCGTGCACACACTCTTAAGGGGCACGGGCAAATATGCGTAAGTGCTCTGGGGGTCAAAACTGAAGGCAGGCATCTGGAGCGCCCCTCTGGTGTGACATTAGGACAGCATGAAGCATGTACGCGTCACGTTAGCAGCTCACACATGCAGATACAAAGAGGCTGCCTCTCACATGCTGTTAAATCATTCACACACTCAGCTATAAGTGGGCTGTCATTTCATCGCATAGCCGCTATACTGCTGCATGAAGAGGGAGTTCTTTTTCTGGAAGGACGAGGAGGATGAGTTTTCTTCTCCTCTCTCTCTCTGTTAAAGTTGGAAAGCTATTGATCAGCTGTTCCTCTGTCTTGGTTTAAAGTTCTGTTACATAACTGTGCGCTGCGGAAAACAACCGTGTTTCCATTTCATGGGGAGGGGGGGGGGTTCAACGGGATGGGAATTGGCTGTCAGCATGGACATCAGCTGTGGGCTGTGTGCAGAAGATCTGCGGTTCCTCCACTCAGCATTGCAAAGTGTCCTTGATCAAGATGCTGAACCCCAAATTGCTCCCGGAGATCATCTGTGTTTGAATGATTAGATCCCGTCTCATGAGCCTCAGCTTCAGTTGCCACCTTGCATGGCGGCCAGTGCTGTCTGTGTATGAATGGATGATATGTAGTTGAGCGAGAAGGTAGAAAGGTGCTATAGAAGTACAGCGTGTTTTCAATGCATTGTGTTCTGTCACGTCTTCAGTATTTTAGTCTAGAGAGATAAGGTATAGACATAGTGTGTACTGCCACTCATGACTTCAGACATTAAAGACATCCCTCTAAACGTTTTATATTTTAATGTTTCTGTTAGCCGGCAGTGTGTCTTAAAGTCACCCACAGCTTAAACTCCAAAGTGAGATACCTATTTGCCCCAAGGGTTAGGCAAACTGTAGCAGGGTGTTTTGAGTGGCAGGCGAATTGACTGGAGTTGGCCTAACAAAGGTTTGACTTGAGTATTGAGTATTTCTGTACCAATGCACAGGTGATTAGTGGGCTCACAGAAATAACACATTTCTTCGATTATTGCGTACACGTTAACCGCTGCTTGACCGTGACTGCGACCGCTACGGTAGCCGTAAATGACGCTAACAAAAGATGAAGAAACAAGAGATGGAGCAAAAAAAAAAAACATCAACTTACAAAGCCAAACCGAGAACACTCTTGAGTAGCCTTTACTCAGTTTCTCTCTTGCGGTATGAGCTGGGATAGGTGCCAGCCCTGGCAGCCTCGTAAAGGATAAGCAGGTTACGGCTAATGGTTTGATAGGTAGGTGTTTTCTAGGCCTGGCTGTGCTCGAAATGAGCTAGTTCAGCAGTCCCCAACCTTTTTTGCACCACGCCGAAATAAAATGATGCGACCGGCATAAAAACAAATATAAAGTGCATAAAAATACAACTCACCATTACGCTGAATTAGTGGGAGCCCTGAGCTTGTTTCTCCGCAACGAACCAGTACCATCTAGAAGTAATGGGAGACAATGACACCCAAGTGCGTTCCTTATGTCCAGTCTATTCCGTAATTTTGTTATGTACGCTGAAGAAGCTTTCCAAAGATGTTTGTTTTTTACAAATTTTTGCTAGCTTTGAGGGCTTAACTGGGGTAACGTATCACGTGACCGAGACGAGTGTCTTGACCTGTCTTAACCTGTGTCAAGAGGCACAGACAGATGTAATCGGGATATATATATATCTATATCTATCTATCTATCTATCTATATATATATATATTTTTATTTATTTATTTTTTTTTTTCTGTGTGGCCCGGTACCAAATGACCCGGTGGTTGGGGACCGCTGAGCTAGTTCAAACGAAGTGTCATCTGAGTGAAAAGCTCATCCACATAATCAAGGACTATGTGATGAACCTTTCACACGGGGATGACGGAAAGGTGTCCGGTGAGCGGGTTCAGATACTGTTCAGCAACCTCAAGCCCTTTGCTTGGAGCACACTGATGCCTTCATAACTTTTGGATTTGTCAGATGAAGATGTCGTTCTACAAGCTTCCGGCTTACCAATAATCTCATTAGAATGTTTTAATTAAATTACAGAGATGGCGTATTTCCTCTCCTATAGCATTACTTTTGGTTAGGTGAGTTCATGACTCTCTTTTGTATTCTGTCGCTTTCCAGACACAACATACATCCAAAACAGCCCGGCAGCAGTTCTTGCTATAATACATAATGCCCGAGTGCATTCACACTAATTTAGCTCCGACTGTACCCATTAACTGTTAGAATGTATGCAATACACTCTGCATGTGAAAAGATGTGACACTCCATCGAGTTAATTTGACCCCCGTCATGGTTCAAATTATGTTTCAGAGGCTTTTCTTTCCTGACAAGGAGACACGCGGAAATGCATAAACATACACACAAACACATCATGATTCATATGTATATGTGGCTAATTATCAGCTGCAGCGGTTCAAAGTGTCTGTGACATTTTCTGGCGAGGAGGACAGGGTGCCTCTGACGGGATCATTTCATAATGATTGAAATGCAAATGACAGAGCGCGCCTTCATTGATATTCATAAGACTTATCTCCTATAATCATTAAGAGTGAGAACAATGCTCGCCCATCTCCCGTGTGCTTCTGCCAAGGAGAGCCACGGAGAGAGCCGTGCTCTGCATTCATCCCCAGCCATCCGAAGGACACTTTTTCATGAAATGCCACACTATTACAAATACTGTACGCCGTGTCGATTCGTCACCGAAACATTTACAAGCACATAACCTCGGTGAACAATGAGCGACAGTTTCACCTGCGCGGAGCGCCGCTGCGTTCGCCCCTTTTACTGTTGGACGATTGCTGTGCTGCCATGTGAGGCGAACACGCAGCCACTGATATTCTTCATACAGTATAAATTTCATCACTATATAACCGCTGCTGTAGGCAAACAGCCTGTGATAAACAGCCTGTGGCTGGACTACCATGGAAAATGAGCTGCTTAAGGCTATATATCTCCTGTTGCTGGATCATTATTATTCTATATGATTAGAATAATTGAAAATATAATTTCAACACAGTCAAAGGTAAAGGGGCTACAAAATGTCCGACCATAATTACCTCGATATAGTAAACATAGAGTGAGTGATTTAATGAATCAATAATTATCATAATAATTTGTTAACATGTCTTTCCACTTGCGGTATTAATATAAGCTTCAGTCGTTTAAAGAAAATCAGTTTTCCTTATTAATATGCAAATGTGCACAGAGCAGAGGCTGTGGGGTAAATATGGAGATCTATTATCTTCTCTTCTTAGGCTTCTGTGTTCTCTAACTCAGGGTCACAATAACACTCAGTAGAGGCGCTGTTAATGTGAGTTAACCGTTTCATTATAGTTGAATGCCAAGGATTCCTGGGAGTGTTAGCATTCTGCTATTAAAGACTAGACTTTTCTTCTCATTCTTATTTCTTATAAAGATCAAAACCAGCCTGGTAACAGGGTCTGACTTGTCTACTCTCTCTCTACTCGTCTATCTAATGTAACTGTAAGGGAACGTAAATCCTCCACTATCCATGGAGTACCTCAGGGATTAGTTCTCGGTTCTTTGCAAATCTCAATTTTTGCTTATCTTTATTTCAGAAGCATCATGTCAGTATGCATTCTTATGTAATGCAGAAGTCTCAGTGTCACATTTTATAACAAGCAAGACATTTTTGTTGCTGCGTGACTTTTGTTTAATCTCGCCTCCTGTACTTCTGTAACATTGCGAAAATGTTTTTATGTGCAAAGCACTTGGAAAACTGTGAAAATGCTTCCATTAGATCCTGGTTTGACTATTGCAACTGCTCATTAATTGACCTGTTAACAGGACAGATAAGCTAAATAAGAATAGAATGTTAAAATATTAGTGAGCGGGTTAATTTGGTTGTAAATCTTTCATGACCTCAATATTTCGAAACCCCCGTTAAAGACTCATGCAGTAGTGTTCTGCCACCCAAAGGCTGAACCATATGAATGAAATACCCTTTTAAAATGTCAACAGTGCATGTGTGTCCATGGAAATTCCACAGTGATATTACTTCACAGTCAGTTTAATCAATACATGAACAACTCTGTCCCAGAGCTGGTGACACTTTGTGGAGACGCTCTATTTACAGTGAATCGGACCGTGACGTGACGGACTCACACCATGTTTGCTGGAGTTTCTTATGAATGAGCACATGGATTTACTATGTAACGTGAGAAAGGTCCTCGAGGCTCTGTCAGCGTCCACTGAGACTCTCACTGAAAGCCTTGTTAGAAATGAACACGAACACAAATCAAGTCAGATTCAATAGGAAAGTCACAAAGTCCACGGAGATGTGAAGATACAAAACACACAAAAGGCTTTATCTAGAGTCTGTCGGGGAGCCTGACCAGAATGGCTAAAGCAGGAGGCCGACTGGAGATGATTTTCTTCCAAAAATTTAAGCGCAGCAAGGCTACATGTGTAATGAAAACATGTACAAACACGCACATCGCTACACTAAACACTATGTTCCACTATGTTCCACATTCTCCCTGACAGACTAAAAGCAACTGCTTAAACAGACTTTGTCCACCTGGCATGAGCTCTGGCTGTATCATTAATGGAGGTAACTCCACTGCTTTCCGAATTCAGAGACTTCACAAAGTTAGGTTTCTAATTCACCCAATCATGTCAGCCAGGGTATACGTTCAGGTAGTATAGGAGCAATTCCTTCGTTACACTCCGTTACAAGCTTAAAAACCTAATATTAAATTCATGGTCTGCAATTAAATAATGAAGTGAAAAATCTTTGTGTGTGGCTGCCGTTGAGTTAGCTGAGATCAAATGCTATCTGTGTTTCATGCATTGTGAGTTTTAATCTTCCTGTATGAGTATAATGGACCTTTTTTTTTCCCCCAGCAGCCATTTTGACATGAAATAGTAGGTAAACACAGATGTTAGTAATGAAACTAATTAAGGTGGTCAAAGAGAGTCCGGGTGCTGCTGTGGTGCATGTTGGCTCTGCTGCAGCAAATGGAACGGAACCTGGATTTGGAAACAACCGGTTGACGCTATTTCACGTCAAAATGGACGCCGTGAAAGGTCTGTCACGTTACTACACCTCTGTAAGGAAAGACAAGGTCTGCTTTTAACTGTTGTGCTACTTAATTCAGAGACATACATGTGATGTCAGTGAGAAAGAACTGTATATTGAGGAGCTTTGTCAGGCACAGCAGTATTTTAATCTACATGCTAACACCACCATGTTAACATGCTCAGAATGTCAATACCTCAACGTTTACCAGTTTACCATGTTAAACCACTTTAGCTGCCAGTTCTAATGCACACAAATGTGTCCTGTGATGGTGTGATAGCTTGTGAACATTAGTAAAATATAAATTCATACAGACAGTGACACTAATGAGCTTGAGAGCTCAAGAGTTCAACATTCTTCCAGCCTGGGAGATGAAGCTGTTGCTGAGTCTAATGGTCCAGGACTGGATGCTGCAAGTATCATCTACCAGACGGTTTTGAGACAGGGGTGATGGGTTCTTCCTTCACTGCTGGGTGTAGAGGTCCATGGATTGCAGCTTCATCCTGGTGGTCCTGAGGTTGAGGGTGGTGCAGCCACCATACCAGGATACTTTCAGTACTGCAGCTGTAGGAATTGCATGTTGCCGTTGTCTCTGATTTTGTGATGGTGTAGATGTGTTGGGTCTAGGTCAAGTCCTCTGTGATGTGAGCCTGGAAGGAACCAGAAGCTGCTGACTTCCTCTCACTCTGATTGATTGATTGCAGGCATGTCCTTCTCCCTGTCACTTTGACAGTCATGTTGTCTTCAAACTCTATGGTGTTGAGCCCGTAGCCTCTGAGCTTGATGACAAGCTTATACTCAAATAAGAGGGCACCCTAACATCTTAGGTGTTCCTCTTTGTGATGGTGACTGGCTGTTGTTTAGGCAGTGGGCTTTGGCCAATGGTGGACTGCTTAAAACATGTGGATACTACAGACCAGAGATGTGACGCGTTGAAAATGGCTCCCAGTTGATCTGCACACCATGAAAGCTCAGCCAGAGATGCCATTGGGTCCAGGTGTTGAAGGATCTGCCCACATCTGTGGGAAGAGATGTAGCGTTTCTCATGTGGGCTGCTCTCAGGCTTTCTCAGACGTCCTCTGTGCACACGTCGCAGCTCAGCCAGCTGATACATCTCTCTCTTTCTCGCGTGGGGCTTCCTGGAGCTCTCTGGCATTTTCAAGCGTACCGTATCCCATGTGGCCACTTGGCTTGAGTCGGCTGTCTCTCTCAGCAGGCAGCGGGGTAATAACACCTTCACACATCCCCACTTGGGTGTGCTGGCGATGCAGCGGCGGCGTTTGCCAGAGTTTGTCACAGTTATGCCTTTTCTTCTTCGTCACGTTAGGAACGCATGCGCGGAGCAGATTTCCTGTAAAAGGGTATTTTCTTTGAGAGTTGGTTGAATGCAGACCTTCTTAGGATCCAGCTGATCTCTGGACGGGCCCGGTTGCTCTTTCAACCATGATTCCACAGTTTGTGCCTTTAGATGTTGGGGACCTTGTGATCTTGCTTCCACAAATATTCACCAGTGATTATTTTAATGAACAATTTAGTATTTTTTTTGTTTGTTTTTAAAATGAAAGAATCTGGATTATCTGAGTTGCTATGAGACCGAAAGGACATAAAAAGAAATTGTTGGGACCAACATCAATCATCACTGTTTGAAAACTATGTTCCCTGATGCTTTGAGCTTGGGAGGACCTTGGCTTTTGCACAGCTCTGCAAAACTATTTTTTCGATCATGGACATCCATGAACAACTTTCCTCCCACAAAATGCGTACACGCATCTGACTGTACCAGCAGGGGTCATTTCCTGAGTTAAGAAGCTGGTAAAATGTGCGTCCTTCTATAAGTAAGACCAAAAATGCTTTACACAGATCATTTTTGCCCAGTCAGGATTGATTTCCTTCTCTGAGATGTTAAGTAATATGGACCCTCCACTTCTCTATGGAAACTATGTTTGCAGAGAGAACGTGTGTGTTTTATGGAAGTGTAAACTGAGCTGAGCAAACATCAACTGAAGTATAGATTTTAGTATGATGACCAGCGCCAACACTGTAATCCTGTAAGCGTCACGGTGAAACTCGAGCCATCTATAGTCAACCACAGGTGCTACCGACCGACTATCAGAGATAGCGTATTCTGGGTGCTTTGCTGAAACACTGCTTCAGAAAAGTCTATTTATCTCATTCTGTTATATTTGAAAGCATGTGGCTCGGCCTCTTTCTCTGCGGCAGTGGAGAGTCACAAGGACGTTTGCCTGGAAATCGTCCGTGAGAGTACCAGCAGTAGAAATTCGAAAATCCAATTTCCTCTCAAAATTCTTTTAAGCACGTGTTTACTGTAGTCTTGAAAATACCTCCTCGCCCCACAACGTTGTTAACAAAGCACAAATTATGAAACATTTTTGCCAGTTGTCAGCAGGTGTCATTAATTGTTGCCATGGAAACACTGCTGACGGCTCTGAAATGAGCCTGAGGGTGGGATAGCGTTTTTAGATTTAAAGGGTTGGTTCACGCAATTTGTCAACATATTTTCTTAATCGGTTGCGTCGTGAAAGGTTTGTCACACCCGTCCTGTGACGGCTTCGTCCCTTCTACGTCCTAACGCATAATGAAGCATTTGCTGCTTGTTGTGGTGTTGAGAAACTCAAGCCAGCTCCTGTATGGTACCATCCTAATACATGACACTGTGGTGAGGTGGATTTTTAGCAGCATTTCTAAAGCCATTTTCTTGTCTGAGCCGACGTGTTCTCAGGCAGACAGGCCTACATGACAGATCCTTGCTGCTGTAGTCACTAACCCGAGTCTTTTCTGTTCTGTTCCATTAATCCATGTTTGGTTTCAAAATCTTGCTCGCAGAGATTGGCATGTACTTTGACTCTATTAGCAGAAATCCATTCATTTATTCATGCGGCCTTTTCATTCATATTTGATATCAGAAAGGAGCCAGAGCTGGTCAGCATGAGATTTAATAATTGATTTGGCATGACTTTTGAGTGGCACACACTGTTATTTGAGTGAGAGGGTAATTAATCGACATTCTAGCAGTCAGCCGTGAGATTTCCTTCAACCAAGCCACTTAAAATATAAACAATATATATTTAAAAAGTGTCTCATGACCTGGGGGGCAGTGGAACGAGGCGAGAGCTCCAACTGGAAATTGAATTGAACAAGTGGCATGGCATCTAGTTTTGACACAAATGTCCACGAGATGCCTCCGAGCCCACAGAGCAGATGTCTAATTCAGGCTTTCTGAAACGCTCTTGCAGAGGAAGCTGAGAAGCAACTGTCATCAAATTATTTTAACCAAATCCCTCAAATAAAACTTACCCAAACCCACAAAAATTCAAATGTTTGACTGTTTTCGACAAAGGTTGTAGTTGTTTAGGTTATCCATTTCATCTGTGGTGTAAACTGGCGTGGCTCGCTAATATCCTTCATTTTCCATTAATGAAGAAAACAAGCTTACTGAGGGCAACATGACTGCAGTAGACAGTCATAGTGCACTGCGAGACCAGTTGAGCTTATACACATGAGAGTTAATTCTTGATATCTTGATCAATGGTAAGAAAAGCAAATAAGTAAACACTTAAATTAAGATTGATTTGTCACACAATTGATATTACAGATTGAATATTATTGCCAGATTTACACATTTTAATCTGAACCAAAGCATTACTCTGCTTGAAGCTCCAGTAGAAGAGTCAGGGAATCACCACAGTCTGTAGCAGTCATCCTCTGGGGACCTTGACAACTAAATTTTATGGAAGTTCATCCAATAGCTGTCAAGACATTTCACACAAAACCAAAAATGTCAACTGTGTCTTAGAACTCGATAAAAAGGGGATCTCCAGGTTTGGCAGGATTTATCCTCTGGGGACCATAAATGTGCAGATGAACTCCATCTCTTGGCGACCCATCCAATGTTTAATATTCAAGGATATTTTAGTTTGAATAATAGAGAATCACCATCCTTGGACTCTCTCTTAGCATAGGTACAACAATCGAGGACTCCCAGATTTGACAGTTTTGTTGGTTTAACTGAACAAACTGAACACTGAGGCTAAATCCGGTGTTAAACTCACATCTGCTGTGTGGATAAATAGATTCATGTAAATAGAGACTTTATAGTGGACCAACTCCTTTTTTTCCTTGTCTTTCAGGATATCCCATCAAGCTGGAGCCCAGGTAACTGCAGAGCATCCTAGGCTCTCTCTTCTGGACTGGGGAACCACACAGCAGCCGTCGATCTCCATGCAGGCTCTCGGAATGGGGAGCTCTGAGAAAGCTGCTTTTTTTGACTGGGGCTCCTTCACTGAGCTCACAGCCTGAGGACGAGCAGGAAGCATCTCGGTGGAGGGGAAGGGGGGGCACAGAGGACCGGAGGGTGGACCCTAACCACGACCTGCCAGGCTCGGGCTCAGCACAGCGGGAGCATGTCAGTACCCGGAGGCCCTTCATGGATGTGTCGCTCCATGGCCAAGGCCAACCTTCTGCTGTGGATGGGGTTGGCGTCCATCTGTGTGGCCACTGTTCAGGCACAACAACACCCTGTGGTCACCACCAACTATGGGAAATTGCGGGGAGTGAAAGTTACATTACCTAACGAGATCCTGGGACCAGTGGAGCAGTATTTGGGGATCCCGTATGCGCTGGACCCAACGGGGGAGCGGAGGTTCCAGCCACCGGAGCCACCCATGTCCTGGCCGGGCATCAGGAATGCTACTCAGTTTGCTCCGGTTTGTCCTCAGTTCTTAGAGGATCGCTTTTTACTCAATGATATGCTCCCGGTGTGGTTCACCGCCAACTTGGATACAGTGGTAACCTATGTGCAGGAGCAGAGTGAGGACTGCCTTTACCTGAACATCTACGTCCCCACAGAGGACGGTAGGTCAACTCTTCCTGTCTTCTGCCTCTTCCCATCTTTATGTTTTTCCCTATTGAGTTTCACGCCTGACTGTGCAGGTCTACCTTGAACTTTGAGGTGGTATTTTACTGAAAGTCTTAGAAGAAATGGTACTTGTGACTTGAGATTCATGGGAAAGTGAATATCATTGCTTGAGGATACACGTACTGAACACTGAAGTTCAAAAAACCTGATTATTATTTTTTTTTACTTGACATTTTTTTAGTTCCCAGGTAGCCGTCCGGAATCAAACAAAAGACTTAAACACTCGGCAATCAGGATGCTTAACTTATAACTTATATTTGATACAGTAAACTGGCTTAAACAAATAAAAGCCGGTCATTAATATAGCATAGTGAAAACACTGAGAAGGAATTAGCAGAGCTCTGATGGCCCACATAGAAAATTAGCACTAACTCATCAGTACAACCACGATCATACCATGCTCACCACTCTGCTGCTCCCAGTGACTCTTTTTTTTTCACTGATTGTTTCCAGTTGTTTTTCTCACCTGTTTTTAGGGTCAAGTTAGCATCGATGAATCTCAGTTTCTTCCTGTTGAAGTTTTTATTTAAAACTCTAAAATAGGTGGTGCCCTTTAGAAAGGCTTGAATTGCAAGTTGTCAGTGTAGAAAGTTAATAAATCATTAATGAATTAACTTAGATTTCGGATTCAGTTGGATTTTTTACTAGATAAAAAAAAAAAAAAATGACATGCTGATAAAAATGCTGATAAAAATGTTCACTGAACCATCATCCAGGATCTGAATCATCAGTGTATGACTCATAATTATATAACAGAAGATTAATCTTTAATAGATTATCAATCAATCATCAATAAATTAGCAATAATCAGTCAATAAGTCAAAATCACTTAATATTAGTAAAATAATAAAAACTTGGCTTCAAAAGTGGCTTCATCAAACATGCTTCATCATTAGCTTTAGCTTGTATTTGCTAAGTATGAAATCATCAAGTCAAACCAAGACAAAAGTCCGACTTTCTCCGCTCTTTCAGATCTGTGATCTTGAAACAATGAGGCCCTCCAAGTCAGTGTATCTGCAACAAAGTCTTAAATCTCGTCTCTCCTGTTGAAGGCGGTAATGTTAGCCCTTTAATGTTTCCGAATGTGATTCAGGGCTGTCAGGAGACTGAGCACATCTATAACCTTCAAGCGGGATTGTTGTGACGGTGGGTTGTGCTGCGGGCGGCTGTTCGGCGCCTTTTTGGTGGAGTTTCAGTCGGCGCCGTCAGACCTGCAGCGAGCACATCAGCTCACAATGCATCCAGCTTAATGACACCATCAGAAATGATTGCTATATGCTGAAAAAAAAAGGCCATATCATTGCTGCAGGTTCTATCCTATATGTGGAATGGACCCTGAATACTGATTTAACAACACAACAGGTAAACATGGACATGCTGAGTCAGCCTAAACTCAAGTTAAAGGAATGTTCCATTTTAAATTTGTAGTTTAGATCAGTTACTATTTGAGAATTTCTCGTATTTCTCAGTGAGCAACGTAATATTCCAGAATAGGAGCACTAGTTTCTGGCGCTCCGGGCTAAACAGAATGAAGCTGCCATGAGTAGTCTGCGTCGCGCGCCCCCGTTTTTGCCCCAGGTACCGCAATGCTGGATATGTCAGAGTAATTAGATTAAAAAAAAAAAAACTGCACATCATTTTTGATTGGCAGCTCATGTTTTTCTAATTTTACTCCATTAAAGTTCAGCCGAGATGAAATGGCACGCAGCGCGGCCCGCTCCGTAAATCACATCCCGCGTTCTCCTGAGGAGGAATCTGAAATCAATAGGGTTGCAAATTTATAGTTTATATTTTTTGGGTTAATGGCTGTGGCCCCCGTATCTGTGCATTAATTAGACGGAACGCCTGTTCGTTTCCCATCTACGTACACGGAGAAGACGAGCTCCTTCAGAGGCCGAGAGAAAAGGGAACGTTTCTGACATTTCCCCCCGAAGAGCTTTTGTTCTCTCTATAATGAAGGAAAAAAACGCTATTAACAAAACATTTAAAAATCATTTGACACGATGAGCTCTCTTCATTTGTCATTTGAGTTGGACTTTTTTGGACGATGCTCCGTTCTCGAATGCGAAAGCTTCTAAAATGCCGGCCTTCTGCCGGAACAAGCTAATGCATTTTTATATAATGCATTCTTCCCTTTCCTGTGAGTAATGTACCAATAATGTAATATGTAATAACCTCTCATTTCCTTCCCCTCCACATCGCCGGCAGTCTGCCTTGTCTGGTTTGTCCAAAAGAGGAAATTCCGAGCCCTCCGAGCCCTGAGAGCTCCGTCGGCCCGCGCTGCTTTGTAATACAAATGACGAGAGTGCCTTTGACCGAGAGTGATGTAAGACTGAAATAAAAAGAAGTGAGCTTCTGTATCGCTCTCAGGCTGAAGGCTCGTCCGTAACGCCCTCGTTTGAGTGAGCTCTTGCGATGTGGAGTGGGTGTGACACCACCGGCGGAGCACTTTACCCGCAACGCCATGTACAGGGAAAAAAAAAAAACAGTGGCTGGTCGGAGTGGTTGGAGGTCACAGGGACCGGGCTGACCGGCCGAGCTGTTTCAGGCAGCGGGACAGCGTGTCACGGCCTCTGGACCGGATAGCGAGGCACATTAACGCGCGCGTCTGGCTGGGATCTTTGACAGCGCCAGAGCGCTAAATTTAGTCTGAGCTCTTGAGCACACGGTAGATTAAAAAGTGCAGGAGAGGGATAATCTCACAATCCTGCGACGGCGCACAGTCGGGGGCTTTTCTCAAATAACTCACTATAAAAAAAAAAAAAAAAGTTATTGTACTCCAGGAGAGGCTGAGTGCCATAAATCAGTGGACAGCTGCACTGTGTTTAGAATACGCTGTGTTTATTCACCTGCTGGGTAGTGGAGTCAACCACACCCAACCCTTGTAGCAACCAATAATGTAATTACATCCCATAATGTAATCATTTTGGCCATTTTGAATGTAATAACAAGCCAATGATGTAATAACTAGACTGATTAGACTTTTTCATCTAACACTGAGCAAACACATGTAGGTCACATGACCACTGAATTCTAGCACATTCCACTAACTACCATACTTCACAGTAATGAATTCAATAATATTCCTCCATACACGAAATGATGAATTTACATATCTAAGCAAATAAACAATATTCTAAATAAATATTCTGTACAAAAATAATTCTCAAATTGGCTCTTACAACCATAATTAAGGCGAGAGAGTGCTGCATATCTATTTTTAATGAGCAAACTGCCCAAAAACTGCAAAATAACCTTTGATTTCCAAGAAATGCAGTCCTATTTATGTATTATTACATCATTGGATAACAGGTTTTTTAATGCTACGCCAATAACATTATAGGTTTATTACATTATCGGTGGTGTCCTCCCTGTCTTGGCCTCTGAACGTGTGTTTTTGAAGTTGACACCTGTGTGTAATGTCACACACACCAGCCTTGTTCTACAGTTCACTTGATGGCTTCCAGCCACGTCAGGGGCCGTGCAACGCGATGCGTCGGTCACGGAGAGAGTGGAGCTTCATTAACAGTGCTGCCGTTCAGCCGTGAAAAACACACGTGTGGACGTGTGGTCAGCGTGTCAGACAGTCCAAACAGACACACAGCGAGCTGCTGTGACCAGAGCACCTCCGACACACCTCAGTGTCTGACACAGCAGCTAACTAAGGTTGTCACGATAGCAGAATTTTAAACTTGGATACAGCACTGCTGTAAAAGACTATTCTGGATAACACGGCGGAAAGAGCACAGCAGCGCGCGCACACGTCTGGTACAGGAAGTCATTAACACACACACACACGTGTAATAATGTTGATAGTAATTAACATTTATGAATATTCAATCAAACATTTGACAACAGTTGAGGACCGCTTGATTGAATAGTAATAATAACGATACTAATAATAATCATGATTTTCTTCCCCATTGTTGCATCTGTGCAGCCTGGGGCTGAAAATCTCATATTATTTTCTATAGCTTCAGTATTAAAAAACTGAAAACTATATATATACTACAAATCATGATGTGTGTATCTTAGATGACTCAATCTAGGGCTGATCCAAAATCAGTTCAGATCATGACGGTGTGTTGTTCTTAGAGATTACACATTGAGACTGAAATAAAAGTTGAGCAATCCAGTGATATAAATCAGAATATGTAGTTGACACATATGTTCACTATATGGAAGAGTATATATATACTCTTCCATATAGTGTACATATGTGTATATATATACTCTTCCATATAGTGTACATATGTGTCAACTACATACTGTATTCTGATACTAATAATAGTTGACACATATGTACACTATATGGACGAGTATATATATATATACTCTTCCATATAGTGTACATATGTGTCAACTACATATTCTGATTGATCAACTAGAATATATATATATATATATATAGTATATTCTAGTTGTAGAATTCCGTGTGCTGCAAACCTTTCCACCTTTCACTTCTGGTTTATCTGCTTCAACTCGTCATTTCTAACTTGCACTTACGTAAAATCAGCATTTTTTTCTTCTATCATCACAAGGCATAGTCATAGAATGTACGTTATGCATCAGTCCAACCCCCCCCCCCCCCCCCCCCCCCCTCCTCAGTGCTGAGGCCTTTAAAGGTTTGTTCTGGCTCATCATTTAAACCCAGTCATTATTTGAACAGCAGCTCTTCTGCGAGGACCGACTGTACTTTCTGCATGTTTGCAGCGGCACTGTTTCTCTGTGAGTGCTTGTTTAAGTGAATGGCCGTAATTGTAGCAGGTCTGTGAAGCGCTTGCTCTCTATTTGTGGCGTTATTTGTTCTTCATTGGATGGCGGGGCTGCAGGCGTCGGCACAGATGTTCAGCACAGTTTACTGTATGGAAACATCACTTTGTGTTGGACTATAGCAGCTTTAAAGTATTCGTCTCTTGCTACCTAGTTCACCACAACAGCTCCCTGTGTTTGTTTGGTTTCCTCATCAATGTACTGCATAGTCATTCCTCTCTGATACCACATCCACATATTATGTATTTAATTAACTCTTACTATGTCCTTTTATATTCTTTCATTAGTTGTCTGTGATTGGCTGTTTGATTTGATATGGTCATCATCACGTCCCCGATAGGTCTCTATAGAGCTGTTGTGAAGCTCATTGGTGGCTCTGGCTTCTGTCCTGCCTCTGATACCTCTTAGCTAATCAAAAAATGGTCAAAGAGACGTACTGTGTTGCTGAGGTGGGCTAAATGAAGCCTGGGTGCTCAGACAAGCCACCTGTAATGCCACCCAGCTGTCAATCAATGCGTCCATGCTCTTAATCCTGCATAACTTTAAGCCTTAATAGAATCTGAACAGGTGAGTTGTATATAAATTCACCCTCAGTACAGTTGTCATGAACGGGGAAATTAGCTATAGAGACCAAAACTGTTTTTTGTACCAGTCTGTAAACATGTTTATTTTATTATTTATTTATTTTAACATGGGGACTTATGGAGACTGACTCACTTCTGTAGCCAGCCTCAAGTGGACATTTGAGGAGCTGCAGTTTTTGGCACTTCCATGTCGGCTTCAATTCACAGCCACAGAGGTTGCTGCTTAGTAATAGACCAGCTTCATGGACTAGGGTCAGCTGTTTTTTGTTTGATCCAGGGGTAGTCAATTTTGATTTAAGGAGGTCAGGTCTGCAGCATCATCTTGTTTAAGTTGCATCATAATTTAGTTATACGTTACAATTATTTTAGATATATTGAAGCAGCACTGTCATTGTATCAACATCTGCACTGTGTAAAGTCAACGACTCAAATCAGACAAAGAAAGACCCAGAGCCGGGCCGCGGTCCACCTATTGGTGACCTGTGGTTTAGTCTATAAAACTTCATGCAAAAGGGAAAAATTTCCCAGAACCCCAAGGGACAAATTCAGATACACTGATTTGTTCAACTGACAGTCTAAAGATAGTCAGTTTGCTACATCATTTCTGTAAGTTTGTGTCATAATATATTTTCAAAACCTTTTAACATTTAAATAATTTTGTGTTGTCTAACATTTCCTGTAGCTGTTCATATACTAAAATGATTTTCCTTACGTATTTCTGCTGATGGGGAAGGATCACTTTATCACATGAAGGATCGCTTCAGAGGTTTCTGCTTGAAAAATTACATTTGATGATTGTAGGTACATTTTCCGTCAGTTGGCTTATTGATTCGTCATAATCTAAATGCAGTTGAGGTTATTGTTATTGATATCTAAATGATTTCTGTTCATCTACAAAGGCTTCCTAATAACATGTGCCCGTTATGGTCTTTGATTTATCGCTGAGCGTCACGCATTGTGTCCAAAATGCCAGAGACATTCAAAATGTAGTGCCGTTCAGCACGACCACGATGACTTTATCCATTTATCCAATGGGCTTTTGAAAGGTTTTCATCAGAGCCGGCATTGTGAAACATGATGCACTACATTAGTCCAGGCAGCACTATGTCTCTAAGCTATTTTTAATGGATTTTTGAAAGCAATGGCAGCCTGTGTGTGTGTGTGTGTGTGTTTGTTTGGAGGTGAGGTGAACCTGAAGGAAAACACACTACAGTGACTGTACGTGAAAAACCACCCGAAGTGGAGTTACGGAGCTCCTTTCCGCAAACACAAAAGGAGACGTGAGGCTTGGTAAATGGACCAAACGGCACATTCAATTCTGACATCGTCGTTGCTTCACACGATCGCAAACATAGAAACAAAAGTGAGGCAGAGCAGGCTCATAATAATGTGCGTGAGCTCGGCAGGCAGTGACATGTCTATCCCAGTTAGAGCTCATCACTGCCCATCATCTTTATATCCCCTGAGTTGGCCTTTTCAGAAATCCGGCGTAATGTCAAAATATCCTGCCAGCCTGTGGATCAGGGAGGGATTCATAGTTTTTATTGCACCTCGAGTGGGTTGACAGATTAAACGACGTCCATTCTTTGTCATCTGATTCGAAGTCAAAAGAGGAAATCCGGCCTACGGCCCTGCACCGAGCATGCTCAAATGGGCCCTTTAGATTTCCGGCTGAATCCGCTGGCCCGAGCAGACAAGTTGCTGGCTGTCTGCGGCTGAAAATGCCCCGAGAGCTCTTTTCATTTGAGTGCGTAAAGAGAGAAAGAGGCTATGAGGATATGTATGAAGTGTGGGAGTGGAGAAAGAGAGGCTAGTTTGGTGTGTGTGTGTGTGTGCGTGTGTGTGTGTAAAGGCAGTAAAGCTGGCTTTATCAGCCTCTGCAGTAGCTGCAGACTGACTGGGGAGGTGGCATGCAGCTGTATAGTGAATTAATCAGAGTGAAGATGTTTCCTCGGGGGGCTTTCTCTAGAGGAGGAGACAATACCACGGCTGCCTCGTCTCCATTTTTTTTTTTTTTTTTTAATTGTCAGCATCCCCGGCGTTGCTTCTGTCTTACCGCTCAACACTCGGCTCGCACGTTCAAACCCGGCGCCCCGTTAACGCCGCCTGTTCCCTTCGCACGCCCTTCCGCAGACGCAAGCCTCATGATTAATTCCCTGCTCCAAACCAAAAGACATTTTTTTAAGCTTTTTGTGTGGCGCGTCAGAGCGAGCTTGTTCCTTCAATTAAAACACTCTTTGCAGCACTTTACAGGGTGAAGATAAAATGAGGTAAACAGAGGCAAACAGAGAGAGAAGATGGCTGGGAGACTCCATCTTCCGAGCCACTGCGGTTCACTTTTATTTACTCGCATCTCGGTGCCAAACGCATCAAGTGATTATGTCATTTTTGGAGGGTGTAAAGTCAGCACTTCCACTTTATTCGGTGTAGCCTACAGGCCAAATGTGTTCTACATTCAGTCTCCACCCGCCTGCAGCGGCGTGGGAAACAAAATCAACTAACATCAACTGTGTGGATTTCTATTTTGGAGATCATTTTTTTTCTGATGTTGTTACTATAAAAAACATCATTTAGGAAAGAAAACATGTTCCACCCTCCTTCATGAGAGTTTCACACGGCACAGGAATATGCAGAATTACGGTATCAACATTTAGCGGTTTGTCTTAAAGAACCAAATGATTTGTTTTTGATTGGCTGATATGAAATTCAACTCAAATCACAGCACAGGAAACAGAGCTGACTCGCAGCCTTTTCCATGAGCTGTAGACAAACACGGCAAACTCCTCGGCTGTCAGCGGTTTCCGACGGTCGTGCCGAGATGATCTCACTAAGCGTCTCTTTGTTTCTGCTCTCTCCGGCTGGAAAACTGTCTGGAAAGCGGCTGTCGGCCGGTAATGCCGAGCCCCGCCCCTAAGCTGTGATTGGACAGTTGACTCTCTTGCACGTCTTCATTAGCGGGTTAGCATGGAATGTTCATTTCAGATCGAATTGGAGACAAAAAGCAAAAACAATCTTATGCATACATAAAAACTCAAATATATTTATTTCATTGTTTGTCGGTAACGCCGAGCCCCGCCCCTAAGCTGTGATTGGACAGTTGACTCTCTTGCATGTCTTCATGAACACCTGGCAGTGTTTTACATTTAGCATTAGCGGGTTAGCATGGAATGTTCGTTTCAGATCAAATTGGAGACAAAAAGCAAAAACAATCTCATGCGTACATAAAAACTCAAATATATTTATTCCATTGTTAGTCGGTAACGCCGAGCCCCGCCCCTAAGCTGCGATTGGACAGTTGACTCTCTTGCATGTCTTCATGAACACCTGGCAGTGTTTTACATGTAGCATTAGCGGGTTAGCATGGAAAATTCATTTCAGATCGAATTGGAGACAAAAAGCTAAATAATCTCATGCATACATAAAAACTCAAATATATTTATTCCATTGTTTGACTTGGTCTGATTTTGCCATTTTCACACTTCCATACTGGAGCTGTAGCTGCAGCAAAATGTGTTTAGAAGAAGTACATTTGTAGGATTTATCAGTACTAAAGTGTATAATAGAATGGCCCTGAGTCAAAATACGGCTTTAAATGGAGTTGTTCAATCCAATGCCTCACACTAACTGCCCCGGGGCCAGGTAGCACAGGAGTACTGGATGTTTAATAATGCAAACTTAGAGACGACAGAGCACTGAGTGCCAGAGAGTCAGTGGGGGTGATTCAGGGGCCCAACACTCATTTTTTTTTACACACTATAAATAGTAAATAATCTATAGCATACAAAATGATTCTAGTTCTAGAGACGACCATGGCTGAGGAGAATTCTGATAATACAAAATAACCAGGACAAACTGTGTCAAATCACCAAGGCTGGAAGTAATGTAATGACGTCCACTGTCATTTCCATAAAGGTCTATGACCTCTGTGAATCATTTTAAACGATCGCTTTGTACTTTACTTTTTTTGCACCCACAGTGTTGCATGACCAACAGCTGCACGCTGAGTGGAGCTAAAATACTGGAACCTGTACCTTCAGTGAGGTGTGTGAGGCCTTTCTGCTTTCTGTTTTTGATCATCCCTGATGTGACTGGAGAGTTGAGCGTCGAGCACAGTGAGACGGCAAGGTTTCTAATATGAAGGATGAGGACGTGCGACACATTGAATTTTCGTAATCTGGTTATATCCCTGATTGTCTGCAGTAAGATGATTTCCTGGACACTAGTTTTCTGCTACAGATGTCATTTCTGGGTAATGTTCCTGCCAGGAACTACAGCTGTGTCCTTGCACAGTAGCTCAAAATAAACTGAAATTCACGTTCACGGTTTCTGTCTAAACCTCCATTAGAGAAGCTTTGTGAGATGATGGAGTAAAAGCACAGTGATTCATTCAAGTTACCAGGAATTATTACTAGTTATATAGAATGCCTCTAATTGGTTATATTGGGTAATGTGCTCATTGACAATTTCCAAGAAGGGTTTTGTTGACCAGAGCAGGAAGTTGTGTACTTATATTGTCCATAATGAAACTTTCACAATTGAACAATGGTCAAACATTGACTATTGAAGGTGCTAATACAACATTATATACATTACTTATGATCAAAAACTAGCAAGTCGACAACTTTGCTAACAGCACGTAAGGTCAACAGCACAAGACATAGCAGCCAGCTAATATTACTTACTAGTCCTTCTTTAGTCACCATCCACTTGACCTCTGTCGTAGAGGCTTACTATGGCTGCTCGCCTTGCTCCGGTTCTGGCATGACACTAGTTCTGCTCCCCATCTGCTTTAAGAAAAAAAAAACCTTTTCCCAGTGGTCCGAAACTCCTGTGGAACACTAGCACTCCTCCGGTGCTCTGAGCTCACAGTCCAGGCAGCCTGGCTAACAAACTGAGCTGGCGTTAGCTAACAGCAGCTACAGATGTCAGCAATTTACTTCACTGTCCATCAGGAAACTCTGTAAATCACAGAGAGTTGAGGCGGAGCAGCCGGAGGACAAAGCAGGGAAAAGCAGAAAAAATTTTCTCCATAAAATATGATCCAGTTTCACCAAACTTCAAATAGTTGGTGGTGTGTGACTTATGTACTTCTCCCTACCCGGAGCCCAAAGTTACATAGTGTGAGAACAGATGTACGAATGACAGAGACACCATTCACCTGATCACAGGTCAGTGTAGATCAACATGATTCAAATATAACAATTAAGTCTTCATACTCTTAATGTATGCCTGTCTTGGTTCAAAAATATGGAGCGATGGCAGTAGGAATCTAAAACATGATTATGAGTTTTACATGTGGGAGGCACTGCCCCAGATTCCGGCTTTGTCTGGCTGCATACACGTGTCCAAACGCTCACATGTCCTTCAGGTCTTTGCATGTGTCATATTCAAAATTCAAGACTTACAGTATGTATAAAACTAAATTGTAGCCAGTCTGAGGTCTTTCACAAAGAGAAAACATGCTGCTACCTTTTGAACATTTCTTTTTACTAATACCACAGCTGTGATCTGTTACCCCTTTTTTTCCACCACTAAGTGGCCTTCCGGTGCTCAAAGTGCCTCTGAATGGAGCTGCCATTCTCTGTTGCCTTATGAGAGACAGTCATACGCAAGGAGAGGCAGAAGGAAAATGACCTCAGGCTGGGTCACAACATGGGAGAGAGACAGAGAACTGGTATCTCTGTCATAAACTCCCCTTCTCTCAGCCCGCTCAGTGCTGCACTGAGCACAGGCGACAGACAAAAACATGAATGTGACATGCGGATACGGAGCTCGGTCACCATCAGGCTGTCTTCAAGGCAAACCTGGAAAAATACAGGACGTCACATGACACTGAAGGATACAGATCAACATGGGAAACACTTAGTTTTGCTGTGATTACATTATAATCCTTTTTCTTCTTCTCTGGCTCTTTTTGCTCTCTGATAACTGAAAAACCATCCTTCCATCAATATTTCTATATTTTTCTATATTTTCTTGCCCATTTTTCTCTAGAACTGTAGTTATGTTGGTTCATGAGTAATAGCTCTCATTAGAAATTGCCCTGTTTTTGGGGAGTACTAGAGTATTGTACTTTTTTTTTGAAGAGTTGGATAAAAGTAAGTAGTCAGTCATAATGTGTACTTCAGTAAATGTTACTTTTAAAGTCGGGTAAAGAACAAGTCTTATATGATGACATATGATATGATGACTTATATGATATTACAGTCAAATAAAAAAACTACAAAAATACATCTTATAAAATATCAGTGTGTCCAAACCAACAGTAAATTCCATTCATATAGAAGGGCTCCTTGTAGCCTCTATGTTCAACTGGTTATAAATTATAAATATGCAGCCGCTCTGTAGAACCTGACTAGAATTAACCAGAGAAAAAAAAAGAGCATAAATGCACCTGTTGGTGCTTTAAATTTCGTTTATCAAAGTGCAACCTTTCATAAACTATGCCGTGTTACAATGTCGCTAACATAGCCTGACCCCGTAATGATGTAATACTTCATTTTGTTGTATTTTTGTTCATGTACAACACGGGTGTCCAAATGAGGACCAGATCTGACACTGTGAAGAGGCCGTGATTGGCCCCCCGGGCCGTACTTTGGACATCCCTGATGTACGGTTTACTAATTGCTGGACCCCGCCTAAGTGAGACCACACCCATCACACCTTCACAACTGCCCAGTGAACGTTCACATTTAGAGCAGACAGCTCTGTCCTGTTTAAACATGTACCATCTACGTATCAGTATGCACCAAACTGTAGCATAATATGTTTGTTTAATATCTTTGAGACATGTAATTCCCCAAAGTTTCCTCTGCTGTTAGAAAAGTTCACACATATTTTTCTTGATGATTAAAAATCACTTAAATCTCCCATTTGTCCCCAGGTGTAACTCTTTGCAGACGATGCAGCGACTTTTCTTGATGATAATATACTTTATAAACTTTACTTTAATTTATAGTATAAAGTATACTTAATGATAGAGATATTAAGTTTTAATAAAGAAATCCCCATAGAAACTGAGCACCTGTATCCAGCACACACTCAATTTAAATTCTTAAACACATCTGTAGATAAGCTCGTTATCACGGCACATACTAATTACAAGTCATTAAAAGCTATGAATCATATAGAAGGCACATTATCTGTATAACTTTGTAGCTGTACAGTTTGAAGTATCAGCACAGTATTGACACTAATCAACTCGTGCTAATACTCATGCTAATGTAAACCTGACCCGACCCTCATGCAGTACATTAAGATCAACGAGTTTTCATATCAGGTACAGCACCTGTGATTGCATACAGTGTATTAAACCACTGTGAAATGTTGATTTCATAAAGGCTGAGCTTGTGCACATTCATCTCTATATATGTATTCATAGCTATCGAGGCCTGTGTGTGTGTGTGTGTGTTTGTGTCTGAGCAGATGTGGATGCTCACGCTCGGCCGGGTTACACCGACATGGCACTAGGTTGTGTTTGTGCAGCTTGCTCTCTCAGTGAGCAGCTATATTGTGCAAACACTCCACCATCCCGGCCGTGCTGCCACATTATATGTGCCTGTTGAGACCTATTCTCCACCATTTGCTGATCAGTGAATGCTACAGCACACATCATGGAGGTGGGAGCGCAATGAAATGAACAGATGACACATTCGGAACGGTGTAAGAACTCAAGGACTATAGGGCAGCACGGATAATGAGTGCCTTTTTTTTTTTTTTTTTTTTGAACACAAACTCTCATTTCATTACAGCGAAGCGGTGCTCGCAGCAATAAGCTCATATTATATCTCCCATTTTAAAGACACATTCCATGGTTTTGTTAAAGCGCCCATTGGTTTTATCACAATTATTACATTTTCTTTGAACTCACTGGTGATGCTCCGTAACTCGCCACAGTTCACTGATAACACCAGGCTGTGGGGAAACTTTTGGATTTGTGGGCAGTGGAACAAAATCAGAGCGTCTCTTCAAAGAATGCTTCAGCATTTTGAAAACTACACTTTCTTTCCAAGAGTAATGAGAGGGCTGAGCATCGCGCCTGTGTGTTAGATACAGAGCTGAAGTCAGGGCGTGGTTAGCCTAGCTTAGCATAAGCACTGGTCTCTCGGTGGAGTGGCGCTGCAATTATTCGAGAGGTTGTTATGACGCCTAACTCCCCCTAAAACCACATAAATGAGATGTAAAGTTTTAATCATTGAACTTTAGACATGTGGGTAGGTGAATTTTCTGTTTTTAACACATATCACTCTTGGAAAAGAAAGTGTATTTTCTAAAAAATGTTTCCCCCCCCACATTCAGTCTTAATGCTAAGCTAGGCTAATGCTAGGCCAACCACGTCAGCTCTGTACTCAGCAGGTGTAAGATCAACACTACCAACATTAATATTTTCTTTGCTTTTTATTATTCTTTTCCATGTTTATACATGATCTCATGATCTCAGTAACTTTGTATTTTCAGTCTTATATTCAGGTTTTAGGGCGACTTTTAACATCTGTCTTGGGATTGAAAAGAAAAATAAAAAAATCTAGCCTCTTAGCTAACTCTGGTGCATTTACAGAGCTGTTTTTGCACAGCCCCTTTTAAATAAACCAGGAATCATAATTACAATGTTTTCATCTCACACAAAGAAAACAGTAATTGCAGTCAGGGAAGAAGCTGTCAGTGAACATGCTGCATTATGCCTTCTTAATATTTTACTAGTCAGCAGTAGAAAGAGAGGAATGAATGCTGTTAGGTAGGCAACAGAAACACATTGAAAGGCTGTTTTTTTATTTTTTATTTTTAAGGACATTTAATTAAGGATAATGGCTTTGATGTTGAATGAAATGAACGGACCCACTTCTGTTTCTCTATTTGCAGTAATAGTTCTAGTTGAAATGTTACGTGAAGCGCACGGGCAGTGAGAGCGCAAACTCCACAGGTTGTAGTAAATGAGCGTCCTGACTACACGGCCGTTACTGCGGGCTGACTGCTGTAATTGGAGCTCTCCCAGCAGCTGCTGGCTTTTCCAAACCGAAGTGAACAGCAGAGTGCAGAGCTAGCGGCCATGTTTGAGCCACAGCTCAACATGAGCATGCTCCGGACCATCTGCAACAGGTAACGCCGCTCGTCCGGAGCCTGATCTCATGGCACGCTAACAGGTTGCGAGCTAACGGGTCAGCGCTGTCCGACAGGACGGAGGCCGGACGAGCGCTGACCTTAACGTGAGCAAACGGATGCCTTTGTGTCTCTAATGTTGCTGTTAGCTCGGCGTGTTTGCTGCGCTTCATGTTTGCTTGGCGAGCTGCCAGCTGGCTGGAAGATCCACAATTGCTTGATCTGTTTCCACAGCTCGTGTCCGTCACCACAGCGACTCCGGCTCATGTTCAGAACCCAAAAGCTCTCTTCAGACCGCACAGCTTTAGAGAGTTCTTAGAATTTGCTTAGGCCTACTCGCATCTCGTTATTTATTTCTTTATAGGGACAATCTTTTAGGTTGGAAGCAGTTCCAGTGACAACTGTTGTATAACTCTTCATTACTGCTGCACATATTTTATTCACAGCTATTTGCACATTTTATAAATCAAAGAAGAGGTTTCCAAACTTTTTATGGTGTGCCGCCCCGAGCCGCCCAATGCCATTATGATATGACAGGATATGAATACCATTCAAAAATGTCAACATCTTCAAGTATTTCTTTCATTTGCTTGTTTTCATACCGCAGATGAGAGTCACTTCGCGCATGTATGATGCTGGCAGCACGCCTCCTCAGTCATGTTGAGTTTGAGTTTTGTTGTCGGTGTTTCTTTGTCCATCACTGCTCGGACAGTCGCTCTTCTTCTGTTCCTGAAAAACTCCATTAGCCATGAGCTGGAGCACTGTTTTTGAAGTTAATACGATGATCATTAAATATGCAAAATATGCATTTGCATATGCATGATTTGTCTTGGCCCAGCCTTAACACACCCAGGGGTGCTGCAGCAATCACTCTCGGAACCAACAGCTTTATAATACTTTGCTTTATTATATTTATTGCTATTATTCCAGAGCTTGTTGTTTTTTTCCATGACACAGTGTTGTTCACATTAAACAGACCTGATATAATGTGTTGATCAGTGAGCTTTAAAGGTGCGTGTTTGCAGACTTTTGGACAGAAGCTAAGCTAAGCTAAGCTAAGCTAAGCTAAGCTAACCATCTTCTTCATATTTACCGTACAGTCGTGAAAGAAAGTGAAGGAGTACTGAGCAAAATGTCGAACAATTCTTTGAATGAAAAGAAAAATATCTTGGATGAAGCGACCCTTCAAATATTTTCCACTGTAACGTCCTTCTCGAGAACCGCCCTCTGCGTGCTCCTCGCGTCGCCGCCAAACGTCGGCGGCGACCGTTGCGCTTAATGAGAGCGCGCGCCGCAGGCTCCAGCGCGGCTGATTTGTCTCCGCCGATGGAAGAAGCCGTTTGGTCACAGATTGTTGTTCGGGCCCTGCCGGGCTGCTGTTGCGCTCCTTGTTAGCCAGAGAGTCTTCATCACACCACAAGCCTGTTGAGCTCACTGTGAATCTGTTCCCTCTTGTTTTTCTCTCTCTCTCACACACACACACACACAGCACTCCGACCTTTTTCATGCAGTTTGAACTCTTCTATTTTTTTTTTTTTTTTTTGGCTGAACAGCAACATTTTTCTTTTTCCTCTCTTTTCTTTTTAAATGTCTCCCCTTATTTCTCCTCAACACTAGGGGCCAACTCAAACAAGGCGCCAGGCGCAGGTTTCCACAGTAATGATGGTGGCGGTGATGAAGGTATTTTTTCTTATCTTCCCCCCCCCCTCCTTTTTTTTTTTTGACCGACAAAATAAAAGCCTGACACTTGTGCATGACCGCAAACCCGCAGACCTCTTTAATCAGTTTTCTTTTGACCCTCCTTCCTCCCCCTCTGTTTTTTTTTTTTTTTTTTTTTTTACTCCCCTCTCAAGTGCGTCTGAGTGCACTCCTTCTCGGCTCTTCATTTTTGTACCAACCTCTTTCCTCTTTGGAGTCATTCAATCAGAGGACCCCGTCTGACGTGAGAGGGCGCCTCTAAACAGGAAGGAGGTCCCAGTAATCCTTGTCTCACCTGCGGTCACCGAGTTCAGCTCTGCATGTTATTCTGCCTCCTCTGGTAGATTACAGATTTCAAGCGATCATGTCCCCCCCCCCTCCTGCCTCTCTACATTTCCTTCTTTTCTTCTCCCATTGCTCGGTGAAGCATGAGCACTAACCCATGTTGTTTTGACAGTGGAGATTTGTTCATCAGTGGCCCCTTTCTTCTATTAACACCTCCTCTCTCTGCATGACAATAACTAAACAGTGTCGTATTCTTCCCTCAGTGTGCTGGGTAATCTGTGGGGAGCGGAGTGGATGACTGGAGGTGAAAAAGCCACGGGGGGGGGGGGACGTTTGAGTTAAAGGGCACCATTTTGTCTTCAGGGGCGGGCGGAGACGTGCGAACGGCAGAAGAGGCAGTGACATTTCGGAGTCGTAACACGGGCGGTCGTTCGGTTTTTACGGATGTTGCTCCAGAGAGTGATATTTGACACAATCCTCGCCGCGCGTTCTTCTGCACGAGTAGGCATCGGCAGCTCGGCGTGCTCTGTGCAGACAGAGCTGAGCCTTTAAATGTTCATGCTGCTGCTGTTGGACTAATCATGCAAAAATAAAGCAACTCAATATATTCACTCATCAGATTCAGATCTCTGAACTAAGTTTTCCTCAACGTGGATGTTTGCAGCTGTTAATTCTTGTTATGCTGCGGGAAAGAAATTACACATACATAAATAATCTATGGGACAAAGTTATTACAAAGCTATTCTTTCAGTGACCGCTGGCTATTGGATCTGTCTGCTCTAAATTTACATGAAAACAATCTAATTTCGGGGTGCCAACCCTCTGTGGCTGTGAAGTGAAGCCAACGCGGAAGCAACAAAACCTGCAGTTCCTCAAACGCCCACTTGAGGCTGGTTCCAGTACGGATCAATCTCCATAGGTCCCCATGTTAAAATGTCCAGCGTTCACAGCAGAAATAAACATGTTTACAGCCTGGTACAAAAAACAGTTTTGGTCTCTATAGCTAATTTCCCCGTTCATGACAACTGTACTGAGGGTGAATTTATATACAACTCACCTGTTTAAATGATATTAAGGCTTAAAGTTATGCAGGATTAAGAGCGTGGACGCTTTGATTGACAGGTGGGTGCCGTTACAGGTGGCCTGTCTGAGCACCCAGGCTTCATTTAGCCCGCCTCAGCACCACAGTACATCTCTTTGACCATTTTTTGATTTGATTGGCTGAGAGGTGTCAGAGGCAGGACTGGAGCCATTAAGTGACTGCAGAATTAAGAGCGTAGACACTTTGCGCTTCAAAACAGCACCACCTACAGGTGATGTCATGCATAGACCATCCATTCTTTATACTGTCAAATAATACTACTACTAATACTAATACTACTACTACTACTAATACTGTTTCCCGTTATATAATAATGAAAACAAATAATATTAATGATAACAAATGAGCGATATATCATCATAGATCTACATTCACAGAGCCTCTACATGTTGATGATGATTTATCAAACTCACATGCGTTATTGGATATGCATTTATGGGAGAGCAAGTGAAATATACACATTTATTTGAAGTAATTGAAGTAAAGCACTGAGGCTGTGCCAGCACTCGTATTTGTATCCACACGCACTCACACCTGGAACAGAGACGTTTCATAAAAATGAGTAAACACTCAGCATCCTTTGTATTTTCTCTATTGATTTTTAACCAGCAGCTACACGTTGGATGTTCAGTAACACACACACACAAACACACACACACGCGCGGTGATAAAGACCATGCGTCAGAGACATCGAGCACCCTGGCTTCAGAACTGCCGCCCACACGAGTGTGTGTTTGTTTTGCTCGGCAACACATCGATGACCTTGTAGGTTTAAAGGTTCAGTGAGAAATCCAGAGCTACAGCGACGTTTTTCATAAGCACAACATACAATCTAGTGATAAGTGGAGTTAGTGTTGTTGTTGGAATATGGAATAAAACCATTTTAATTTAGTGACAAACATTGTGATTCTCAGGTATTTTGTTGCATTGTTCATGCAGCATCACATTGTTGTTTCTTCTCTGAGCTCGGTGATGAATGCGAATGCATCAGGTGATAATTACATGCAGATTGTCACGATTGTCGCTACTACGCTCTGGTCTTGTATTTTCAATGATGATAGGTCGGCCTTTGAGGAGTACTCGAGGCCAATGTATCCTGACTTTTAGTCCCACGAACGGGTCAAACTTCAATGACAATGGATCCTACACTTCCCATAATGCAACCTGATAGCATCTTTTATCAAACTGCCCCTTTGAGGCCTGCAGTTACTAGAAATGTGTTTAAAAGTTAGTATACCCTATATCATTGGGGGTTCAAACCTCATGACAATGCTCCTCCAGCGCTAACTGTATAGCCGTGAGCTGATGTTTAAAGTTGGGGAAGTGTCCCTTTAATCGCGAACCCCCCAACTGCTCTCAATATACGTACGTGCACGGGGTAAAAACGGGACTTCCTTTGGTTAAATTTTCAAATAAATGCAATGAAGCGAAGCACAAATGTTTTTTGTTTTTTTTTAATGCAAGCTAAATTTTCCTTCTTCACGGGAAAATGATCCCTAAATTGGTTTTATAAAGTGAAAACTCTTATTTTCTTTAGGAAGCTGTAATTTATTTAGTCTTGCTCTGCCTGGATTCTCTAAAAGCTTAAATTTCCTCTGGGCATTCATCACACCGGTTAGGATATACCATCATATATTGGATTTGCACCTAACAGATGTAGCATAGTTTACCTGAAATCAGTGGGGCCCGATCTGTGGGAGACGGTACTGTGTTGATGGAACAGATTAAAACACACCATCTGCCCACAGCTGGTGTGGGGGGAAAAAAGATGATATCCACCTTGGAAATTAAAGAGGAAACCTAAAGCCTTTGATTATGTAGGCACAAGTGTTCCTACTCGCACAATACTCTGTATATAGAGACAAAGACAGAACGTTACAGGTGTCAGCTTTTCTTATCTTAGGAAGAAGACAAACACCAACGCACTTTAAAAGCAGATTTCAGTATGGTGAAAGGACCGGATAAAGAGCGTCTTCAGGCACTGCCTTGGCTTGCCGGTGTTGTCAGGCGAGCACGCAGGATCGATGCACCCTGACTGTTTGAACATCTGCAGTGGCAATGAATTACTCGCGTGGATCCCCTGTGGTTCCACCTACAGTATACCTCGGCGGCGGCTGCTGCAGAGAAAGGCTCGCAGCACTGCAGACAACCTCTCTCAGACCTTCTGTGCTGCACCCTCCCACGTCACTTCTTCTGGAAGAAGTTTGCTCTTTGCCGACAAATGAGCTTTTGTCAGAAGTGCTCGCCTGGAGAGTCCCATTTGAATCAAATGCACCCGCAATTCTAATTATTCAATTATGTCCCCAGAACAAGAAGTGTTAAGGGCATTACGAGAATTGCTTTTTGAGATTTTACTGTAATTACTTTCCTACTTTGGAAAGAGACACTGTGGAAAGAACATTATGGTGAGTTCAGAGCACAGGGGCTGCGTATATACACATTTAGTATACATGCATATTTCCATAAGAAAATCTTCTGGCAGAAATGAAATATAATATTCATGTGTTACTTGATGAACCCTTAATGTCACCAGGTTGCTGTGTTTCTAGCCCAGATTGATCTAATTAGGCCTTTTTTTTGTTTTTTTCGCAAGTTTCACAGCCACTCCTGCATGCTTGGAAAGGGAGAGTGAGGCGAGGGGTATTCAGTTACTTGGGCAATCTGCAATCACACCACCAAATTCTACACACTGGACCTTTAATGACTGTCTCTTCAGTATTTCATATTATTCTAAGTAATGTAGTAATCTAGCCCAGATTGATCTAATTAGGCCTTTTTTTGGTTTTTTCGCAAGTTTCACAGCCACTCCTGCATGCTCGGAAAGGGAGAGTGAGGCGAGGGGTATTCAGTTACTTGGGCAATCTGCAATCGCACCACCAAATTCTACACACTGGACCTTTAATGACTGTCTCTTCAATATTTCATATTATGCTAGGTAATGTAGCACTATATTTTATAGTACTATTTTTGAAATGTATTATACTATATATAAAGCATCAAAATATGGGCATATTTCTGTCATACAACATGTACAGTATTTGAAATACATGTATGCCCACAAAACCGAAATATATTGCTACATATTAGCACACAAAGTTTTTAATATATGCTGAAAACTGATGCTGGATCAGCCTTGCCTCCTGTCGCTGTGGCTTAGAACTGCGTCTCAGCTGACTGATCTGGTTAAATTAAGTAAAAATAATTAACTGTAGGTAAACATACGTGGTCCATTCTGATCTTCACATGTGTATTTGGCTCTTGGCGTGCAGCGTTCTGTGTTTCTGTGACTCCGGGCCCACGTAATGACTCTGGAGAGAGGCTGGCTGTTCTTTTTTTTTTTTTTTTTTGGCGTGTCAGTAGAACTGCATCGAACAGGAAGTAGGTTGCTTTCTGGCAGAAGCATGCCGGGACAGACAGCGGTGATGGCAGCGATAGAGTTGGAGGCAGAGGCAGCGATGCGTTGGGGTGGGGGGGTGGGGGCACATTTCCATTAACCGCCATTTCTATTCGTCCCACTAATGGTAGAAAATGCTGAAAGGAATGGAAAATTCAGATAGCCCCCCCTCAAACAAGCGCCCCCACTCTCCCCAAACGCTGTCCCCTGTTTCCCCTCACCCCCCTCACCCATATAGAGATGAGTAATGTGTGCAACGCTGCACAGCCACTGGAGGAATATATTATCCACCCGGCCCGGGTGGCAGTGATGAATGTCCGGGACGAACTCGCTGCACAGTCACCCAGGAAGCTCCACGGGCCCAAGAGAGAGCAGAGAGCGAGAGACACACGAGGAGAGCACTCCAAGCAGTTTGATTTCTTTAGTCTTAAGTGCACTCCACGCCGACACGATTGGGACACGGTGCCCCGAGACCACCCTCCTCTTCCCCAGCTATAAAACACGGCTCTAAATCTGTAGGGCATCTCTCTGTTGGATCAAAGTACCCCGAGCGGACCCCCTCCCTCTCTGCCTCCCCTCCCTCCCTCCTGACTTCTGACTCCGCCGCTGCACTACACCAAAAGAGATGGGTAGTAACAGTCAATTTGCCTGTTTGTTTGATGGAGAGCCAGCCGAATAGTTTTGTCTGAGCCCACGGAGGCCTGCAGCGGCTGTCAGATGCGTATCAGTTAGAGACTATGACAACTTAATGGCAGCGCTCTTGTTTTATGTGCGTCTGCCTCTTCAAGGTTGTTTCCGCCACCCACGCTGTTCCACTGGGCCCCTCGTGACGCAGGACTGCTGTCCAGCCTCTGTAATCAGCAGGCCTGTATTTAACCCGGGGAGTGAATCTGCCCGGGTCCGACCCCAGCTCCTCCTCAAAACTGCCCCTCTGCTTGGCTGCAGGTGAGGAGTGGTGAAAGAGACGCAGGCGCATTAGCGAAGCCGAGGCACCCACTCAAGAGCGCGGCGGAGATTAATAACCTGTCACTGCGGGTTGCTTTCGACTCCTTTGCCTCGCTGTTTTCTTTTGCGGAGGAGGAGAATGATACACTCCTCCTGCCCTGTGCCTGCCTGACACTCCCCCCATCTCCCCCCTCCCGCTTGCCTGAGTGGCTGTGTTGCTTTTCGCCAAGCCCACCGGGGTGCAGCATATACAGTGCGGCCGGCGTTTTCCTGTTGCACGCCGTCGTGCTCGGCCGCCGGAAGAGAAACGTCCTGGTTTAACCCAATTCCACTTAGACTCTTTTTTTTTTTTTCCATCACAAAGAATCAGCAGCTCTGTGACAGAAATAAAAAACCAAACAGTCAAGATGTCACCAGAGTGATGACATGACTCATAAAACAGGCTTCTTGCTAAGTTACGATAAAACAGGAAATGAACCATAAATGTTTCTGTCTAATACACGCCTGTTTCGAATGAAGGCCTGGGAGTTTACAGTAAACTCGGTATCGTGGCTTTGAATCTCTAGCACTAGCGGCACACAAGCCGGCCAGCTCTCGTCTCGATTGGGCATTTTCCTCGGCAGATGCCCTTATCCGAACGACATTTGAGAGACTTCCAAGCAGCCTGGTCGACAGGGCTGGGGATAATGGCTTCGTTCAGCTCTTGGTTCCAGGCAACCGATGCTTACTGTAGTGCAGGAGATCAGAGACGCCGGGCCATGTGAGGACGATAATGATACTTTCTTTTCTCGGGTTAAAAAGAGGGAAGTGAAGTGAAGAAAAAATCCATGGACAAACAGTTTCTGCAACAGGCTGTTTGTTTTTAGTCGTGTAGCACACACACACGGAAGAATTCATGTTGAAATCAGCCGGGGGGCTCCTGATGATGAAGGTAGAGCCGGCTGATTTATTATGAACCCTACTCGTTGGGAGGATTTATATCATCTCCTTATATCGTCTTTCATGCAAAGGACCCGCTCTTAATTTATAATCACCACCTACACATGTACTAATCACCCAGCTTAATCACAACTGGAGAGCCTCATAAACAAGGTATTCATCTGGTCTAATTGCGGCGTTGCCTGCATATTACACAAAGAACAAATGGAGTAGGCAGGAGAGGAGACAGATGTAGAGATTGCAGGGTTAAAGCCAAGGAAATGGAGCCATGGAGTCTGCTGGAGAATGTCAAAGCGTATCTCTGCAACATCTAGCCTTCGTGTTGGTCGTACTGAGTTCATAAATGGTCAGATCTATTTCCCAGCAACTGATATGCCCGTTTGCTCGGTGATAACGGCGTCGCGAACGAACGTCGCCCATGCTTTCAGTGAAGCAATGGTTCTATCCAAGCTGTTCCAGTTCTTCATGTTGAAGACGACTTCAGTCTCAGACAGAAGTAGAAGCATGAAAGTCACAAGTCACATTTAGGTTATGTTTATTCAGATGTTCTGATGGAATCCAGGTTAAAACACTCTCTAGGTGCTTATTATGGGCTCATCTGTGAGTTGGCTTTTTGATACAACCACTAGTGGGTGCCAAACTCATGAAGTATCAGTTCTCCACAGTGGAGATCAATATAGACAGATATTAGCTGATGCTGGCCATTAAATAGGTCAGTTAAGAGATTCCAAAGATATGTTTGAGGTCATTTAGTGCTCATGAAAGAATATCTGTCATTGTTATTTATATCTTTTTGTTTTGCATAGCCAGACTTTGTTTGTGTCCATTTAAACCAACCACACAGCGTTGGGCAGGTTGCAAAGACAGTGCCCTTGCGAAACACTGAGGGGAACTTGTTTTGGCGGAACATTTGCATGTGTGGAGGTGAGCCCTGGCATTAAAAACCCTAAAAAAAGAAAACCCTGCGAAAGAAAAGGCAACCGATGCTAACTTGTTTACTTCCTCACAGTTAGCGACATGGTTAGGGTCATTTTCTCTCTTACACAGAGAGCAGGAAGTGAGGCAGATGCTCACTGAAATAGTTGTCCAATGGTAGGCTTACACCAACATCCTACTTCCTGTGAGCTGGTCCAAATCTTTCATTCCATGTATTGTGTTCATGTGCCACCATGCAGTAATACTGAGTAAGCTAACATAAGCAAACGTCTTTATCTTTGTGTCTGCATCAATGACAAAACAGTGCCAACATTAGCAGCTATTGCCTACATATGATTCAAACACACACAGCAACAGCATCAATCAAAAGAAACTGACCTCACATCTGTGAAAATGACTGAGCTCTTCCAGATGCTTGCTTTAAAACCTCCCCCAACAAAACAATTCAGCACCGAGCTCTGCCATCCAATCTGCTTTAAATGCGGCTTCAAAATAACCCATCATTTTACAGAGGTGCCATTTTTTTTTTTTTTTTTTTGGGACGCCGTTTCACAACACATCATCACAAACAGAATCTAACCGAAGCATGTGGTTTTGCATAAGCTGTTTGCTCGGTGCCAGATGGAAAGACGACAATTTTCTACATTTTTTATTCTCCTTTTTGCAGATATCCATGATGAGAATGGGTTAAAGCCGGTCATGGTTTACATCCACGGCGGCTCCTACATGGAGGGAACCGGCAACATGATTGACGGCAGCATCCTGGCCAGCTACGGGAACGTCATCGTCATCACAATCAACTACCGACTCGGAGTTCTGGGTGAGTCTACCAATCTGGGGCTTTAATTAGTTTGGAGAAGGCTGAGTGACTCTGAAAGTGAGTTATTGATTTAGTGATTGATTTAATGACTAATTGGATCCCATTGTTGCCCCAACTGGCTGGTCTGGACGACATTTATGTTGCTAGTTGAGCGCACGGGCAGGAGGAGGTGGACGGTGGAAACCTTCTTAAGCTCTTTTTGATTACATTGTTCAGTCGTTGATGCCTTTAATTAAACTGGAATTACTCATGGTCTGTATGTTGTGATGGATTTCTGATGTCACTCCCGTAGAGCTAATGCGCACTGAAATCAAGCAGGTAAATCCACACACACTCGCACACACACACACACACACACACACTGCAGAGATGTGACACACACCGTTCTCGTTCTTGATTGCGCGCATGGTTTGAGGGGTTTTTCCGCCTCCAGCTATCATGAGTTTTGTTTTCCCGGTGCCAATCAGCTGCTAATGGCAGTGTAGGTGGCAGTTTGCATTTTTCTGCATTCTTCTCTTTCTTTCAGACGCTTGTATTCAAATCCAGCCTCGAATGACCCCCACAGCCCAAGATAAGCGCATGCAAATTAAGCGAAGACTCTTACATTTGTAGCCCTTTCAATTACTTTAATCATTCGGCAGCATCAAACATCCAGCAGCTTAAAAAAAACGCTGGGAAAATTGATCCGTGATCTGAGGCGGTATCTGCGCCACGGAGCTGTGCATCTGATTTTGTTTCTGTCTGTAAGATGAAAGTAGCTTCTTGCTCACACAGGGATTCTTTATCTCGCCTTCGACATAAAGGTTTGGGATCTGGATGTCTGTTGCCCACGAAGACGTTTTGAGTCTGAGAGGAGGCAGATAACATCAGGCGTTTTGAGGGAAAACAGTTTTGAGCCACTTTTGTATTGAAATCCTTGAGGAGGGGGGGGGGGGGGGGGAGCGACGCCGTGGCCATTTTCTTGCAGAGTGTTTGCCCCTCTTCTGCTCAAGTGTTTGCTGTGAAAATGGTGGCTGAAAAAACGTCTTGCCATTAACAGCGTGTAACCTCTAAATTTATCAGGAAGCGAACCTGTGAACCCCGTCGTTCTCACCTCAGACAGCCTGTAACGTCTAATTGGTGATTGCAAATGAAGTTAAAATGGAAATGGTAAATGGACTGTACTTATATAGCGCCTTCAGTTCTCCGACCACTCAAAGCGCTTTTTACAGGACATATCTCATTCACCCATTCAATATCATTAATTATACACTGATGGCATTGGCCGCTGGCATGCAAGGTGCCAAGTGCTCATCAGTTTGATGAGCTAACCATTCATACACATTCACACACCGGGCCAAGAGCCTTCGAGCAATTTGGGGTTCAGTATCTTGCCCAAGGACACTTCGACATGCAGACTGGAGGGGATCGAACTCCCGTCGTTCTCACCTCAGACAGCCTGTAACGTCTAATTGGTGATTGCAAATGAAGTTCTCCCCTCCGGGCAGATTTACCAAGCTTGAGTCAGAGCTGAAAATTTTACATGGAGGGATATTTATAAACCCAGAAGACGGAAACAGGCAAAGATGCAGTTGAGTTCATTTGCATGATCTGCTGTTGATGCTAGGCTGTGTCAAAAGTGTGAACTATAAGGAAAGCGAGAGTCCCCAGCTGGAAAAGTTGCTCGAAGTAAACCTTCAGACGCGCTTCCGCCGAGGAATTCGAAATTCTCCTCACCGCGGTTTGGCACGAGCTGGGAGTTGTGGAATGTTCTCACATTCTCTTCTGGTAACACGAATAGTGATGTGTGATTTAGAAACCGGCCTCTGCGTTCTCAGATATCCTCTACCAAGCAAACTGTGAATGAAAGCAGACTCCCCCGTCTACACAGCGGCGGCGCAGATTTTACACCCCTCAACCATAGATACATTTACCGTTGACGCAACCATTTGTAACATATCATTTGTCCGTGCCCTCCAGAATGACACGCTGATGCCACTTTATCAACAGGCTTGGGTAAGGCGCAAACATTGCTTGGCTAGGTTTAGAGAAAGATCATGGTTTGGGTAGTAAGTAACAGTAATACATATACACGTATAAAGTTATAGAACTGACCCAGTCATGGTTCAAAGGAACCATCATTGATTGTTGGGAGGAAATAGGAAACAAACAGTGGACCTCATAATTCTAGGCTCTGTCAACTGAACGCAAACATTTTCAAAACACATCCTGAATTAGTATTGCTATATAACAGTGTGTTTCAACCCTGCTCCAGCACACCTGATTCAAATGAGTGGCTCGTTATCAGGCCACTGCAGAGCTTGATGAGGAGCCACTTATTTGAATCAGGTGTGTTGGAGCAGGAACCATCTAAAACATGCAGGGCCGTGTTCCCCGTGGACCAGGCTTGAAAAACGCTGCTATATAATTTACAGATGCCTGCAGTTTTAACTAATGCACAGGTGGTTTATGATCTACCTAGATGTTACAAACTTGATCAAACTGACAAAGCTCATCAGTTTTTAGGAGTTAACCATTCATACACATTCATACACTGATGCCTTTGGGAGCAATTTGGGGTTCAGTGTCTTGCCCAAGGACACTTCGACAGACCAAAGGAGCCGATGATTGAACCATCGATCATCTGTGGTGGACAATCCGCTCTACCTCCGAGCCACAGCAGCCCCTAGTAACCAGAGATCCTCGCTTATTAATTGGGGTTAATGAGAACATGCAGCTTAGTTCACTATATTAACTAAACTAGACCGTGGCTCAGAGGTAGAGGTCATCCACTAATTGGAAAGTCCCCAGTCTCTGCCCACCAGTCCGACTGTCCTTGGGCAAAATGCCAAACCCCAAAACGATCCCACATACATCAATGCATTTATGAATGATTAGCTACTTTGATTGGCTGTCCATTTTCCATTTTTCATGGTCTGAGGTAAAGTTAATAATTTAATATAAATATCGATTATTTTTGATAAATTGATAACCCTGCTGCACTTACACCATAAGAGAAAATGATTATCCACATCACCCACTCCTAATGATGATGATGTTGGCACTTGGGAACATTCAGCACGTGTGAAATACTCCAACATTAACAGTTACATACAAAATAATACAGCACCAAATAGAACACAGACAGAACAGAACTGAACAAAAAAGCTTCCAGTCCATTCACAAGGGCTCGTCTTAAAATAAATCAAATTGGGTGAATCAAGTCGAACCCAACACTCCAAGTCATATAACTAGGTGAGTCAGGGTCCCTGTGATTGTGGGGTAACGTGACGCTGTATCAAGAAAGGTTCCCATGTTCTCCCAAATCTATTCCATGTATTGGGTCTGTTCATTTTTTCCATTTTCCATCTGGATAAAAGACAACATTTCCTTGAGCCAATGTGCAAAGCAGGATGGAATGACTTCCAGGTCAGGAGAACCATTTTCTTAGCAACCACCATTCCTAGTTACAAAGCAATCTGCATGTCGCGGTCTCTGCAGACTTCCAAAGATGGACAGGTCATGGTTGGAGCACTCAAAACACCCCAAATCTGTACAATGTTGGGCAAAATCAGAATAGATGCACGAAACTGATGGAACCATGTGGTTCAGTTTTGTTTTTGAGTAGTGTAGTCTATGCTGTAACTTGTACTGTTCAAGTCGCTGGCATGGGTATCCCTAAAAGGATCAGAAGAAACCAACCATGGTTAAAAGGGACCATTCATTGTCTTTGTATGGAAACTACAAACAGTCCAGTTGCCCCAGACTTAACCTTTTTGAACAAAGTAGTAAAGCAGTTCTTGAATTTTGATACTTTCTGTTTGGAATC
Source organism: Protonibea diacanthus (assembly GCA_028641955.1). Taxonomy (NCBI): domain Eukaryota; kingdom Metazoa; phylum Chordata; class Actinopteri; family Sciaenidae; genus Protonibea; species Protonibea diacanthus. The sequence continues at coordinate 12,600,049 of CM053999.1, read as the reverse complement.
TGGAGGGATTTAGAGATATTATTCGAAAAACATGAGTGGCTGGGGTGAACGCAGTGTGGACTTTTAAATGGTATTGACAGAAAAAATGATCAAGGGCAACCATGCATACAGCAATGTAGTCAATCCAAAAGGGCTTCTTCGACTCCTTTTATGAAGACACTCAAACAGCAGGATGTTATGAAATTGCGTATTTTTTGCCATTTTTACCAGTCATGACACACAATAAACGACTCCCTGTGTTTTGTCAGCAAAGCACCAAACTATGTTAAAAATGTCTGCTGCTGTTTTCAGTATCTTTGCATGGAAAATGAATTTATCTGCCATCCAGTTATAGGTAAATTCTAAGTTGTCTTTAAGTTTACTTATATGATCCTACTTCGCCTTGCACAGATTTAACCGTGTTTACTAGCAGTATACTCTTGTGGAATTAGGCGCGAGTTTCTGTTGATCTTTATTATTTGCAGCTCGAAATTTGATATATCTGCTTTCTTTGCTGTTTGCATGTGGCTCATTGTCTGTGAAGCCAGAGCACATATGCTACCGCTGCCGCCATCGCCAGCGCCGCTGCTCCTCTCTGCTCTGCTTACCATTTGTTATAAGGCCGAGCTGTCTGCACCAGTCACTATATTTAGTTGCCTGAGAGCCGGGGGGAAAAGGTGTTCTGGAAAAGTGTGCACTGCAGAGAGGGAAAAAAAAAGGAGATGAAGAGAGAGAGAGAGAGAGAGAGAGAGAGAGCGAGACAGGCGGAGAGAGAATGCAGATGAGAATCCAGATAGAGACAACAAAGAACTGCGAGAGAGACACACACACACAGAAAACCAGAGTGACAACGTAGAAATGGTGATCTTGTTAGGCAGCAGATCCTGATGTGAAAACACACCCGTCCCCAGATCACAAAGAGTGTTGCGGCTCGGCTAATTGACACACAGTAGATTCACCCCGTGCGCTCGTATTAAATTCTCGCGTCGTCGCAGTCACTGAAGGGGGGTGGGGGGGTCATCTGTGCACGGCAAGTTAAGTCAAAACAGCACGGCGGTCCAAACAGAACCAGGCTCGCTCTGTGTTTGGTGTCTCTTCGGTCCCCTCTGTGTCGTTAACAGACCGGTGCTGTGCCAAAAGCAGTTTAACCTAAAAGTGTGTGTCCCCCGATGCTGTTTGTTCATTTGGTGGATAAAAGCCTACTAATAATAACAACCTGGGCTTTTTTTTTTTTTTTTACAGAGCTGCCACCATTTTCTAACAGCCATGATAACATTGCGCTCACCTTACCTTCCCATAGTGCGTTGGTAATGATTTTCCATAGCAGAGCGGCAGCAAAAAGAAGGTGTTGTTTATATTTATGACACGTCGGAGAGGCGCTGCTTCGCACAAACCTCAGCTGTCTGCAGCGCTTCACTCTCTTCCTTCTTGCACGTCGAGGCTGGATTACCAAACAGACAAAATGGACGGACCCCGGTCGGACTCAGGGGGGCACTAGTTTATAATCAATTATTGAGGGGCAGGGCGGAGGGGGGGGGGGGTCCTGTTTCAAGGTCCAGTTTTGAGCACTTAATTATTTCAGCCTGTGCTGTGCTTTCTAAATAAAAAGCTAAATTAAAGCTGATGGCTCAATCGAGGCCCAGCATCGAGATCTCGTCCCGGGCCTCATAAGTAGATCAGTCAACACTCTCCTGCCATGTTTAAACCACCTGATCAGCTGATCAAATAGGGGTGATTATTTTTGCTAAATGTTTTGAGAAATGACATAGCTAACTAGCTATACCGCAAACTCGCGTGAAAAGTTGTTTGCATTGGCAGTAACTGAATACAACTCAAGTAACTTGATACAACATAAAGAGACCTTCGCTGTGGTCAACCCTGCTACCAAATGCCGGTCAGCACGGTTATCATCTGAGGCAGCAGTGCGTGTCTTGAGAACTTGGCAACATGTAACACAATCTGGCTACTTGGCTTGGAAAAACAGTTTATTAATTTTCCGAGCTCTGGGAGCAAGCGAAAGGTCCAAATTCGAGCCAGTGTTTGGTTCGTCTGTTCTGGACTGCTATAAAAACATGGCGGATCAACATGGTGACGGTATAAAGAATGGACGTGTGTAGGCATGACATCACTCCACTCACAGGTTATGGCCTCTGGGTGTCGCCATGTTGGCAGTACTCCTCCCTGCTAATCTAAAAATCTGCAAAGACGTGGATCATTGGTGGGGCTGAGGCGGGCTGAATGAAGCCCGGTTGCTCAAACAAGCCATCTGTAACACTACCTGTCAATCAAAGCAAGCGCGCTTTTTAATTGTGCATAACTTTAAGCCTTAATAGAATCTGAACTGGTGAGTTGTATATAAATTCACCCTCAGTACAGTTGTCATGAACAGGGAAATTAGCTATAGAGACCAAAACAGTTTTTTGTACCAGGCTGTAAACCTGTTTATTTCTGCTGTGAACATGGGGGCTTATGGAAATGTTCTGTAACCAGTTTCAAGTGGCCATTCGAGGAACTGCGGTTACCTCTGCACTGGCTTAACTTGACCCGCAAAAAAAAAAAAAAAAAAAACACTTCAAGTAATTTGTTGAGCTTGATGAACAAGTGAAAAGTCCAATCTAGACTCAGTGTTTGGTTTGTCTGTTCTGGACTACCCTTGAATCTTACTGCACTGCACCTTTAAAATGCAATGGCGATATTTGCAAAAGCTGGAACAGAATGGAAGTTGCCATGTGAAAGAAGTTTCTCTATTCTCAAATCGCAAGTGTTCATCTGTTATTTAACTCTGCCATGGAGAGCAGTTTCTTTGCAAAGAACTTTCCTCATGTAGTGTCCAAAGAACAACCCATCGAGGTAAAAAAAAGAGCAGATCTTCACATGTCAAAGAGCAAGAAACCAAACATAAGCTAAACCACAGCAGTGCCCTCCACTCACAAGTTCTCTGGGTGTTTCTTGGTGGTTGAAGTGATTCAAACGGAAACCTCCAGCTGCTGCGGGGAAGGTGTTAATGTGCGACGCTGCAGTGAAGTGTGTGAACACCGCCAGGCCGGACCGAAGCAGACTTCTCGTGGAAAGGGCTGAGCGGCGTCCAATAGCGTCTGCGCTGGCAGGCTCGATAGAAGAGGAGTGTGAGAGGAGTGAGAGAAGTCATCAGACACTCATCACCCGTCACCACTTTAACCTCACCCACCCTGTTGGACAGTGGTGGTGGCTTGGATCGCTTACACTGTTCCCCCTCGGGTTGATTCGAAGGTACGACTGTGCTACAGAATAGCGTGTACCGTCAACAACAGAGGACGGATCAGAACATCTTGTGACGGGCCACACGTTTAGTCACTTGTTACGATGACTAATGGAAAATGATCTGGGACAGACATTTGAATGTGACGCGTCGTTCGAGGACGAAACTCGAGAAAAAAAACAAGGCAACAAACTCTCCTACACAGCGACGCGCTCCCGAAACAAGACTGGCTCGTCTTGTTCAAACTGCCGCATGACTCAGCAGGCTGTAAAGAATCAGTTTGGCACCAGATAGGGTCGTTATTTATTCCGCAACCAACTGCAAGATGGATGTTGGAGGCGTTGGAGTCAAGATGATCATGAAAAATGATAACGATGGTCTCCAGTTGGCGATTATTGAGTAATGATAATAAATATATTCACAGAATTTGTTGATTATCAAGATCCTTGAGATCTGGTGAGTGTGTATGACTGTGGTTTAAGCAGTCCTTCAGATAAAATGTTTTAAATTCAGGTCAGGGTCACGTTTTCGTTGTGATTTTGTCTCTTTTATGCAAACTCTGCTGCATTCTCCCGGTCCCTCTTAAATCTGGGACTCAGACAGAGGAGCCTGCTACAGGCCAAGATGCTCTCTCACAAGTGGAATATTGGCAGAGGGAGCGCACACGGATTCATGGTGCCTCACCAAAGATGGCTGCCCGACAAGGTGGAGGGTAGTACACAAATCTCAGGCGTCTTAGGGACTGGCATTGACCTTTCAAGGCCGGCTCACGCTGTTAATTACGGACAGTGAGCTATCAGCGTCGTACATCAACGTGTTCTAAGCCTCTCCCCCTCTCTTCAGCAAGATGGCCCACAGGTCGTCGCCCGCTCCGTAGCTTGCAGCGGGGGGTCATCAGTGAGTACAGATTTGGGTTCCAGCAGTGGGGGGTGCTGGAGGTGCCAGGATGAGGTCTCTTGGATAACACCGAGTGCCATCTGGCCTCAGGAAGCTGTCACACGATGCCGGAGTGACGGTGAGCTTCATTACGCTGCACTGGGATCTGTCAGAGGCACATGGCACTCTCCATTTTCCCTCCTCCTCCTCCTAACCCCCCACCCCCGCTGTCCATTGTGACCAGACGTGAGGCGACTAGTGATGGCTGCCTGATGGAGACGTGTTGCGGCTTCGCCCTCGATTTGCTCCAAACGGGCGAGGGAGAGGAGGGAAACCCTGTGAGCACGCCACTCGGCTTAATCACTGTTTTATTCAGTTAATTGATTCGATACAAGTATGCAAGAGCCTCTTTAAGAACGGAGCTAGTTTTCCTGCTCATCATTAAATGTCATGAATTGCATAGATGGCTTGGAAAGGAGTGAACCTTCGACAGATTTGTGTCTCTTTATGCCCATTTTTATAGCCGAAAACTGCTGAACATCCATGGTTCCCACAGCTTTACTCAGGGTCAGGGAGGAAAAACTATGAAACTGCATTTAATTAACCACGAATCACCAAAACTGACCACTGAAGGGAAGCAGTTTTATCCACATCCAGCAGACACAGAGCAACATGATCATCCACTCTACTTCTGTCTGTCTGTTTCTGTTTTTAAGAGAAAAATCTCTGGCTCTTTAGCTGCTCCACTACGTTCAGCTAGTCTCTAACTGCGTCCGTCTGCCGTTTGGTGCTGAGCAGGTAGAGTGCTGTGGGGTTTTTTTTAGAGATCTTCCACTGAAACAGCTGCATGCCGTCGACGATGAACCAAAACAACGAGGTAAAAAAGACGCTGAAAGGCTTTGTGGAGGTGACAGGGACCAGGAGACATATTGTGGAATCTAAACTTTTTTAATTGGTGCTTCGCTCTGGAATATGTGCCGGCGCAGAGTCGTCATTAATGTCAATTAGTTTTAATGCGTCCCTCACTTCCGCTCTGTTTGGTGCTCGCCGTTGTGTTTCCACGGTATCAGCTACGTATCTGTGAGATCCAATTAACCTACACATAACAATACGAGTGAAGAAAAGCAAAAGAATGTAGGTTTGAGATTGGATTTCTCACAGTGGATTCACATTGCAGAGAGATTGCTTCATGGCCGGTATGGAGAGGAGGGACTGATAATTTGAGATCTGATGTGAATGACCGCCTGGAATCAAATCTGATGATTTCGAAAACAGGCTTTCGTAAAAAGGAGAAATTGAATGTTTTTTTTGGTACATCACATTCATCCAGCCTTTTAAAGCCATCAGAGTGTGATGGAAAATATGACATCCATCTGACACCGACACTGACGGGTTGAATAAAAAGTTACTTTCCTGTGGTGTTACTTTATGGCACTAGGGGGGGAAAACAGCTTGCTTAGTGCGAGCCGGTGACCCTGAAAGGGAAATCTCTCATAAATAAGACAGATGTGGTGAATCTCTGAGACAGAGAGAGAGAGAGAGAGAGAGAGGCTGTCAAACTGCTGCTCACCAATCAGCTGGAGTAACCTACACTATCCCTAACCTCGGGGATTATTAAAGAAAGAAAAAAAAAAGACGTGTCGGAGAAAGCAAGTTCAGTAACTCTGCGCTTCAAAGACGTTAATGGATGACAGCTTGTCTGTATCAGGAAGCACCCAGTGAGAGCCACCCAACCAACTGAAAACAACTTCAGTTGTGGGAAATAGTAAAGAACTAGTTCAATTTACATTTTGGACTTTTGAACTTGACAATGCTCTGGAGTTATCGGCAGCATGTGGGGTATGTATTCCACGATCTTTAGAAAGCTTTAACGTTGTTGGCTTGGATTAGAAATCGTCTCTGTTGCTAGGTCTTTACTGGGGGTTGGACTACTTGCTGGAGTGGTACATTACATATAGGAGTGATTGATTCTTGAATTGCCCTTCAATATGAATGTATTTCAAGGTCCGTAAGGATCATTGTCGTGCCAATAATGAATGCAGCCTTTATACTTGCTGTAATGTCGCTCACTTCCCAGCAGGTAGCACCGCAAGAAAAAAACCCCTCTGGGGTCCAATCACCCACGATTGCAAAAGCAATCAATGGGACCCCCGGGGGGTTAACTGGCTTCCTGTCATTTTGCATAAGTGCCCCCCGGGCAAAGCAAGTTGAGTGTCCCTGATCTAGTAAGAAGAGGGTTCAGTTAGGGTTAGTGTGGGATCCAGTAGAGGCACAAAACGACAGACTTCTGTTGGCTTCTGCATCAGCAAGAAAGTTTGAGACACTCTGGCTCGTAGCTTGTAGCCTGACCTTCGCTGATTGGCCGGAGAAAGTCACGTGATTCTGCTCCATCATTTTTAAAGTTACCATATATGGTTCCTTGCCCGATACAGGTTTAAAGTTCCTCTTTGACACTGTCGCCAAGTGCTCGGTCATGGTTGGAATTGTTGAGTCTCTGTATGTAATATTATAAAGAGTACAGTGTAGACTAGAGCTGGGAATCTTTGCGGGTTCGGGCATAATTTTTCATTTGAATCTCGGGCTCGGGCTTGCGTTATGACTCGCGCGGTAAATGAGCGATCATGTGAACATTTGAATAACGTTGGGCTGCAAACGGGTTCGGGCTCTACAAAGCTGTCAATCAAAACGGAAAACGGAATTCTATCGGGCCCGGGCCGGGCTGGGTCGGGCCTGACTTCTAAGGCCCGTTTCATGCTCTAGTGTAGACGTGCTCTGTATGGAGCGTGTCATCAGATAACTTTGGTTCGGATTTGGTGCTACATAAATAAAACTGAACTGCTAGCTGAAATGCTAGCTAACGTTAGCAACACAGGCTACTGGTCATGCCAGCAGTGATATAACATTAAAAACAGCGTTACATGCAAAGTGACTGTAATCAGTATATTTAAATGAATAGTTTCATGGTTTAATTGACTCATGAAGCAAGCTGTGATAAACCTGTACACCTGCTCTGTCTGTCTCCTTTAGCATCAACTTTAATTTCATATTTTTAAGCGACACACTTATCCTCATCTGCCCTCCGTCACCCATGTCAAGCTTTTCCTTTCTACTTTTCCTTTTCTTTCTGCATCGTTCTGTTCTATTCCCGTCTGTTAGTGGCTTCTTTAGTAGCCAAAGGGCAGGTACTCAGCCTCCTCCTCCTCCTCCTCCTCCTTTATGACTCCTCCATCTCGGCAAGGACAGCCGTGTCTGGGAGGAGGTCATTACCACTCCAGCCGACCCACCCACCCACCCGGAGGTGGAGTGACGACAGCACGTGACAGCGCACCGTCTCGCGACAGTCATCAGTGGCAGATACACCACACACACACACACACACACACACACACACACACATACTCTGGTCATGAGCCTGAGGATGAGGCGATGCCTTCTGACACTACACAGAAAGGTGGAGGTCTGCGGCCGCAGGTCCGACCCTGCTGAAAGGGAAAAAAAAAAAAGAAAAAGACACCCCGCCAAACGCGCTTTCAGTGCCGGCCGGCGCACATGACGACGGCGAGGGAGGGAGGGAGGGAGGGAGGGGAGGGCCGAGCCGAGTCATCTGTCGCTTTGGCAAAACAGTCATTAACATGACAAATGGTGCTCTGTGTGTGCTTTTGACAACGTGCGCCACTGCCGTGCTCCTGACTAATCAGCAGTGTCCACCAGACTTTATCACATCAGCCCTTCGTGTGACAGCATTTCTCACACTGATGCAGGTTGTCAGGTCAGAGAAGCGCTTCCACATTTTGGGGGGGGGAACGCGCCTGTTTTGCTTTGTTTCTCACGGCGAGATGAGAGGGTCAGTGTGTGTGTGTGTGTGTGTGTGTGTGTGTGTGTGTGTGGTGAGTACAGAGCTGGAGCCAGACATGGACAGCTGAGCATAAAGACTTGAAGCTCTGTCTGAAGCTAACGGACACATAAGGAGAACTCTGATGGTTGTTATTATTTCTTTTTTATATAGTCTGAAATGCAGCATGGCAATATTACCCACAGACACAGCTCGGTCACGACAAACACTCCAAATCTCAGTACAGCATCGGACCTTATTGTGTTTGCTCCAGGAGAAAACAGCTCGGTCTTACTGAGTTTGCCTTTTTCGGGGTGTTGTGTGGCTGAAGTGCGAGGAGAAAAACATTCGGTCCAAAGATGCAGCTTGAGAATCTTGTTTAATTTCATTTTTTTTGTTTTTTTTTGTTTAATGTAACAAGAGACACTAAACAACAACAAAAAAAAAGTCTTGCCTCGTCAATGCACGCTTGCATTGACTGTTAAATCTGAACAGATTTAAGCTCTTTAATCACAGAGCTTTGGCTTCGGAACTAAATCTGCTACATGATGAAGTTAAACTGAAACAAAATGTGGCTTTGGTGGAAGTCGTTTAGTTTTGGATTGCGGTAACTGTAACTTTTCACTGAAGGGAAACCTGCCAAACGACATAGAAATAACCAGAAATGTGGCATCACGAAACACCAAAACCATTTGAACTGATTCATTCTGGAGTCTTGTTGTCACAGTGTGGTCGTCCAATCCACCAGTCATGTCTTGGAGACGCTGTGCAGAAGCACCAGATGGACGGAAACACTGTTATTCATCAGGAAGTCACACCACTCCCTAAAAACTTTTATTATGTTACACAATGTATTGATTATTTCACATCTGAACGGAGCCATTTCCTGTTTCCAGTCTTTATGCTAAGCTAGGCTAACTGAAGACACACATGAGACTGATATTTATCTTATCTAAATCTTTGAAAGAAAGAAATTCCCAACATGTTGAACCATTCCTTCAGAATCCGTGAAGCACTGAGCCTTGTGGCTCTTTCTCTCCGTGCTGTATCTCTTACAGTACCTCGCTCCATTTGCTCTTATAACTTGTTGGAAAGTCTCTTCTTACGTAACCCCGGCCTGTGTGTGTTTTCTAAGCAATCCTGCCTTTTAAAGGTCAGCGTTGTCATTGCCCTTTGCTCAGCCTTCACGCCGATCCCAGGCAAAAACCAGAGCGCATTGATATTCATGTTGACGTCGCGTATTTCCTCACAACTCGGCTGTCTGCAGCGACGGCGGGGAGGGAGAGAAACAAAATGTTGGTCCCCGGCAAAACGTCGCTTGGAGGAGTCGGTCTTGGCTGAGAAAATGTTACAATATCAAGCATTTATTAGCTCTGGGAGCTGCTCTCCATGCAGACTGCCATCTACAGAGTGCAGCAGATGCACTGGAGGGATTTTAGAGGCTTGAAAAGCACCCAGATGGTTTTTCCCTGGGAGGAGATGGATGTCCCGGCTGCCCCCCCCCACCATACCCACAATCTGCACATGCACACGGCTGTGCCACAGATAATAGCGGCTGATAAAATGGCCGAAAGTAGGATGGTGTTTAAAATGGGCTGTTTTGGTCAGCGGCTGAGTAAATCTCCATGATCCGGGCCTGTGTTGTTTTCAACCTCCCCCCACAACCAGCCCTCCAATGACAGACGACGACTGCGGCACTAACACCCGGTTTCTCGCAGAATGTGTCGGATGAGCGTGATATACTTCCCTTTGACTAAACGCCGTTATAAGCACAAGGATAGTCAAGATAATTGCTCGCTCCAAATGAATTTTCAGCAATTACAGTTGGCGAGATGGCGGGCTCATTTTGCCTGGATTGAAAGCAGCGCAGTTGGGTCTGGAGGATAATAAAAGGGAACAGCAAATAGCTCATCCAAATGGACGCTTTGACAAAACAAAACACACACACACACAAAAAAAAAAAGTCCACAAAACATCTAAATCAGGGATGGCTAAGTGGAGCAGAATGACGGCAAGGGTAGCCGCATTAGCTTTTAATCTGCGACGGCAGTGTGTCGGGAGGGTTGATTTGTTATTCTGGAGCTCACGGAGCCGGCGTCTTCATTGGCTGTCGCAGTTACAGTCACTCATGGAACATAAGCACGGTCCATTTCCCACCAACTCTGCCTCTGCATGAGTCACTTCCTGCGACCCTCGCCAATTTCAGTTCAATCACGGGCTTCAAATGGGGGAATATTACATTTCATTCATATGCACATACGTAGGTTCTCTCCTCAAACAGCATGCCGTGTGTTTGTTAATATAATGGGCCACCTATTTTGATGTTGCTGTGGCCAGCACAGTGCGGGTAAGTGCCTGTCATTACTGCAAGCGTATGAATTTGTAGCATGGTTAGCTTCATCAGGCAATATCTCACCTAACAGCAAATGTGACCTACACTAGATCTGCCACATTGAACATACAACATACAAAAACATAGAATACCAAAGATGGTAAACGGTAATTATTTAATAGAAATGCAAGCGTGCATTGACCAGGCAACTGTTAATGTGCCAGTAAAGCTGTGGTCATGAATCTAGAGCAGCCAGATGTTGCCACCACTGCTAGAACGAGTACATCTCTGAAATCAAGTTACCAAAATAGCATGGAAGGGTAAAGGAAGCAGCGCGGACTAATAACATCATGTACTGCCTTTTAATATTTGCTGTCTACCTCGTGACCTCGTCAATGTAGTAGCTATAGCGTAGTGTATACGCACCGCTGCACCTCTGGTGTGGGCCCTGGTTTTTTATTACCGGTGACTTGGCCCTGTACATGTTCTGCTTTACACACAGATTAGTCAAACAATCAGACTTTAACCCAAGAGCCTGCTGTTTGTTCTCCTGCCAGTCGGCATGACATTATCATCCCGCAATCACGCGGTAACCACGAAGTCATTAAACTCACCACGGTTCCCCAACCTTGACTAAATGCCGTTTTTGTGCACAAACCCAACTAAACTTTTCATCATAGCGTGTTCACAGATCTATTTTTCACTGCCAGTTTTGGTCGCAGTCACAGAGGAATGATGTCATCCCGCCGTAAGGGCCTTCTGATCAGAAAGAGCTTCTACGCGTCGGCCTGGAGGGCACAGACAAACAATGTGTTTGCTCGTTTAATTTGGAGGACTCGACGGGATTTGGGTCACATTCCGCTTAGGGCAGTCGGCTTGGCCCTTAAAATACATTGCACGAATCCAGAGAACGTGGCCAACGCCGGAGAACACTCTCAGTAACTCTTATCACAGCTGCGTGAATGTGATCCTGTGCCGCTTTTCATCAGACCGGTAGATCGTTTCCAGGCGTAACGGCAGCCACGTCACATTAGCATTTTGTTTTCAAAGGAACCTGAATGACAGCCGAGGTTAAAAGTAATATGAAGCTGCATTGTAGAGAGACGACTAGCTCAACAGCTTTGTTCCACATGGCTCAAAGGTGCGAATATACAGCTGTCATTGTGAGCTTTAAAATCACACTTGCTCTCTGTTAAGAGCAGGATGTCTGTACAAAGGCTCGGTATACCTTTATTCAGCTCCTGCCGACACTTAGTACATCAAAGGCAGCACTTCCTTACACTTGCAGAAAGGCAAAAGCTCCCATCAGAGGATATTACCGAACTCTTATCTGCGGGCTATCATATCCTGCATTAAGGTTGAAGGGGTATGGAAATGAGAGGAGAAATAGAAGGGGAAGAGATGAGGATGGACATCCTTTTTCACAGCTCTGGGAGTAGACGATCAGCCAGTGAACCGCACCTGCTCTTGTGCAACGGCATCACGGATGTGAGGGACCCAAAGACAAGCTGTAGTGACATCCGTTTCCTTGTTTTTCATGGTGGTTTTCTTCCTGTGGATACCAGGTCAGTTGCCGATGATGCGATGTCAAAGCAAGACAGCTGCGCTCGGCGCTGTTGTCGAGTTTGATAGCTCGAGAATTTTTCGTCTAAATCATAAACAGTAAATGCCAGGTTTTCCGTGTCAGGATGAAAGAGCCATCATTTCTTTCTGAAGCTGTTGTTCCGCACTGGCATCACTACAGATGCCAATTTTTCCACCAGCCGTAGCCGTAACAGACCAGAAAGCTCTGCAATCACATCTCAGAGCATAAAAACAGAGACAAAATGCAACTTCCTGTGAAGTAGGGAAGTTGCTACACTCTAGAATACACTGGGACAAATCCGAACTTGCGTCACAGGGTGTGGGGTTGATCGGACTTGTGTCCCAGCAGCACCACCCCATGGTTTGCTCCTTGAAAGATCCCAGTCTGGATCTTCCAGCTGCTTTTTTTTTATGTTGATGCTTCTGGTTTCTCCTCTCGAGGCCCTCATGATGGCCCAGCAGTGTGAATGGCAAGCTCTCCATGCCTGTCCATGATACCGCGCTACCAGCTAATGGTGTTTGGTCCGCTCTCTCTCCTCAACGTAATCTTTCCACGGGCACAGTGTGAGAGAACTTGAGTCGCCTGCCCAGGTCCACAAGCTGTCACATGTAGTATCACTTTAGACTGTGGTTGGACCCTGCTCGCATGAAAGGAATATGCTTACTGGTGGTGATTTCGTGTTCCTCTGCCTTCAGCTACTGGTCATGGTACCACGGGAGCAGCCTTTCCCAAGACCTTTGAACCTCTTCTCAAGATGTTCATCAGCCATCTTGACCCACATGTGGAGAACTCAGTAGACCCAAACCTCAATGCACACAGTCTGGTGGCCATGTTCACTGCTTACATGTAGATCAAATATTTGTGAGCGACAAGTCCGTCCCATGCACTCTCTCAAACTGGCTGTACATTGGAGGGCTTTGGTAATTTGCAGGTCAAAGTTCACCGAGACTTCAACTCTTGTCCTCATGTAAAATGAGTCTTCATTAAAGTGAACGAGGAGCAAATTTCTCCTGTTTTTTTTTTAGAGATAATTTTAATTTGCAGGGTTGCGATTTGCTTGTATCACCTCTGACTTACTCCTCTTGATAATTCGAAGCACTTGGTGTTCTCGTAACTGTGAGCAAATATGGATGAAGAATAATTTGTCCACCAAAGTGTTGTAAATTACAACACTTATTGACTCATTAAATCCCAGAATGAACTAAACGCAGACGGATGGTCTGATGACGGTTCTCTGCTGAAGAAATTCTATTTGCAGACAACTGAAGGCAGCACCTCCATATTACTGCAACGCTACAGATGATGATCAGACGGGTTCTCAGGCTTTTCTTGTAAAGATCAATCTTTAAGAAATATGTGCCGTTTGCTGTCATATGATGGGCAACCAGGGCATTTCAAAATACTGTCAGTGTGTGAGGATTCCACGTGAAACTCTCATAAATGATTGGTTCCGTGTGAAAGCAAACACTTTGGTCACATTAAGGTTACAGCAGCCACTCTTTTTATGCTTAGTCATCCCCACTATCCTTGGAATGACATCCATATTGGATGATTTTGCAACTCATGATTCATTGATTTGTTTATTTGCAACCATGATCTTTCACTAACCTTAACGAAGCATATTAGTTTCCTTAACTTAACCCATCGGTGTAGCGCAGGGTGTTCAGTGGTCAATGGTTACTGGTCAATGGTTACTGTCCAGTTTTTAAGCGTCCCTACGTAGTTGTCTCACTGTCTGTGGGCCGATATTGCAAAATCTATATCTCTTCTGTTGCTGGCGTTGATCTCAGAATGATCCTCACTCCCTGCAGTCGAGCAGCAGAACTTAAGTGACAATGTGCAAATACTACTGGCCCATTTCTGTGAGCTAAATATGCGGGAGTAGTTTTAAATGTCACTGTTTATAACACAGGGCGGCTTTAAATAACAAATCTGGGGCACAAAAACTAAAAGTATACCCGCTTCTCCAAAGAGCTGTAGGCTCCACTACAGCACCGTCTTAACCATAGGTCATTTGTCATGTCACAGTCTTAAAATAGTAGTAATATTGTGACTGAACATTTCAGTTTTTCAAAAACAATACCAGAATTAAAGAAACTTTTTAATGAACTTTGTCCAACTGATGAAGGTCCTGCGAGAGCAGCATCCCCGCCATGATTTGCAAGTGAAATCATTGCACGGGAGTGTGTTTTTGTTGACCTTCCGATTGACATGTCTTTCTCCTGAAAGGGGTTAATGGAATTTTTAAAAGATGCTTTCTAATCGCAGTCAAATGAAAAGCAGTGGGCAGGTGTTTCCAGAGAAAAGAACTCCGATAAACACCCTGGGCACTTACCTGCACGGCAGCGAACAGCAGACAGACACAGTTAGAGACTCGCTGGTGAACTTACTGGAGCATTTGGCAGCTAAAGAGCCGGATATTTCCCACAGGAGTTGGAGACCAAAAACAGAGTGCGAAGAGAGAGGGAACATTAAAACACACTGTTGTTTGCTGTTACATAACTGCTGAATGCATAAATAAGCGACTGCGAGTTCACTACAAAGGTGACGATTGGGTAATGTTGTTTCTGCTGTTGGTGAGCACTCCCAGAAATTCAGTTTAATGTCAGGATGCTTTGGAGTTTCAGAGATGATTCAAGCGTTTCTTCGTGTCATTGCAGATCTCCGCGTCTCTTTGTGAATTAGTTCGATATCTGTTTATTTTACAACACCAGCGGATTTACCCTCACAGGCCACAGACGCCAAGGATTTATTGAAGAGGCCATGGTGAGTGCATCCAGAAGTAACATGTTCAGTGACCCACGTGCACACCCACAGATACCTCATGGGCCAAAAAAAAAAAAAGAGATCAGTTTCCAGCTCCTTCCATCTGGAAGCCCACACAAACAACTGCATCCATGCCAGAACTGAATTGAGGGTTAAGAGGTAAACTTCGTGTTCCTGCGAGACTGCTGGAGAAGCAGCGCTGCCTCTCGCCGAGGCCCGAGCAAAATCCAGTCTTACATAATGATGGAGGATTCCAGCATCGACCGCAGAGCAGCAGCAGACCACCGGAACGCATGAGGCGCCGCTCCGCCGAAGAGGGGTGGGCTCATTTGCATGATATCTGCGGGGCAGAGCGTTCCCCAGATGCAAAGCTGATTAAAGAGTGATGTCGCTCAACAACTTGAGGGCAGAGACGGAGAGGAGTGAGATGGCCGACCACCAAGCGGGCCAGCGCCGCTTTGATGTTCTGAAGACACGGAGACTGCTGCTGCTTCTCTGCCTAATTAACCCATCTGAATCCTAATGAATGCGCATGAATACGGCCCCCTCCACTCATATAACCCAGGATCTCCACTCTGTAATAGCTTAGTCTGTAACTTTCTGCGTGCACCATGACCTCCACGCATCAACGCAATCGGCCGAATTTGACAACCACCTGTCTAGACACAGGATGCTTCAATCAGCCCTCTTTAAATTACAAGTTAACCATGCTTCTATGAATTCTGTGGCAATACCTGGATTCAAAGTCTAGAGTTCAAGTCTGAGAAAGAACCGCTGCAGCAATGAATATTAAAAACCGCAACCAGAATCGATCCGTAGAGTAATAAAGAGAGAAGTACATGAAGTTATTCAAGGACTCAAATGGATTTAGAGTTACTCTTGAAGACATTTCCGATGCAGGAGCATCAGAGTGACCACAGTTTCAACACTATCCTCAGTAGACAGTCTTTATTTCCAACAGTGCGACTTGTCCGTGATGTGATACACATTCCGGCCAGCGGTGGCGGTAATGTGCCGAGATGTGCAGCAGTGTGCCGGAAAAGGCAGGGAAGAAGAAGACTAGCGCTCGCTGGTACATGGATGGAAACATACTTTTTTTAAAATATTTGCTTTCATGAGGAGATGAGTGCAATGACTTCTGAGCACTTCACAAAACCGAATTTAAGACGCCGCGTATGTCGAAAGTGTTGACGATCAGAAGAAAAGCTGCACACTTACAGTGACGTAGAGGCGCTGCCTCCAGTTGTCTGTAAATAGAATTGCTTCAGCAGAGAAACTGTTGGAGCGTCAGTCTGTGTTCATTCATCCCAGGATTTAATGAGTCAACGAGCATCGTCATTTGCAACACTTTTGGTGTACAGATTCCTCATCCATATTCACTCACCGTTAGATACTTGCGATTATAAACGAGGGGAAAAGTCAACGAGGGCAACTTAGGTGATGCAAGCCAGTTGCAATCTCCACTGCTCATTACGATAGGCCGGGAGCCCTGTCAATCCAGAAACAGGTTCTGCCATGGCGTGATTTCACAGCAGTCGTCATGAGTCATTTAGCAGAATAAGATCTGATGTCAAAAACATTGGATCAGTGTATAAAATAAGATGGATTCATCATTGCATTCAACTACTCATCTGTATGTTTGTCATTGCGACCAACATGATACAGAAATGATAAATCCAAGTATTTTCTGATCTTCCACCTCTGCGGTTAAGGTCTGGTTAAGTTGACACAGCTATGGTTGACATTTCTAAAAGGTGCTGGTAATAGAGTAGTTGAAATAAATGTACACTGACTGAACAGAAACCACACTCTCACATTCAGTCCAAGTCATTCAGTCCGTCTTCCCAACAGGTTTCCGGCCGCTTTTGCTCACAGTCATTATTCCTAAGACCATGAGCTGGTTAGTTCTTGTGAGGTCAGTCTGCAGGTTGAAGCTGAGTTCATTCGTCAGATATAATCATGCAGGTACACTCGTAGTGAAATGACATTTGGTAAATGTCTTCATGTAGGGTACTTCATCCCCTTCCTTTACAGTACGCTCTCTGCGGGCTGATTGATGCTTTTTTTCTGCATTCTACCGGCTGCCGCTCCAATTATTAGAGCTGAATGCAGTGAAGTGCAGCAGCGTGGCAGGTGAACTCCTCCGGGCACGAAGAGATAAAGCAGTCATATGAGATGATTTTTCTTTAAGTATTGGCTGTGAGCGGAGTTGAGTTTGAAAATGATTCTGGGTGATTGTTCTACTGTCTTTGACGAAGAAGGACGTCTCGGTGGTGGTTTGTTCCATTCTTATGGCTGAGGCGACAGGTTTAAGCCCATGTACACCCTTAGACATAAAGGTCTGAGTTAGAACCTCAAGTGGTTCTTCATGCTGATGCTATATAGAGGAACCTTTTTCAGTTCTGCAAGGAACCTTTTACCTGTTGGTTCTAAGGGCTAACTTAAAGAACCAGCAACCAGTATTCCAAAGAACATTTAAAAGGGTAAAAAAAGAAGATCACTAAACAAAAAAAGGTTCTTCAAAGCACCCTGCAATTGTGACTTAAAGAACTACTTTTTGGAATTCAGTTCCCCAAAGAACTTTAAAGAGCACAAAAAAGGTTCCAAGTATAAAAAGCACTCTGCTTTCTATTTAAGGTCATTTTAATGTGAGAATCTAGATGAGTGTCTTTTTTATTTTAGATTTTCTGTCATTGCTGGAGGCCTTCATTTGCCTTCATGTGCTTCTCTGTATCTTTGTTGGTTGTCCCGTGAGCTCGATGGTTTGAAACCCAGCCGCAGCCGTGTCTCGCTCAAGGACAAAGCAGATGGATGGCAGAAGCCAGGGAACAACCAACATTACGATTGGTAACCATCCAGTTGAAGCTGTAGCCAAAACAAACCAAACAAAAAAAGAGCGACCGGCGTGCCGCTGCATTTGAACATTAACGGAAAGTTGGGAGGGAAATGTTGGTTATCTATAAAAATAGCCCGCAGCCTGATCAAGCCCGAGTTCTTCCCGTATGACTGACATGAGTGACGTCCTGCTCCCTCTTAGCACCCAGAGGAGATCACCTGTCACACCGCCGCGTTTCGCCGCGTCCACGTGGGGCAAATACAAAAGCAGCCAGCAGGACTTGAGTCACCGTTTGACTGAAAAGGTCAAGATGAAATATCAGAGAAACGCTTGCGTTCTTCCCTGTGACTGTAATTATGATGATGACAGAGCAAAGAAGTGACGCCGGCGCGCTGCAGCAATTATTTCAATTACGTTTTATACATTCCGGTAATAGAGCATTGATTTCACACTTTGTTTTCCGGGGTTGGGAGTTCAGGGTGAGGCGAGCTGTTTACGTCCCTGCCAGCCTTCCCCGTAGGAGCCGCGCCGGTCTTGACAAAGAGGATTAGCAGCCTCTTTGACATGCTTGCATGTTTGCTCAGTATTGATCCCTTATGTAATGTTCCTCCGTTCCGCGACCCACTTCCGTCGACTCGGCGCGATGGTTGAGGCGATGCGACGCAAAGCAGGACGACGCGGCTCCGTCACCGGCGGCTCCGGGAGCCAATTTGACATGTAATCACAGCTATCGATTGTTTATTATATAGAATTCCTCCCCCGCCCTCCACATAAACCTGTCGGGGGGCTTGAACACTACATGGCTGCAATTTGATTTGGGTGCTCCCGAACTGTTCAGGCGGCGTTAAAACAGCTCTGTGGCTTGACATAACCAATAAATGCAGGCTAATGCTTGGTTGAACAGAATGTCTGCCGGCGCTCCGTTCCCCCTTGTTTTTGCGGCGGAGGTCAGTTTTCTCATCTCCCTTGATTGATTTTCTGAAGTTAGAATGAACATCAGAACAAGTGAAGCATTTTATGGTGGAGTTTGACAGTAGATACCGGCTGGAAAAACACCAGCCGTGCTGAGGTTTTATCTGGGAATTCGGCTGACATGGCTATTTCTGTCCCCCCCCCCGATCTCTGTTGATCTTCCTCTGACCACCAGACGGGATTTATTTTCTTATTCTACACAAAGTATTCCTTCCTCCCATGTCTCACCCCGTCTCTCTCTCTCTCTCCCTCTGTCTGTCTGACTGGTCTGAAACCTGTGCTCCTTTTTATGGCCACTTACATCAGCTGGCCACTCAGTCTGCTGGACTGTATTCTACAGCAGTCTGACCATGAATGGTAAGGTCACAGTATGAAGGCAAACCTCTATGGAAGATCACTGCTGCCAGAAAAACATCATACCAGAGGTGTTTAAATGCTGTGCAGTGTTATCTCAGACTTATGCAATCCTAATTTGCAACACTGAATATGTTTTACAGATGCAGATGCCGGTCAGTGACAGGTCAGTGCTCGTCTGAATGGATATATCCATTTGGGCTTCAACTGAATGATGTTATTATCAACATACTGATGAAATCATTTTAATAAATGGTTCTTACAAAATGTTCAGTTCGCCTGCCCGCAAAATATTAATTTCAAATTAATTTCCCGTCTATCGTGTCCGCTGGTGGACGGTGCAACATGAATAATGTTTGTGTCAAATCAAAGCACTCAGCCCAGGTCGGGAAAAATGATGCTCTTGGATAAATATTAAAAGTCAATGTCTTGTCAAGACTTTATACTGCATTTAAACTGAGGCATTCTAATACCAGGGGGTTCAGTGGCATCTGCGGACATGCATTGGTCAATGAATGGTGCAATATAAATAAGAGCTATGTGCATAAACGTTACTGTATGGAATCCAACAGGCTCTAAATTCATGGAATTGATTCAGTTTTATCAAATAATACAGACAAATTTAAAATAAGAGCTAATGAATGAACGGTTATTATCAGCTGCTACTGAATCCTAAAACCTCAGTTCAGCAAGTTAGATGTGAAAATCCATCCATCCAGTCCCAGCTGACTTAGTGCGAGAGGCGGGGTACACCCCAACCTATCATCAATTACCCTATTAAGTGTTGGTCTTTGGACTGTTGGAGGAACTCCCCAGAGAGAACCAACACAAACCAAATAGGGGAGAACATGCCGAGCTTGAAACCCCCACTAGATGTGAAAATATTTATTCTGGTAAAATCGCTGTTTTTGTCAAAGGAGTCTGGCCTGGTGGATTTGAACGGAGCGTAGATAACAGCTCCAGTTCCTCATCAGAACGTTCTGTCAGATCTCAAAGCAAAGAGGTGGAAATACAGCGTGCACTTTAAACTAGCATGAATAGTTCAGCTCTTCATTCATAGCAGCTTCCTGTCCGTACTCACAGCGGAGCTGTCAAAACACGATCTGCCACGCCTACACAGTCTGGAGGAATGAGCTGCTCCTGAAGCGGGTTTTAGGGACGTTTAGTGTCACTCCGATTTTTCTGGATGCTTTCTCGCATAATGTTTACGTTTTATGAGCGGTCGGGATATTCATGTTGACACGCGACAGGCTCCGCTGCCACCTGTGCTACTATAGTGAAGCTAGCGGTGTGACTGAACGGCGTTCGCGGCCTTCATTCTGGGCAAACGAAGCCGCCATCCCGCGTCATTTTAACTATGCTCGTTTCATTTTTAGAGGCCTGACTGTCTTCAGGAAACACTCCAAGCCAAGGCTCCGGTGAATATGAAGGAGAGGGTGGGGGGGGGGAAACAATTTTTCCGTTCCGTCAGCACAAACACAAAGGTTCCTACGCCGCTCACAATATCCAGGGCTTAAGCTCCCTCCGCACGCCACCCTGCGTCTGGCCTTAACCTAACAGCACACTGGAGTGAGCGCGGCTGGTGGGCATCCAAAGTGCCTTGTCAGAATTTATGAGATAATAAGAGATAATTACGAAAGCCACATTTATAGTTCTCATGTCCAAATACATAATAACGAGACGTAATTATCAGACACTGATGTGACTTATTATTGCGAGATTAAAAATTAGTCATTAGAAGCAGCGCACAGTCCCTGACTGACCGACAACAGCATGTCCTCCTAGTGCCTGTGGAGCTCCTTTAATATGATTTTTTTTTTTCTTTGTAAATGGTGTTTTGAAAAGTGTTTGGTACCTGCGCTTCCATGCATTTCTTATGAGGGAGCACCGTGCGCAGGGTCTACAAAATGGCTCCGTTTGAGCCGACAGAGCTCAAATCGAGGCCGCCCCCCTTCTGTGATGCCACAGCCACCAACAATAAGGAAGCGACGGTAAAAGCAGTCGGCAGTTATGTAAAGTAATTACAGCGCAGTCACAGATCAGACTGTGTGTGTTTTGTGCTATTCCGCCGTAATGAAGTTTTAATGAGTCGAACAAAGGAGCGGATTCATTGCGGAGGGATTGAAACGTGGGCTTTGTTTTCCTGTTTGTGGATGCAAAATCATCATATTTACTAAACTGCTACATCTCGCGTCGCAGTGTATTAACTGTAAAGGCTTTCCTGCAGAGTTACATCAGGCAAGGTGGAACGTTTTAACGCCGGATTCCTAACGTTAAGACAACGTTGTCCCTTGTCTGGTTGGCTGAGTTGCAGGCGCTGTCGGCCCGCCTGGTTGACCTGTTAGACCCTGATGGATTTCATAGCCCGGCTTTTGGAGGACAGATGGTATGTGGCGAGGTGACAGTAGTGGGTTGCAGTGTGTGTGTGTGTGTGTGAGTGTGTGAGGGCAGCTGATGAACAAGGGGATTTAATGCCTTGTGACCCAGATCTAGCCCGAGCGCTGATGTGTGTCCAGCGTTCAATGCTGTCGGTTTCACTCAGGGGTTGTGTGTATAGCTCCACATGATGTAGTATAGTATGTACACACTGTATTATCGGCAAAAACACTCCGGGGTTTGGAGCATAAAAAGTCTGCTGCACGACAGCAAAGAACTGCCATAACTACGGGGACATGACGGCAGTGTGTGTTGGAGCTACTCCCCCCTCCATCACTGTCAGCCAGCAGTCCCCCACCTGGACGAGCTGTCACTCCGATGGAGATCCTCCCCCCTGCAGCCCCCTCCCCCATTACTTCCCTCCCGTCCCGCCTGTCCTCCCCGCGCTCCTTGCCACAGTCGGTGGATTTGCCGCACACAGGCTTGATACCTGTGACAGCTCTGTCACACATCACACACCCCTGCAAATATGTGCGCCGCCGCCGGTGGAGGAGTCCGAGGAGGGGCCCGAGCGCAGCCGGGGTCAGAGCAGAAAGCTTGTTAAAGCCTCGCTGCCTGGTCCACCGTTGCCACCGCAACCTCGAATTTCCGCCAATTTCCTCCTCTGCGGTCTGTCGTTTCTCCAAGTGACAAGTGTAAAGCGCTGAGATGACAGCGAGATGACGGCGCACATGAAGAGCACCGTTGTGTGAGAAATATTCGGGTTGTTAGAAGTTGAAGTATCAGTGCGGCTGCGGGAAAAAATACTGTTACAAGTAAAAGCCTCGCAGCCAAATCTTTAGAATGAAAAGTTAAAGTCGATATGAAGACGAGTCCCGGAGTTTGGTTATTGCTGTGGGCTAAAATTCAACTTTTGGAAATAGAGTGTGATTTTTTTTTATGCATTCAGATAAACTGTTGAAAGAAAGAGAGAAGAGGGGAATTCAAATGAATGAAAAGGAAGGAAAAGAGAAAGAGAAGGAAAGAAGGAAGGAGAGCAACTCCCCTTCCCGCTGGACAGGAAGGAGAAAAAAAGAGGAAGGAAGGAAGGAATGAAGGAATGAATGAATGAATGAAGGAAGGAAGGAAGGAAGGAAGGAAGGAAGGAAGGAAAGAAAGAAGGAAGGACAGCAACTCCCTTCCCTCTGGACAGGAAGGAGAAAAAAAGAGGAAGGAAGGAGAAAAAAGAGGAAGGAAGTAAAGAAAGAAGGAAGGAGAGCCAATCCCTTCCCTCTGGACAGGAAGGAGGAAAAAAAGAGGAAGGAAGGAGAAAAAAGAGGAAGGAAGGAAGGAAGGGCGGAAGGAAGGAAGGAAGGAAGGAAGGAAAGAAAGAAGGAAAGAAAGAAGGAAGGAGAGCAACTCCCCTTCCCTCCTTCCTTTTTTCTTCTAATCTTATGAGGAAGCAAGGAAGGAAGGAAGAAAGGAAGGGAGGAAGAAAAAAAAGGAAAAGGACAGTTAGGACACAAGGAAGGAAATCAGTGGAAGAAAGACAGAAAGAAAGAAAGTTTTTCTCCTTTCAGAAGAAAGACAAAGGAAAGGAAATCAATAGAAAAGGGAAGAAAACAAGGAAAGGGAGAAGAAAGGAAGACAGAAGGAGAGATGAAACAAAGAAAGGTGGACATCAATGAGAGAAACACTAAAGGACGTAAGAAAGACTGGAGGAGAGGAAAGGAAGAAAGAAAAGAGACGGAACGATGATATTTTATATATTTTGTGATATTTCATCTTCAGGAAGGACAGATGGTAGGAAGAAAGAAGAAACCAGAAGGGCAAAGAAACGATGAGGAGGAAGGAGGAAAGACAAAGAAAGAAAGGACAGAAGGAAAGAATGAAGGATAGCAAGGGAGAAAATGACGAAGAGCAGATGGAAGGAAAGGAAATTAAGGAAGGAAAGGAATGGAAAGAGGAAACAAAGCAGGAGAGGAAAGGAGGGAATCAGAGAAAGTATGACTGAAGATATGAAAGAAGAGTCGGAGAAGTCCGGCTCTGCACCTGCTCGCTTCCTTCCCTCCTCTGATGTGTTTCCGACTTTGATATCAATTCTCATTTTTGTCATGAATTCGCCGCATCCTCATCAAAGAGGCTCTTTGCACATGAAAATGCCCACACACACACACACACACACGCACACACACTGACGCAGTAATAATCAAATCATTAGAAATGGCCTCCTCGTCCTTGCATGAGTATCCTGAAGGTCGGCCTTTATCCTCCGGTATGACTAAGTGACTCCTTCACCCTGTTTAAAAAGCCTGTTTCCCCGGGCCGTCGTGCTCCGAAACATCTATGTGTTTTCATTTCAGAAACTTATTCCTCCCCGCGTGCCCTCATTCCGTCCTCTGCCCAACGCAGATCTGCCTCGGCTGGCTAGGTTTCGGGAGCAATTTGGAAAACTAAGAGGGGGGCTGACATCCCCACTCAACTCAGCCGCATGACGGAGGGGGGGATTGGTGAGAGTTGGGGATGTTGTGGGGGGGGGGGTGAAGGCTGAGAAAAGGCAGAATATTTTGGAGTGGATGACACACCGTAGGCCCTCACTGTGTGCCCATTTGATTTGTCCTCGCTGGCTGTTTAGCAGGAGCTTCGTCAGAGGTTTTACATCAGGCCTGTCAGTCTCCTCACAGCCTGCGATGATGAGGCTTTAATGATGTGGGTGTCGGAGCTGCGGCAGCTCTGCCCCGGGCCCCGCCATCGTGGATGGTAGTTAAGGAGAGGAGGAAAAAGAAGTAGCCCTGAGTCGGACTGACACGCGGTCGGAGTTTGACAAGTGCGCTGACATTTATGAAGTGACAAACACTCGTGGAGCGGCACGCCTCGGGATCTCGCCGTCGTACTCGGCACTGGAATGTGACAAAACAAGCAGTTGTTGTTTTCTTGAGGTGATTCGTACGGGGTTTTGTGCTTGTTTGCGCCGACGCTGAACCGTGGAGTTTTCTAACCTCATCCCTGCTGTGTTTGAGCGCCGCTCATTTACCAAACGCAATGTGACACAAGCCCCAAAAACCCGGGATGAAATTTGATTGAATCGTGTTCCATCTGCAGTAACAACGCTCCGACTTTACCGAGGTGCCACCAGCAATCCCCACTGTGCTTTCTGTTGCCATGAACACCTGAAGAGTGTCATTCATTTAAAGACTTTTAAGTCAAAGTTAAATTATAATGTTAGAACTGTTTTCATGAGTGACTAATAAGCTAAAATAAGATAAGAATCATCAGTTTTTGTTGCCTTAAAATGAAACTAATATCTACAGACTGACAGCGGCCCAGAAAGGACAAACTAAACACTCAATTTCGTGTTAATGCATGTCGCGGCTACTGAAGTTTCTCCTTTCTGCTAGATGCCACTAAATTCTACACAAGGGTCCACTAATTACAGTATATATGCTCATGAGAAGAAATGAAATCTGCATTTAGTAATTATGAGGAAATCCCGTCATGATTTCAAGAATTAGTAGGCTAATTGCTAGGAATCTTTAACGAGTTGGTCAAATAAAACACAGGGCTTTCACCCAGGAGGCTGTAGTCCTGTTTGGAACTGTGCCTGAATCCAACCAAACTGCAAAATGCTGGGAAATGAAGTGCTAAAAACTGTAATACCTCGAGTGGCCGCTTGAGGGTGGATGCGGAAATGAGTCTCCATAAGTCCCCATGTTAAAATGTCCAACGTCACAGTAGAAATAAAGATGTTTATAGCCCGGTACAAAAATCAGTTTTGCTCTCAGAAACTTGTGGGTGACGTCACGGAGACTGTGCCCATGTTTTGAAACTATGAGTTAGCCGGGGGACGTCTCAGGATTCGGGGGTTGCTGTTAGTAGTGTCAGGCTGCCAAAGAGGCAGTGGCAAATGTGGGCTTCCCCCAAGGAAGGGGGGGGGGGGGGGGGGTCTAACTCTGTGTGTCAGCTGGTTTGTGGTAATTGGAATAATTGCAGATTTGCTTTGGAATATGCCCCACTAAACATAAGGGCCTCCAGGCGAGTCCTGCATGACTACCTGTCTTGTCTATGTGTCAAAATTAGCACTAACAGGGGGTCTATGGGGGCCAACGCAAATACGTACCTTAGTCCTCCTTAATAAGATTTTATATTTACATTTGGAATAAATATATATTGGCACCGCTTTAGACTATTTACTTATACAGTCCAAAGCAGGGATGGCATGAGGGCGAACAAGCCATGGGAACGTCATGGATTTACTGACGGTGAGCGAGCAATCAGATGATCCAAATGAACAACGATGAACATTGCTGTCATTGGCTGCTTACATTGTTTAAGGAGGAGTAATAGCCGTTGCTTACATTCCACGCACAGTCAGGGCTAATGAGACATTTCAAGTCGAGTCGAGTCACGTGCTTTATTTACTTACCGCACAATACCTTGTGTGCTGTGACGGCATCTTTCCCCATCCGCAAGTGCCTCGCGGCGTGCACGGCTGCTTGTGCCCGTGAATTGTTTGTGCAGTTCTGCAAGCTGTGCAAATGTCTCCCCACGGATGTCAAATAGATTCTAATTAGCTCTGCAGAATTTAATGAACATACGCCGGCGGATCACTGGGGTAGCGCCCCGGCTGAATGGGTGTGTAACCAATCGCGCTTTTCCACAGTTGAGAGGGGCTTGCTGCAGCAGAATATCTCTCTGGCACATTCCCACTCCCCCCCCCCATATGTCAATGGTTGTCACTCTGCAGCATGGGGTGAGCAGAGAGGTTTTTTTTTTTTTTCCTATAATGTGCGTGTGAATGTTTCTGTTCTCCGCTCTTTTCTCTTCCTTGTCCTTGATTCTCACATTGATTTGCCTCAATCAAACCCATTTCAGCTCCTGAACTCAGTCAAATATCACTGACACAGAAACCGTTCCGCCGCCCACGTTACCCTGTGTCCTTGGTGAACAGATCGTAATCACATAGAAATGCATCGAATCCACTCTACTCGCTCCCGGATGAAAGTTAAGATCTAACCCAGAACACCTCTGGAGGTTTTTTTTTTTGGGGGGGGGGGGGGGGGGGTATTTGGTCACATTAAGAATGAAAGGGCTTGCTGCTTTCCTCCACGGAGCTGGTTTATATTCACGCTTGCTTTTAAAACGCAGCCGCAGCACACACGGAGAAATCAGATTTCTCTCGGCCTGTCAATTGGATTTTAAAGGAACACTCTGGCATTCTGGGAAATACACTTGCGTGCTTGTCTTAGCCAGAGTCAGACGAGGAGATCGATATCAGTTTGTCTGCGAGTCCAGAGGTTTATCATCAGCAGTGTCCAGCTTAGCATGAAGATATGGAACACAGGGGGTAGGACTGACTTTGCACCCTCAAAACCTATAAAATACTAATTTCGACAATGGTTCGAAATCTCAAATGTTATTTCTACTTCTCTTTCTAAAGTCCATGTACTGTAAATGGATGATTTAGATGCACAAGTACTTTTTAAGATAATAGTAATGAAGTACTACATTCCCCCCTACCAATTTTTCAAGGAGTACTGCTTGATAAGGTGAAAGCCATCAAACTGAACATACAGATCAGTGTCATCTGCAAAACAGGGCACATGGAGCTGTAGCCGGTGGTATCAAGTTAAATTATGGGTAGTGTAGGGCCATTGTTTTGGCAGCTTCAGCCCTTATACGGACTAAAAGTCAGGATATCTTCTTTCTTCTTTATGGATGAACTATGATTTCAGTTATTCCAACTATATTTTGCTGCGTTTACATGCTAAGGCCTGAAGATGAGGTTAAACTCAAGAGCTTTTCGTTTATGCGGTGTTTTAATGGTGCGCATTAGCAAACTAATTAGCAATTCATTTACAGAGTAATTGCCTGGGGCCTTTGTGGGTCTGGAACCCCTGGGTCAAGGGGTCCCTCTAGGGGTCCGTGATCGGAGGGCACAGCTGTTATTAATCCAGCCATGTTCGGTTCATGTTACTTGATAGCTGTTTTACACACACATTTCAGAGCAGTGCAATGCTTTTCTCGCCACTGTTTGTCTCACAGTTGGAGTTTAGGGTTTTATGTAAGATTGCACAAAACGCTGCATCTCCATCTAGTCTGGATCTGAGATAGCTGCTGGTATCATACCACCCCGACTGCGTGCTGTCACACACCCAATGCACAGACACGGAATACATACGTAGATCTGTGTATCTGCGCCCGAAGCAGGCTCGTCCCAGATCGGCTAACGAACTCACTGCTGTTTCCTTTGATGCAGTGAAACAGACATCTCTCATCGTCGAAGCAAACAACCGGGAGAAGACCCGTGCCTCGTTAATGGGAGAGAAGTCGCATCTCATCAGAGAGTTCGCACTAAAAATAAGAAAAAAGCCAGACAACAGACTCATATTGTTTACCTGCTTCCAGAACATCCCCCCCAGTAACTGAGCTGTGTGCGGCTGCCACTGTGCGAGCTATTAAACCAGATTTATTTACAAGATGGAGGAGCTGTGTGGACAAGTCAATCCAAGCTGCTGTTAGAGTTTCTTTTACCTCCAGTCTGTGGTTAGCTGCGTTTGTTAAGCTCCTTACACTTGGTGATCTGTCTTGCCATCAAAACCATGAAAAGTCTTAACCCATCAACGCATTTGTGGCATCGTAAACCGCCGCTGTTTTACTGGGAATGTCACCAGCTTTCATTGCTGTCAGTTACAATCAACAATCACAATTGAAACAGCCTCCAAATCATGATGTTAGGAGATGCACTTCGTTTAAAAGATCATTTAATTTGACTTTAAAAAAAATCGGAAAACAGAGTAGGGTTAAGACTCTTGACCTTCTGCTCAAGGACCTGACTTTAGCTTTACCCAACAGTACGTTGTAAAGATGTAATGAGTTTTGAGGCTGCTGCTCAGCTGGTCGAGTGGGCTATGTAGTCGTCAGAAGGTCGCTGGTTTGAATCCAGTCCAGTCAAAGTATCTTTGGGCATGATACTGAACACTGAAACGAGTTTAGTATCATCATGAACACTGTGGAGAGGGAGCCGTGTATCACTGCTGATGAACAGTTGACCGTCAGTGTACGAATGTGTGAATGTGACAAATGTTGTGAAAGCAATTCGAGTGGTCAGGAGACCGGTTGTTACCGCGTCGGAGTTGAGCGAGCGAGCGGTTCAGCAGAAATGTTGAACCCGGCTCGACTTTTGTTGCAGCGTATCCAGCAACTGTGATCCAATCAAATACCTGCAAGTGCACAATCAGGGTAGATGACTTTGTAATGGCAATGCAGTAACTCTACTGTGTATGCATGACCGTGGAGACACCTGAAGAAAGAAGCCAACACCAACACAGCCTCTTGGATTTCTTTAAAAGGTTCCACAGAGTTCTTTTTGGTCTGAACAGAGGCCGAGAAACAGCTGAGTGTAAGAAATGCTCCAAAGAGAGTGTCTTTAGTGCATTATATACATTTACTGATCTTGCCATGACTTCATGAGGCCGTACAAGCTGCTAGAACAGTGACTGTGCAGAGATCACTGCCGCCTTCAGCTTTGTTTTGTCTCATCACGACCACCAGAAGTAAGTAACGCTGCACACTGATGAGAAAAAAAGTTAAAATAGTCCCATTAAACTGGTAATTAGCTGCGTAATAAAGTCGCAGCAAGACAAAACGGCAGAGCACGTGTTGTTGAACATGATTGATGACACCAGTCGAGGCGGCGCTGTGTGCTCTGAACTTTTTAATGGATTCCGGGGACTTGTGGGAGGTAAGGGGGGAGAACCTGCTGCATTGTCGAGTGTCTAAGCAGCCAAATTCAGTCCAGGCATTAACGATGATAGGAAAAACATGACACTGTGTCATCCTCTGAAATACCCTCAAATATGTCTGGTCCGTGGAGACGGGACGCAGCCTAGCCAACCACAGCTAATCTGCAGCTTAAGTGAAAAAAAAAAGAGAGAAGTTGTAGAAGGAATGTCCACATTTGTCTTTTCCCATCGTTATCATGATGTCATTCTCAGCGAGTCACTGCGCCGCTGTCGCCCAAAATCCATCACATGACGTGACCGTCAAAGACGCCAGTGTGGGCCGACAACACGGGGAGGGGGGAGGTTATGTTTAACACCAGGCGTGCCCCGTGTGGGCTTCAACGCTTCAGCCTAATTACAGACATCAGCCGCAAGAAAACGCCACGTCTTTGATTGTCTTCTGTTCGCCTTCCCTCGTCCCTGTGATTGTGCTTGACCCCGCTGGAGGACTTCATATCTGACAGACATCACGTTTGAACGTGGCTCCGGCTGGGCTGGACTGACCTTGTTGAGCTTATCCCAAACAATTCCTGTTCTGTTGTTCCCTTCGATAATTAACATTTCATCTGGGGGTTGCAGGAGGGATTATCTTCTGGACAGAGAGCACAATTAAGCACTATTACTGTCATGCTGTCAGGGTGCCCTGCCTCTCTGCATAGGATAGGATGGTATAGAAGGACATCCACCTTTTTTATTTTTCCTCATTTCTGCTGATTTAGAATTATAGATGAAAATTTGCAGATGATGCTCTGGTTTATCTTTATTTATGTATTTGGCCTTTTTGAGCT
>CM053999.1:11782855-11905355 GCA_028641955.1 Protonibea diacanthus | reverse complement strand
TGTATGATTTTGTTGCGGCTCACAAACAAATCGTGCCAAATTGAGGGAAGCAGATCGAATATCCGGCTCCACGCTATAACTCCTGATCAAATTGTCACGTGTGTGAGGGGCACTTTGGAGTCTTTATCTCCATGACTGCTGCACAGAGCACATTTATTTTTAACAAGCAGCTGACAGATGATGAAGTGACGTGGATCAGCTGTGCGGCGTCTCAGCATCCCGGAATGCATCCTGTCATAACTCAGCTTCGACTTACATTTAATCCATGAATTATTCCTCAAGATCTAAATATACGATTTTAAAACTCAGAGCAGGTTAGAGTGTTAGAATCGGTGATTTCAATTCAGTTTTTAGTGTCACTGTGTATCCTGAGTGGAGCACGCAGCATCCCGTGCACCTGGCTGCTCCTGCGAGGCCTTTTTGGGAGTCCGTCGGTTTGATTTGAGTGAAATCAACACGCTGTCGGATGAGTTTTAGACAAACGCCAGTCTGCCTCCGCGTCCGTCCCCCCTGTAGCCAAAGGGGGGATGATAAAAAATGTAAATGCCTCCGCTCTCGTCTCGGCCTGAGGTGGACCTGACGTGATTTGCCCTTGGAAATATCTATTTTTCACTCCCTCATCGAGGGCCTCTTTTATCCTTTCTTACTTGCTGTCTGAAGATCATCCCGTGGATGAATTCAGACCCCTCAAATATCCACTGATTGTCACCGGCTGTGAAACTGCTGGATGCAAACAGAACAGTCCTCCTATGAGTGTTAAATCTGCACCTAAAGCACTTCTGTCAACCTGCAGTTTCACCCAAGTTAGCGTCATTAAATCTGACACTGGACATTTATTCCTCATAGAACCACACTTATAAATAATTCACGACACCCAAAGACGCTTTGAAACTATATAGCTGTGAAAACTTTCGGCCTGATGCCAAGCGTACAGACAGATTCTATAGAAACAAAGCAAGTCTAGATGCTCATGGCAATTTATATAGCCGTGCATCATCATAAATGTGTGTGCTGATTGCTATTTATGGCACAGGTCAGACAATGATGCTTTAAGATGCCTCGTGTTGCCATAAAATGTCTGAATATTGAATATTCTATAGCTAAAATGCAACATCTGAGTTAATCTGCCACTAAAATAAAAAAGATCTTTTGACCTTTTGAGTCAAAGACTTCAGATTAATATCAAAGTATTTGTATGAGGTGGAAGAAGATCATTTAAGATGCTGTATAAATGTAGAAATACGCAAATAAAACTCAGGAGGCAGGGAGAAAGAAAGAAAACACATGACAGAGGTAAAGGAGTTGGATTTCGCTCAGCCAGCGTTTCCCACCGACCGGCTCGTAACGTGAGCTGGTCGGTGTCCTCTGACCCATAATCAATACCCAGTCACAATCGCCTATCAAAGTTATCGATACCAGCGTTGCTTCTTATCGTCAGCTGCAGAAATACTTTGACGCGCGCGGATCGATGGAATAAAAACCAGAGATTCCTCAAACCCAAGATACAGGCAGGAAACATCTCGACAAAATAAAAGCGACACTTAGATTTTAAAGTTTTTCTTCCTCCTCTTGTAATTGTATATCCTTCACCTGTCATTTAGAATTTGTAGTCCATCAAGGCGTGGATGCTTTGGCAGAGACTTTGCTGCCATAACAGGAAGAAAAT
The DNA here is from genome assembly GCA_028641955.1 of Protonibea diacanthus. Taxonomy (NCBI): domain Eukaryota; kingdom Metazoa; phylum Chordata; class Actinopteri; family Sciaenidae; genus Protonibea; species Protonibea diacanthus. The sequence goes on along the minus strand of CM053999.1, from coordinate 11,903,689 downwards.
ACTGGAGGAACATTGGAACAGTTGTGACAAAGGATACTATCTATCTCACCATCAGCCTTCAATTATTTTGTCCAAGGATTTCCCTGAAAAACACACTTCCTGTCGGAATTCAAAATAAAATGCTAAGATAATGACCACGGCCTTCGTTTAAAGCCCTACGCGACATTCTGGTTTGTTACTGTCCTGCTCTGGTGTTCTCTCCAAGAGAAAATTCAAGCCACTAAAAAATATTTATGGACCTAGGAACTGATGCAAAATGCCCAACTACCTTAAAAAGATGTATTGGAGCACCCTAAGGAACGTCAAACGTTATTACACCACTGGAAGTGGTGGATGTTGAAGAACGTCGATACTGGACAATCATGGAAAACCATCGATTAGGTTGAGCGACAACATTTTATCTCTTATCTAATTCTCACTTTCTGCAGCTAGAGTTTGAGAAACTAAAACATCTGGGTAAATCCAGGCTTAGGCAACTAAACAAATTGAATTGCACGTCTGTGACAGGCTGAATTCCGGTGGCCCGCATGAAAGCCCGACCTACACACAAAGATCACATTATTCGTTCGTTGGCTCTGAATGTTGGTATTGCACTTTAATTGTAAAGTGAGGAATTGCCCCGATATTTCCAAAGGATACTGACGGTGAGACGGAGAAATATCACCCTCTGAAGAATACCCCAATGATCTCTAAAACGTCTCTAATGACTTGAATAACCCCTAAAGGTTTTCCTACTCCTACACATCCAAGCCCCTCGGTGTACCTCAGAGAATTAGAGAATGAAATCCAAGAGAAGTATGATGGGATGGTACAGGAATGAAAAATGGCTAGAAAAGTCCTCGCGTTAGCACGGACTTCTCGGAACAACGCATTCACGGAAATGAACATGGATTATCATGGCCAGAAATGATGTAAAGGCAATTTATCTGCACCACAACACGGAACACATGACATGAAAGAGACAGAAAACTGGCATTAACAAGACCAGGTGATGACAATGATGACTACGAGGTGTCAAGATGAATTAGCTTTTACCAAAGAGTCCGGCGCCTGTTCGACCTTTCCTCATCAGGTACATGGCCCAGGACAGGGGCCCAGAGCTGGAGAATGCCCCAGGGTTCATCCTTCAATCCTGTGTGCAGAAGCAGCAACAGCCGGGGCCAAGCGTGCGGCACCCAGAGGGAAGAGAAAAGAGGGTATCAAGGGAAACAAAGATAATAAAAGAAGGAGCAATTGTAAAGGAAAAGAAAGGTGAAAGAGAAAGAGAAGAAAAAGCAACAAATGAAGTTTCCTTCTTCACTTTTTCTGAAGCAAAATTTAGTCAAAGAGAGTTGAACTCATTCCGCAAAGAAGAAGAGCTCCAGCCTGTCCTCACCTCATGAACTGCTTTTATACCCCTCAATCATCTCCTCGCCCCCGTTCCCCCTCCCTCCATCTCGCCCTTCATATTAAGCAAAAACAAGAATGAAGCGAGGGAGCAAAAAGTGAGGGAGAAAGGAGGAGGTGGAGGAGAAGGAGGCGAGGAGCCAGTCAAGCTTAATTCATTCCCTGCTTCTCTAAAGCGTAGCCACGGGGGACACGGCTCCACTTTGCCCTCAGGCTCTTCAAAGCTGCTAATTTCGTTTAGCTACTCAAATGATTTTCTCCCTTTTTTTTTTTTCTCCCTCCCTCCCTTCTTTTTTCCCCCCTCCTCCTTTCTCACCCTCCCTCTTCCTCGCTATTTGGAAGTTTGAGGTAAAAATTGAGGTCACTCACTTGAGCGATACGAGTTTGCTCGGCTGTCGAGAGTCGATGGTTGGTAAATTTGTCTTGGACTTTGAGACTGCGTTCAAAAAATTTGGTTGATGGGCTTTAGCTTGTACAAGCCACCGTTGTTACCACGAGAACACCAGCTTAAATGTCTCATAGAGAAGTAGCTACAATAGCGGCTAACAGACATTGTTAGCTAGTAAAGCTAAAAACTAATCCTCAGGTTGGAACCATGTTCATAAATTATTACTGTTAACGTTTGCTTACAACACATGCCATGGTACAGGTATAGCAATAATAGTGGCTAACACATACATAGCTTTGTGGTATTTTGGTTGCGTTGCCCCTCACTCGATAGTTAGCTAGCAAAGCTAAAAAGCAACAGAATCCTCAGGTTAACTACCTGTGTTAAGCTACAACATGATATGATTTTGGCTTGTACTTGGCTAATCATTATTACTATTAATTCTTTTGTAGACTATAGCTATGACATCTTGTTGAGGTACAACATTAAAAGTGGCTACTTTTGCTTGATTGCACGTTGGCTGCTTTATTAGCCTGCAACAAGCTAACAAAGGGAAATAAAAGCAAAAGCAGACTGCAGTAGAAGAAATAGAAAAACTGGGTTGTGGTTCAGTATTTTTTTTTCCTCACAGACATTTCCTACTTCATTATGTGTTGAATACACACTGATATAATAATATAATATAATAATTATGCTGGATCATATCGATGGTATGTTTTCAATACGTTTTGTTGTGTACACTGATCTAAAGCCCCAGCAGGCAGCATTTAAAACAGCAAATCTTTGCTGCAAAATCAATGAAATTCAAAGGAATCACCACATCAAGTGAATGTACTCATTGATGATGAAATTTGTGCTTTTTTTTTTTACTGCCCTTTGAAGGACTTTATTAGCCACAACACAAGCAAAAAATATAAATGACCCCAGGCCACACTTACATCAGTTTTTCAGGTCAACACCAGTGATGGAGGAAGTACTCAGTTCCTTAACTAAAAGTACTACAACCAAACTGTGCAAATGCAGTTTACTTAAGCAGAAGTATATAATGTGCGCAAACAGGAAAATGTACCTAAAGTATTAAAAGTAAAACGGTAAATGGACTGTACTTATGTAACACCTTTGTAGTCTTCCAACCACTCAAAGCTCTTTTACACTACATATCTCATTCACCTATTCACACACATTCACACGCTGATGGCATTGGTGCCAACTGCTCATCAGTTTGAGGAGCTAACCATTCACACACATTCACACACTGATGCTGCAGCATTCAGGAACCAATTTGGGGTTCAGCATCTTGCCCAAGGAGACTTCGACACGCAGCCTCGCCGATCATCTGATTAGTGGACGACCCTCCAAGCCAATTAGAAAAGGACTCAATGCAGGTAAATGTCTCCAGTGACTGTTATATATATATTACTATTATATATTACATCATTAGATCATTATTACTCATGTATTCATATAACATTTTACATTTTAAAATGGTTGTAGTTGGTTCAGGTGGTTTAACCATTTCATATACTCATATATGACGGCATCTAATGATTCATAATCTTCATTCTGAATTAATCTGCTGATAATTTCGTCGATCAGCTGATTATAAAAATAATAATAATAGAAAATGATGAGAAATTCTGTCACAATTATTAATTAAGAGTCTAAAGCGACACATCTACACACAACTATCTGTTTAGTCAGTGGTACAACATTCTAAATTATACACAAAAACTTGAATGAATTACTAAATCTGTCAGATAACTGTAGTACAGTAGAAAGTAGAACGTGTATCTGAAATGTAGAGTAGAAGTATGAAGTGGCATGACAGGTACACTCCATGTACTCAGTTACATTCAGAAGAAAAACTAAACTTTGATCGTCTCTTCCACTCAGTCATTTCTCTCTTTTGGTTGATGTTAAATACAGATTTGCATCACCAAACCTCAAACTGACCACTGTGACACACACACACGCACACACACACACACACTGGTGGACAGTGAGCTTCCCACAGCGACTCTCCCAGAGGCCCTTTGGCTGGTGACATCACCACAAAATGTGTGTGTGTGTGTGTGCATGTTTCAGAGACAGACGCGCAGTGTGTACTGTATGACTCTCTATGACTTTGTGAGCAACTGTAGCCCTCAATGGCAACCTCAGACCAACACAGTGTGTGTGTCACTGTTATGGTGAGCCACAGTGGTCGTGGGAGGTGTGTGTGTGTGTGTGTGTGTGTGTGTTGTTCATAGAAAGCCAAAACCAGGCCCAACTCATCCTGTGTGTGTGTGTGTGACAGATGGTAGAGCAGGAAGAAAGCATTTTTTAATTTTTCTGTTTTTCTGTCTGTGGTAAAATAGCATATTTAATTTCAACTAAAGATAACAGAAAAAAAAACTAATATAAATCTGATAAAACTATATTTCCTGCCCACACAGACACACAAAAACACTTGTTTTGGATTTATTTTACTCTGTTAGGTCTTTTAGGGCCCAGAAATATTCACTTTATCTGTTCAGAGTTTTGCTGGCTGAATACAAACACACATTTTTTTTTTTAATTCTAAGACTTTTCTCTTGGTGTGTACCTGCTCGGACAAGAAATATTTCTCATATGAACAATATGCTGACAGCAAGCGAGTGTGCAGTCCACATGTGGACATGTATGCATTTATGTTTTTTGGATTTCAAAGACTTGAATGGAGAGTTTTATGTATTATGTCGTCTGCTACAACATAAAAATCTGATTTCTTTTTTTTAATTTGGAAGTTTTTAGGGTGTCCTAGGTGTAAAATAAGAACCCCACATACTGCACCTTTGATAATAAGCTGCCTCCTGGTTGTTAGATTACTGGTTTAACTTCAAGTTAAATGTTAATTTGTGTCAGAATTTGAATTCTTTTGCTTTGATGTGTTCGATGCAGCTCATATAAAACATGTCACATAAATATGTTGTGAGTGTCGTTCACGTGAAATGCAGCAGGGACAGAAGCAAAAGACGCTAAAGTGACCGTGTGACTGAATTTTTTGAATTTTATTTCAGCCTTCTGTTGTAATTTAATTAATGATAAACAGGACGGCTTTGGTGTGTGCCATGCTTCATAAACGTGCACTGTGCCATGCGCACCATAAAAGTTCAGCTTAACACAGACTGGCTCTGCGCAGATGAACACATTCGTCTTTTTACACTCAGATTATTATTAATAATCTAAAGGCACAAAAATATTATAAAACTGGTGAGGGCCTTGATGAAGTTTAACCACCCCATCCATAACTAAATCATTTGTGGACAGTCCCTAACATGTTTGTAAAGTTTATTAAGGGATTCAAGAAGGAACACACACACACACACACACACACACACACACACACACACTAAAAGAAATAAACTCAAAAATAAACAACACCTCTCGCTCTCTGTCTCTCTCTCTCTCTCTCTGTGCCAGCGGCTGTCTGTCCCCGTCGTCCCCCCGAGTTGAGGCCACCCCGAGGCCAATGACAGTGGCATGGCAAGGATCAATACACCACACGCGCGCGCGCGCACACACACACACACACACACACACTGCCACCCTGAGTGAGGGATCGATGGAAGGATAGCGAGGGAGTCTGGGGAGAAGGGGACGTCCTCTGGTTTTTATCTCTCTGGTTTCTCATCGGCACCTTTAACAACGCCTCATCATCACCGTCTATTTAAGGAATTATCTGTCTCCGCTAGAAACATCCATTCTGTACTTTCATCAGTATTTTGTGAATATGAACAGTTACCTAGAGAGAGAAACTTTAAACTGAGACGTCTCTGAGGCGAAAACTTCAGATTTAGAGAGAAACTTAAAGCATCAAATCAGCATTTATGGAGAAAAAATATGAATTTAAATTATGAAAATTAATTCTTACATTCGATTTAAGAGTGCAGTTAGAGAACTAACTTTTAAAGACACCGGTCCTCTTCCATACATTGAGCATTATTGGAGTTATACTAATATTAATGAGATGCAATTTAGGTAATATTAAATATGCATCAGCACCTTCAAAAGCTCTATCAGTCACATGAAAACGCACGGCCATATGTTGGACTGTCACAGTGTCATTGATATTATGACACACACTTCCATTCATCACATTCTTATGATAAATAAAGACCATAAAGCCACGTCTCATGTATGAAATGTGCTTCATATATATATATATATATATTAGTATAATTATTATCATTTTTAATGATTGAATCGTGCCGTATAGAGCGTTTGGTGGAACTTTTTGTTTTATTAATTTTGTCTGCACAGTCACGGTGTGTGTCTGTCTCTGTGTTTATGCTAATGAAGCTCTTCTGTTCAGTCATTGGCTGTCGACGTGAGCCAAACGTGTCCCAATCACCGCAACGAGATTTAGGAAATCTGCTGCGGAGTGTTCAGGGGAGCAAATGTAAAAGTGTTTTAATGAAATAACAGCGACACTGCAAACACACACACACACACACACACACACACACACACTCACACACACACCCAGTAAAAACGACAGACAGACCTGGAGGAGTCAGTTCAGACACTTCAGTAGATTTGTATCGAAGCACTCTCATCAATTGATCAGCGACGGAGGAGTTAGCAATTGTCTCTAGTTAACAAAGCAGCCAATTCTGCACACACACACACACACACACACACACACACACACACAGTATATGCACACACACCTCCTCTATAATTCATGGGGTGTATTGTGCGGATGCAGTTAACTGCCGCTTAAAAGTAATTAATTGATTTTCTGACATATCAGTTAGCAGCAGCACCAAATGACACACACACACACACACACACACACACACACACACCTACACACACACAGGATAAAATGCAGACTTGCACAAGGGTGTGCGCCCACACGCGTGCACAACACACACCGGCACACTATTACTCGTGCACAGCTATTACAGCGCGGCGCACATAGCTGTAATTACACTGCTAATAAAAAATGTACCCTTTAAACAACTCACACAACACAACAAAGGTGGTCTAAGACAGAAGTGCGTGCTATTACTTTCAGTGCTGTGCCTCATTTACAAAGAAAACGTGAGCAAGGAGTCAGATTTAAACGTGTTTTTAGTGAAAAAAAAGAGTCAGAAAAGTTCTCAAATCTTCCATTAAAACTATGTTGATTTGAGTATTTCCCGTCATACGGCAGCTTCACTCCACGTTTTGCACCGATCGGTTCATATGTTCTTAAATCGCGGCTGCATTAGCTCTGAGAGGAAGCGGCTTTCAGTCGGAGTCTGCCGGATGACTTTACGGCACAAATGGGGCCGCCGCTTTACGGCGCCGGCCGTGGAGGGGTGCTGTTGTAAAGCTTCTGTCGGCAGCAGATGGAGGGAGAAGTGAAAGGCTGAAAGAAAGGTCAGCAAAGGTCACCGCCGGTTAGCTTAGAGCCAGTTTTTACATTGAGATCCTTCAGATGTGAACCCAAAACTAACTGAACTCAGGAACTTGAAGTCTTTTTTTTTTTTTTTGGACTACACTGAAGACGAGGCAAAATGATGGATTACCAATTGACTGTGTTGAGTCATCGCGTTCTTCTATTGCATTTGCCGTTGCGTGACGCTGATGTTTGAGTTGGATGTGATGAATGGATAAACAAGAGAAACACAGGCGAGGAAAAGGAGGCTGAAAACTCTGCCGAGTGTTTGCCGGCTATTTATTTCTGCTTAAGAACGTAACCACCATGAAACGATCAGCAAACAAAGCTCTGCGGAAAAAGCCCCATAATGCAGTAAAAAAAAGACCACAATGTGGATTCATCCACCGCTGAAAATAGTCCCCAACAAATGCACTACCATAACGTTTGATAAAACTACAGTGGAAAAAAATAGCAGTGTGTGTATTTGGCCGTGTGTGTGTGTGAGTGTGTGTGTGTGTGTGAGAGAGAGAGAGAGAGAGAGAGAGAGAGAGAGAGAGAGAGAGAGAGAGAGGTGTGTTGAATTATTCAGCCGGCCTCTGTGATGAGAGGAGATGGGTTTATTCTTGCTAAACTAAAAATTGATTTTCTGACACAAGAAATGAAGGACAGAGGAGAGAGAGAGAGAGAGAGACAGAAAGACAGAGAGAACACACACCTCATGCACGCCGTCAAAGTTCGTTGAATGTCCGTTCTTTCAGTGTAGGAATGGAAATAAAATGGAGGAAGACAGAGAAAAAAGTGAGACGGTCTCTGACGGAAAGAGACGGGATGAGACAGGAAGGCAGCATGACAGATAGAGAGATAGAGGAGGAGGAAGATAGAAGTGCCCCGGGCGGTGTTTAGTGCAGTTTGAATGGCTGAGCAGGTGCATTAGAGCAGAAACTTTGAGCTCACACACACACTGCAGGCTGGACAGGTCTGTCCACTGTGAGCGTGCGAGGTCTGCGCTCAGAGAGGCCTCGCGATGAGGACGTGTCAGCAGACTGAAGACGTGTAGTTCTGTCTTCATTCTGGACGGGGGGCTTTTATAAATGGTGCTCTCATGTCAGTGTCATGGCGGCAGCTCCGTGAGGCTGTGCGGAGCTAAACGCTAGCATCAGCATGCTAGCATGCTCACAACGGCAATGCCAGATTACGCATCTCAGGTTAGCATGTTACCATGCTAACGTTGCATCTCATCTTGATCGTTTGTCGTAAAGGTGGACATAAAACTAAAGTCTTTTCCCTCTTTTCCCCGTCTTGATGTTCCAAAAACAATCAAACATGTTAAGATCATCTGAAATTAGTGACGTTCACCTAGTTGCTTCATTCCGGGGAGGCGCAAGAATGTGAAGTCTTGGTTCTGTTGGAGTGAGCGAGAGCGTCTCCTTGACGTACGCAGGCTCCCATTCGTACCACGATCGAGTGACGGAGGAGAAAGAAGTTTCTTCTTGTAGATTTCCACCAGGTGCATGATGGGAAATACTCTCAAAATGAATCCAGTTGTAGTTTTGTAAACGCTGACTCTATTGTGGGATGTGTCTATGTTGCACCTCCAAAATAAAATAGTAAAAAGGTGCCATAGTCTATGTGGGTAAAGTGAAAGAATTATAGGTGGATGGAGATGGATGTAGCAGCAGCAGCAGCAGTGGTGTGTGGATAGAAGGTTGAACCCAGTCCCTGAGGGCAGGAAGAGAAGAGATCCCTGAGGAAACGAGGGATTGAGTGGAGGAGGACAACAGAGAACCAGGACTGATGCTGGGAATCTTTCATCATCAGTCTCTGTACACGTTACTGTTATGAAATCCAAGACTCACGTACAGGCTGTGTCACGGAGTCGCTGAAGACTAATTGTTTACACTGTTCAGTCTGCTCTGGACACGAGTTCCTGGAACTGAACTTACTGCTCAGGAGGTTGTTCCAGGTACTTTTGGGGGACGGAGTTCGAGAGCTTGTTGCAACACAGCAAGAATGAATCAAAACCGTGGAGGGTGCGCAATGTCTCCAAGCTGTTCTCAAAATCATGTAACATTTCAATTATTACTATCTAGATACTATTACTATCTACTATAATTGTTACTTTTCTCCATTTTTTTGGACAGCTTTAGTTACTGGTTAGTTTGCAGGTTCTGATTATATATACAAAATCAACTAAAAATAATAAATACATATGTTTTATTATAGTTTAAGCCACTGGTTCCCAACCTGGGGGTCCTGACCCCCACTACAGGTCACCAAAACTTCATGGGCGGTTGCTTTTTTGTAAGGGGTGTATTAAAACTTGAATTAAAACATATGCAGCAGGCACATATCTCAGCATTTCATTCATTTATGTGAATAGAACTTTGTTCAGGGCTGGATTATCATTTGAAATATACTGTAAGGAGATGGTGAAGAGCTAATAGAACAACTGCCAAGCGGAATATGTCACCAAGACACCTATTAAGTATACATGATTGTTAAAAAATCAAAAAAATACATGACATAGACTGAATTAATATGAAAAGTTCCTAATATATATGAAATAGCCATAAAATGTGTCACTGTTACTCCATGACAAGAAGAAAAACATTACATTAAAGTGACTTACAAATTACAACTATATAACTATACAACTATAATCCAGTAATATCATATATGTCATCTCAAAATTGGTCATCATCAGTTGGATCTGATATGATCTGATATACGTTCTTTCAATGCTCACAAGAGAACACTGATAATTATTAACAGGCACATACTGTACGCACACCAGTCACTGTAGACAGCCACAAAAATCAATGACGGTTTTCCATGGCCTAGATCATTTCTGACAGTTAGAGAAGGAGACTTCCAATCAAGTAATTAGCCATTCACACCCCTCAGGCTTTGGTTACTTTATGCTTTTGCAGCATGTGTGCGTGCGCGCGCGTTTGCATGCTAAGTAACCTCGAAGATTCTGGGAAACACAAACGGGTCATCAAAGTGGAAGGAACCAGCAGAAGCAGCCAATCGGACACCTTAAACCCAACCACACGGTGGGGGCGCACAGAGTCCCAAACGAGCCAATAAATAAATCAGAAGGCTTAGTCGCTGGGCGGAATTTACAATACAGAATAGAAGGGCGCTAATGGGTACAGATCACATACACGCACGTAAAAACAACACTTTGCATTCAGTTGTTAACCACAATGTGGCGACAAATGGGGATGGAAGCAAGGAAGGGGGTGAGGAAGGAGTGAGAAAAAGGGTGAGGCGACTCTTTGCATGGCTTCTTCGCTAACCACAGGAGTTAAGGGACCTCGCCTCGCCTCACACAGGACACCTGTTCCACAGGACTTTAGAGACATGCACCCTCCATCTCGCCCATTAAGAATGAGGGGAACCAGTGCGGGGAGGGGAACCAGGCCGGGAACGTCGAAAACACTCCGGATGGTTCCATCGATCGTCAGATGGCTGTTCGGTGTTTGGCGGTTTCTTGAAACTTCGGAGGAGGTTAGAGTCAGCGGGGAAGTGTAGCGAAACAAAGAGGGCGACTGAAAATAGAGATGGCTGACGACATTCTTTAAAAAAACGGCAACGCCAACATGTCGTCGTTTCTTGTCAACGTATACCTGCAAATTCTATGATTTCACTAGAAATGTATACGCCTTTCAAGGTTTGTCTCCGTAACCGTAACCCAACTACAAACCTAAACATAACCGCTGACTTCCTACCCTTGTAACACACACACACACACACACACATACTGTAGAAGGCTTGGCATTGACTGAGGTAGCGGTGCAGGACTGCTGAGCTTGGATTGGGTGCACACTGTGGTAAGGTTCAGCTTCACCGTTAATAAGGCTCTGTGGCCTGGCTGGTGGGTTTCTCTGAAACACACACACACACACACACACACAATGCAAACCTTTTCAGAGCCGACTAAGTACAGCAATAATGGCAAAGAATTATTAGGTCTATAGTTGTAACAGCTGATCCAACCCAGTATAATATATAAACATGATGTTTTGACATGATACTTCAAGTGAAATCATCATCTTCTCCATGTCCAATCAATGTTCTCTCTATGTCAAGAGCAGCCAATCAGTGTTCTCTGCAGCCAATTTAAAAATTACCTATTGCTCAGCATTAACAGAGGAGTTGGTCAACATGATCTGTTTGCCCTGGGTTTTACCAATCAGGCTACATACAGTCTACTTCACCTTGTTGCTGGAGGTTGTTGAGGCGGCATCCAGTCTGTTTTGGTGTTTTATACGCACTTACAACAAACCATTCGACACCCTAAAATCTCTGCTGGTGGACCTTGAAGACAGACAAAGACTGAATGAAGACCAGAAACACACAACCTGTGAACTCCAGACCAAAACCACTACCAGTATCCACTGGGAGGAGGTCAAAGGTCGGCGACCAGGAGGCCTATAGTCGATAAAAGACCACCTTAATTAACTTAGTGACAACTGAGCAAACGTCATCTAAAAGTTCTTCAGAAGTAGTATTTTGGAGGAGCAGGAGAACTTCTGAAATCAAATCAAACAACCACAAAGTAATGAAATACACTCCTTTCACCAGAGAAACATCAGTATGTGTCAAACAGTGGAATCAGTGCAGACGCTGTCCAGATCACGCCGATATTAAAAAACGCTGAAGCGATTAAGCAGGCGGTCGGAAGGAAGTGAGAGAAGGCAGCAGAGAGGGAGGAGACGGAGGAGGAGGAGGGATGAAAAAGAGGGGAGAGGAAATGAAGGGATCTTTACTGGAGCTCCGTCTTCCTGCTGCAGCTGACGAGGAGGAGGACAGGAGGAGGGAGGCGCTGCAAAAAATGACGCTAAGATCGTACCCGGAGAAGGAGCTGTAAAACGTGACAGGGCAGCTTCTGTTTTCTGTTATTCTTTACAGGCCACCAGAGCACATGATGACCTGGAGGTCATGAATGTTTTCAACAGAAGATTCAAAATACAAAATATTAAACATACTGTACAATGTGCTTTTGATTTGCGCTTTTGAAAGTGCAGTTCCTCAAACGTCCACTTGAGGCTGTCTCTAGAAGTGAGTCAGTCTCCATAAGTCCCCATGTTAAAAAAGCTTCACAGCAGAAATAAACATGTTTACAGCCTGGTACAAAAAACAGTTTTGGTCTCTATAGCTAATTTAGTTATGCAGAATTAAGAGCGTGGATGCTTTGATTGACAGGTGGGTGCCATTACAGGCGGCTTGTTTGAGCAACCAGGCCTCATTCAGCCAACCTCAGCTCTAGCTCTACATCCTTTTTTGGATCAGCTGGTAGGCGGCGGAGGCAGGACTACCAACATGGTGGCGGCCAGAGCCACCACCCTGAGCTTCACAACAGGTCTTCAGAAACCTGTGGGTGACGTCATGGAGACTACGTCCAGGTTTTATACAATCTATGACAAAAAACAACAATAAATGTAAGTATTGTGTGTATCAAAGCCTGATATATCTTCTCCTTCTGTGCTCCACACTGTAATGATGTCCCTTCACTATCATAAACACACACTGTAGTTCATGCCATGCTGCTATTGGAAATACTCACTACAGTGCAAAATGTGGATTATTCCACTGCTGAAAATAGTCCCCAACAAATGCACTATTTCCTCTTGTTTGAGCAGTGTTTGATTAAAATGGAAGTGAGCAGCTGTTTCAGGGAATCACTGATCTTTGTGCCTTTAAATGAAATGCATTTGAATCAAAAACAGTTTGATCCGATTATTAAAGGCTGACCATCACTGTCAGAACATTGAGTATCTCATCATCTTGAAATAAATGAAGCAAACTGGACGATGTGGGAATCTCTGATAAAACCACCAGCTGAGTGTTGACATTTTTTGCAGGGGGAGGTGCTGAGATCAAACAGCATGGCCCGGCTGTGTGATGTATGGCCAGATTGCCACATGGGAGCCACTGTGTGTGCGTAGGTGTGTATACTGCGTGTGTGTGTGTGTGTGTGTGTGTGTGTGTGTGTATGGAGTAAAGGGGAAAAAGACAGATACGAGATGAATCCATAGAAGGAACTCTGCACTTATTCCCAGGCTTCAAAATAAGAGCCAGAGATCACAGCTGGACAAATGACACAAAACACACACACACACACACATACACACAGACACACACAGAGCTCTCTTTGAGAGCAATAGAAAGAGTAAAAGAGAGACTTTATTGAGTCCTCATGGGGCTCTTTAATGCGTGTATTAATATGTGACAAAACTTAGAACACTCTGTGTGTGTGTGTGTGTGTGTGTGTGTGTGTGTGTGTGTGTGTGTGTGTGTGTGTGTGTGTGTGGATGTGTGTATTTCTCCAAAGCGCTGAATCATAATGATCTTAGCAGACATCTCCTTGGTAAGACTGAGGTATAATAACTGACTAAGTGTAATAGCTGAGATGACACACACCTACGCACACACATACTTTTAATATAGAAAAGTAATGTTAGATTTTGAAACCTATTTTCCGACCGTTAACTCTGGAAGCGATTAGCAGGAATGTAAAAATCCCTCAATAAAAACGACGTAACAATAATTTCTGGCTACTTTCTGAATGTATTCAAGGTCCTCAGAGGAGGATTCCTCATGATTTTAGTGACGACTCTGACCTTTCCTTTTGACAACAATTAATCTCTGACGAGCATGGTGGAAGTAACGAATCACAGGACTTGGAGAGATGAATCGAAGGTCCTGGCCTGGCTGTTTGTTTGCAATGGGAGAATTCATACTAATTACATGAGTTCTCTGCATGTTCAAAGACATTTTTAGAAGCTTTTTATAGACTTTCTTTGTATATTTGTTTAAAAAAAAAAGTAGATATTTGCTACATAGATTTGACTGACTGCTATTGTCTATTATATATAGTTTATGCCTAGTACCTCTACTTGAACAGATTGTCAGTACTTTTTCCACCACCTGTAATGAGCAAATTACTGAGTACAATCCTGTTCCCCAAAGGGTGAAACCTTTCTAATTTTGAAAATCCCATAATCTTTCCTCTAATGACACCCACAGGATAAAACATCAGATGTCAGAGGATATCTTCTAACACAATGGGCGGATTGCCATGAATTGTGCTGAGTGTACTGAGTGTGTTCATGCTCCCCAGAGGACTCTCCTCAAATGAAAGTGCTGGTAAGGCCCCAAGTAACCACATGATAGGAATAGATCCCAACATGTGACGCTGTCGAATAGCTGGAATTAAAAGTTTTTACCAAACTGCATTTACAAAAGTGCTGTTGGACTCTGAAGTAAAGTTTTATTTTATACTGGAAAGTTGGACTGGATTAACAATATTGGACCCACACTGGAACCACCGGAAATAGTTTGGTCTAGTCCCTCAAAAGGGTCAAAACTAGTTTCTGTATGTGTGGCAGTGGGAAGTTGGAGGGCGACTATGGTTCAGGAAGTAAAAGTTGTGTTTATTTTTCCCATAGACATTATTAGGGTGCGTCTACCTCTTGGATGGACTTGAAAGTCCTATATCAATACAAAAGATTAGATCTCAGGACTGTTAGTATTGTTTCTCTTTTCCTGATTTACACAGATATGTAGCAAAATCATTTCCCCTAAAAACACTTATCTGGCAGTGTAGTCCAATCTGTCTGAAAACGTCCAGAAAATGCTCATTCAACTTTTGTTTCCACTGATTAGATTCCACCTCTTCTCAAAGCCTCAGAAAGAAGGAGCTGCTGGTAGAAGTGTGTTAAAATAAACGAAAATCATGTTTTCTAACCCTGAACACACAGTTGGACTGGCTGATAACAGGAGGATGAAAATAGTGAAAAGAGATGTTTTTGTCAGCTCAGCTGTTGTGTGAACAACACACATGGTGACTGGTTGAGAAACAGTTCCTTACCGCAGTAAACTGAAGAGAAGGGAAGGAGGGGTTTCTGGTAAAAACAACACTACTAATTTCTCATAAGTCCTTCCTTCTCCTCTTTCATCTATCCCTTTTTCCATTTCATTCTAACTGACTTCCCAACATCAGCATGCTGGAAAACGCATTCATCTTGGAAGCAAATGTGTAAATCAGATAGCACAGATTTTCGAAGAGCAGCATGGATGATCACTTCATTTACACTTGTGTATTTGGACCCATTATCCCAAGGTCAGGCAATTATGACTGTATTTGCGCCCACTGCCAACATTCGGTGCTAACACAGGAAGTGTTCTTTCTGTAGAGTCTACCAGTGCTCTGCTTGGCTCTGCAGAGAATACGTGGCTAACTTGGAAGCAACTGGCAGGAATTCTCCAAAATCATGAGGCATCCTCCTCTGGAGACCTTGAATATATTTAGAAAGTAGCCAGGAATTATTGCCACATGGTTTTTTGGAGGATATTTTTCCCTCAAATACCACTTTTCCACTTGACAACAATAGATCTCTGACGAGCAGGACAGAAGTAACGAATTACTGCTACTTATGTTACTATGATTTTTTTGGGTCTTTCTACCAGGCACGGCTGCAACGACATCAGTCTGTGCTGCCGCAGATGATGTCTGTGGTTCCACCTGACGCCCCACAGCACGTGCCACAAGCAACGCTCTGCTCTGCTCGGCTCTGCAGAGGATACGTGGCTGGTTTTGACGGATGCTGCGACCAGCCATGTCAAGCAGCACAGAGCAGATAGAGCAGATACACCCCATGTAGACTCGTAGGTAGACATGTAGGAAGTTAACAAAGTCTGGTGGACAGAACTCTGCACTTCTGAAATGCTTCTGATGTGGTATGAAGCAGTATAGGGACTGCAACATCACAGAGCTGTGTGTGCTGGACTTTAGGGGTAATGGGTTTGGGGTTTGAGGTGGTACTGTAGATGGGTATGTTATGAATCCAACTTTGATATGTGACCCCAACCCCTGAATCTAACCCTAATCTTTATCTTCACCACTTGTTTATGATGACTAACCCTACACTATGATCTGTCTGTAACTATTTGAAACTTCCTGATAAAAACACACAAACACACTGTATGCTTTCCATCCTTATTAATCAATTTGCAAAGCTGATTTTTCAGCTTGTGTCTTGTTTTTGAGTTTTCAGCCTGCACGTTTTACCAGCTCCTTCACTGTTTTCTTGCATCTTTGTCTTTATGGTGCTATGGATATGTAATATCCACCTGAACAATGAAAGTACTCCTTCCTCCTTCCTTCACTCGACTTGTTCACTTCTCTCCTTCACTCCTTCATCCTCACCTCCTCTGCTTCTCTCCTCTTTCATGTTCATTCCTCCTCCTTCCTCCGACTGCTAAAATAACGATTTCCGTTTCTCTTCTCACGCTGTTGTTTTGCTCCAACTTGTTTTTCTTTGCATGCAGGGGCAATCACACACACACACACAGCAACACAGCTGAAGTCCAGTCAGCCCTCTCTTGTGGTTATTTATTGCAAAACTCTGCTTGGTTTGTGGCTTTGGTAAGTGTGTGTGTGTGTGTGTGTGTGTGTGTGTGTGTGTGAGAGAGAGAGAGAGAGAGAGAGGGAGAGAGAGAGAGAGCGAGAGAGAGTGTGTGTGCATGTGTGTGTGAGTGTATGTGGGTATCATGAGACAGGGAGAGAGAGTTGGTGTGTGTGGTTTACCAGCATGGCTAACCAATATACTGTAAATACTAAACTAGATGCCACACACACACACACACACACACACACACACACACACTGCTCCTCTGTTCTGTTTGTCCGGCTTTAATTATTCATTTATTTGAATGAATTCAAATTGTACAAATATTTGCATTGAAAATGATTTGACGTTCTGATGTCTAAGGATAAACTCTCTTGTCTGCCTGTTCAAAACAAACAAATAGTACACACACACACACACATACACACACACACACACAAACACACTCTTCCTCAGTAGCAACAGTATTGCTCTGTTGTTGTTGGTGTGTGTGTGCGTGTGCGTGTGTGTTGAATGCAAGGCCTTGTCTTTCTAACGGTCGCTCTGTCGCACACATCCTCCTCGCTTCCTTCTCCCCTCACTATCTCCTTTGTCTGTTACAACTCACACACACACACACACACACACGCACGCACGCACACACACACACACACAGGGCCAACAGACGTTTTGTTGAACAGGATTGAGTAAACGGCGCTCTGTGTGTTCTTTCCGACATGTTTCGTCCCCTCTGCACTGCGACTGCACAGAGCCGCTGCATGCCGCTCAACTATTTTTAGTCGTAGTTTGCATCTTGCAGCGGCTTCCTGATACGAGCGTTTAGAGGACTATTGGCATTTTTGTCCTCTGATTGGCTGAAAAGCGAGAGTGACAACACAAAACAACAAGATGAAATCTGATAAAGTCAGAGAATAATGAAAGATGTTTCATAATGAGTTGAGTTTTAAGTTATTCAGTTATTATCATTAATATATTTTAGACCATTCTTTACAATATTTATCAATTCAAATAAGGAAAACTAAATTGCAGCAAATGTATAATATGTGGCAACCAGAACTTTCTTTCTTTCTTTATTTGAAGTTGCTGATGAGCCTTTTTAATGCTGACATATTGTTGGTGAACGGTTACGCGGTTTTAGACAATGACCACTGCAAAACACAGCGGACGTTAACTGCATGCATAAGCTGCAGATATAATGAAAATCTCATAATGTCGAGCGAGATGTACGGAATGATCAACAGGCTGCTGCAGCTCCAGTGGCGTTCATGTCCCTTTAATAATGGAGAATTATTTACAGCATGACATTACACTTCTATTAGCGCACACTGGTGGCTCACTGACACCAGAGGAACAAAGTTCTGCTGCTTGTAGGGCCGCGAACGTGACTTCGCTGACACATTTTAAGCAGCGCTGGAGGGGGACGTCTCGTCCGACGCACGACGAGGAGCCGCAAAAAGATTTTTCTGGAACTGGTCACGAGCCAAAATGTTTCGGAGTCACTGCTGTAATCTTAATGTGCAAGACGTCAAATCGGAATCTGAAAATTTAACTTCCATGACTCGGCAGAAGTCATACATGTGAAGGTGTGTGTGAACATACGTGTGTATAGCATGCATATGTATGTGCATGCACAGTATATATTTGCATATATAATGAGTTCATCCATTTTTTTTAATTCATTTTCCTTCATGCCGCTGAAAAAAAAAAGGAAAACAAATTAAATTAAAATAATCAATCATTTTGATCGGTGGAGTAATAATTTAAATAATTTCTTAATATTTGCTGATTCAGACTCTTAGTGATGACTTGCTGTTTTTTTTTTCTGTTTGATATCATCAGAAATTTTTTTAAAAGAATCACTTTGGAACTCTTGATGGGCCTCTTGACATTTTATCGCCTAAACAATGAATCGATCAAACAGAAAATCAATACTGAAAGCTGTCTTGAGTGTCACATATTCATATATGATCATATATTTCAGTCTGGAGTCTGAGAACAGACCAGAGGAGAGCCCTGAAGTCCAGTATGAGGCTAATACCGCTGCCCCGGAGGTGACCTCCAAAGGCTGCCACTGTTGGTCCATATTGATTGAAGGGAAGCACAAGTGTTCTTTGACACTATGATAAGTTATGAATGTGAGAACGCTCATATATTAGAGTTGTGTGAGAGTATACAAGTGCTTTGTGAACACGTGTCTGTCTGAAAGCTGGCTGCACACTGAGAGCCGGCATCACCTCCTCTAAAATCAGCCTGAGGCAGACCTGTGGAGTTTCCTCTGTTACGCTTTGCCGCCTCCTGATAACACACTCTGTCTGTCTCTGCAACACTCACACACTCACACACACGCAAACGCACACACAACACACACACACACACACACACACACAGCAGGTGGAACGTCCAGATAACCAGAATCAGCCCTGGACAGACACGCACGTCGTGGCTCGAGAAAGTCGGCAAGTGGAAAGTAAGCTGGAGAGGCGCGCAGCACGATGGGCTCAGACGTGACAAGAGGCGTAAATTAAAGAGAAAGAGAGAGACAGAAAAACAGAAAAACAAGCTTCGGAGCAGTTTGATATATGAACGGAGGGAAGGGAACAATGCAAAACTGAACAAACGGGTGATGGAAACGCTCCAAAACAACTTTGGAGGGGGCCAAACAGCTGCGATAGATGGAGTGGGAAAAAGAGGGATGGAGGATGGAGAGGGAGGAGGAGAGAAAAAGAAAAGGGAACTCCTGCTAAATGTTTTCAGAGAAGCAAAATTAAGTTTAATATGAATTAATGAAGAAACGTGAATAGATTTATGCTCATAGAATACACAGATATGATTGATTTACATATTTATTTATGATTTAAATTTAATTTTCATCCCTCAAGGAGTTATTTTGGGATGATTAGTTATCTTATCTGCGCAGAGAATTGTTTATAATTGTATAAAGTTTATATTTGTCATAAAGAGAAGAGCTTTGATTTGATCAGAGTGACAGATCCAGAGTGCCCCTCTGTTACTTCTACCACTTTTTCCTTCATCCATTCATCCAGAGGTCAGGAAGCAGTCTGAATCTGAACCTGTCTGCAGTTTATGTGACTTTTGAAAACGCCGTGAGGATAAAATGAATCTTTCTCTATCTCTCACAGTGTGTGTGAGGAGTCTTAAAATCTCCTAAATGTTTAATGCTGATGTTCACTTGAATATTCCATACCAGTTATCGAAGACCTTCTTTTGAAAAAGCACTTGTAGAAACACGTTTCAAGGGTCCGTTTGGCTCTCAAAACCTTCTTATGTTCTTGTGTTTTTGTTCATTAAACCTGCAGGTCTATGCAGTATGAAGCCAGTCTTACGTCTTATGATAGCAAAGTGCTTTCACATTTTTATGTGTTTCCTGTAAAAACAGGTAGACATTGATTGGCGTATACAGTAGCCAATGGTGCTGAGTGTGCGTTACGCGGCCACCGTTACGCATCGCAGGTGCCAGTTTGACCAAAGCTACTGACAGTTAGCGGTTTGCTACTTAGCAATCTTTCCACATCAGGAAAGTCTATAAATCACATCAGTACTGCAACATTATTCTCTGTTTGTCTCAGAGGCTGTGCTGGAACCCGGTCCAGTCTGGCTGCAGAGTCCAGTTGCGTTGCCTGCTAACGGCAGATTCAGTTAGCAGCAGTTAATTAGCGGTGAATCGGTTTAGCAAGTGGTTAGGCTAAAGTTATCTGTCCATCAGGAAACTCCAGCTGGAGGACATCAGAGGGAAAAGCAGCAAATATATTGTGCCATCTGAAATCACTGAATAAAGTTATAAGTATAAGTTGTGCTTTTGCACAGTAAGGCCCGGCCATAGATCCATGTAGCAGACCTCAGAATCACTCATAGACTGCATCAATATATATATAAATATCAATATATAAATACACATGAATGCAGAAATGTTATATTAATATATAGTAATACTAGCAGTAAATCACTTATAGGGACAATTTTACTGCACAGTGAGTACTTTTACTCGATAATAAAGGACTTCTTCTATATATATATATAAAAGAAGTCCTTTATTATTGAGTAAAAGTATATACGTAAAAGTATATATATACACACACACACTCAGGCCACTGAGGTTGTATATGAGACGCATATGACACTCTGACTTGCCTGTCATGGAACATATTTAGATTTTAACAGGGCATGGGGTCATTAAGGACCCCATCAATTGGCGCAAATTCATTTATCAGTTAATCAGTAACATTTTACATAACAGTCTAACACACACATCAGTTGGAAAACACAGTGCAGTAAAGTGTCTCAGTGTTGCACTCTGCCTCAGATAAACTGAAGCTCAGATAAGTCTGTGCAGATAATCCTAACAAGGGGGCAACTACAGTAACACACACACACACACACACACACACACACACACACTGAATTGATAAAGTGTGTCTGGGACAGTTGTTCTAAACTTGAGGACAAACCAACAGACACATGCACACACGTGTAGATGGAGATAGAAGAATCTGTGTTGAATAGCTTTTGTCATAGACGCAATGATTGGAGGAGATTCAAGTGACAGCCACCAATAGGATTGCGGGGGATGGAGGTAAAAGTCACATTAATTCTTAACCACTGATGGGTTAACCACGTGTGATTTGATCAGCGTACACTGGTTAGAATCCTACATCCTGCGGTTTGATCTCGACGAGAACTTTAAAGTGAGAAGAACCTGTTTTATTTGTGGATTGGCTGGATTCTTCAAGCTACTTTTTCAGCAGGCCTGAGGTCAGATCACAAACCCACAAAATCTGTTCTGACAACTGTGGTTATATTAGGTATATCCCAGTGACTGAGGCAGAAATATCAGCTTTTTGTCTGCAAGCATCCTGTGTCAAACTGTGGATGGTACACACACACACCCACATGTGCCACAATAGTCATGTAACCACAGCACAGAGGCGGGAAACACGTGATGTGATGCTTTTGAACATACGGAACACGAGCAGTTACAACACTGCAGAGCAAGATAGGCTAACAATGACGAGCACACACGCAAACTTGTTTTTGAGAACACAGTGTTCACTTTGTTTTATCGACACTTAACAAGAACTAAAAACAAGGTCTGGAGGTGAGTCCCCGTAATGTGACGGTGTAAACAGGTTTACCGTATGCTTTAGCATGCGCCTAATCACGAATCAGGTTGGGCTTTTTTTTTTTTTTTTTTTCTGATGATGGCACTAGAGGAAATGCCAGGGGATCACCAGATTTATAAGGATTCATCAACTGGTCAACATGAACATCTAAACTAAGTTTCATATCAATCCATATTATAGATGTTGAGATAATTTACCAACTTTGGCCAACTGATGTTGCAAGAGGAAGATCCGGATATCATCAGAGTTAATTAGGAGTCATCTTCAGGGGACCATGAATGTCTAAAAAAAAAGCCCCACTACTGCTCAAAACTCATCAGTCAAGCCATCAAAAATGATACCAGCTTGAGGGATCACACATTAATCTGTATGCGTAAGATGGAAACAAACTATTCTGCAAAGCAACAGAGAATCAACAGAGAAAGGGTTTCTGGGAAAATATGAAGTCCTGAGTCTTGATGACCTGACATTACTCAGGTTGGTGAGTCAGTTCTGCTTCTTACGGGAACTACTGAAAATATATGTACAAAGCCGGGTTGCAGACATCTATAGACAAGCCGCAGACATAGAAGCTAATTCAGGGCTGGTCTTTGACTCATTTAAAACTTTCAGTTGCAGCAAACACATTGAAGCAGTAGTAAAAGGTATTTGTTAGCCATCTTGCCTTAATATCGCACCACAAATAACATGAATAGCCAACTTGGAGCAACTTTTGGGAAATACTTTTCCTAAAGAACGGAGAAGTAACGTTATTTTTGCAAACTACTTTCTACTTTTCACATTTACAGTTTATTTAAATAAACAAACAGACAGTGCACAACATGCATGTATACTGTTTTCTGCCATAAACATGCACAGGTTTATGGGTGCTGGTGTTGATGATGCTAGTGTGCAACAAAAAAAACAGACTGAATATGTGCAAATGCAGACAATGACAGAGCAGAGAATGCAGTCAAGCATAAGCCGTACAAAGATTTCACAGGAAACACACACACACACACACACACACACACACACACACACACACACACAGTGTTCTTGAGAACTTCCGCAGTGGAGACAACCTTTGTTGGAGACACGCAACATTTCAGGTCTCCAGGGCTTTCGTTTTTTTGTATCAATATCAACCGCTATGGTGTCAAATCAATTCAATTCGTGAAACTCCTCAAAGCAGATTTCATATATTTGAAGATAAATCAACTTCCACTTCTCATGTTTCTTATACTATAATAATGGAACCGTTGGTATTAGTGGTATAACAGAGCAGGAGGTGTCTATAGGTGGACTATAATTCAATTTAGACGTGTGGAGTCTTTTATTTTCCTGTATACGCATGGCTTGGCGTGCATTATTGTACAGTTCACCTGTACATTGGCTAAAACTGACAAACAATTCAATCGGACAAAGTCTTGAGCCAGACTTCGAACACCCCCCATTGAAAACAAAACCAATAAGGCGACACATTGAAACTTGTCTGTGACGGTAATTCTTTTATGTCTTCTGTGGTTTTCACTTTCAATTCTCTGTCAAACGTGTGTAGCCGTGGAGAGGAGGTGCTTGAGGGGAAGAGGTGAGGAGTGTGATTTACACAGAATCTGTGTACTGAGGGTGGAACGGCACCTGAAGTCTACTCCAGAACATCTGATGTGACCACAGACATAGGCCGTGACACTTTTTCACATTACGTACATGTATTTTTTTTGGTTTTGACTAAGCTTGTTAGTTCCAATGGGGAAAACTTAATGCTACAGCATATTATAATATTTTAAAGCTAGAATTAAAGTTCCCTTTTCTGTTTAAACATTGCCTTCTTGCAAAAACGCAAGTCCGTAAAGAAGTGTTTTTTTTTTTTTTCAGTTTGGTGTATAAGAACTTGACTGATCACCAAACACCAGTGTTGGACCTCACACATTAAACAGGCAATATGTAAGACTTGGTCAGAAATCGAGTTTAAGAATGTTAAAAACATTCAAATCGTGAAGTAACATTATCAAAAAGCATGAAGGGGTAAAAGCTGTGATATTCTGTCAAAGATCTATGTGTTTTGTTGCAGATATGCAATTAGCATTCTAAAATATTAGCTTTCTTGTTGTACCACGTGTGCCCCGAGATGAGAGGTGACTGAGTGAGTGGGTGAGTGAGTGACTGTAACCTCAGGTTGAATTTATCTTCACTCTCTCGTAGCCTGTGGGCACAGAGAGCTCGATCATATTTATGCAGAACAGACAAACAAGAAAGGAAACTGCTTTAGGAGAAGTAAGCAAAACAGTCGGACTACCTGATAAGTGTTGAAAATATGTTTGTTCCTTGATTGCAGCCATCATTTGTACTTGTTGTTGTCATGTCTTGATAAATCATGTTCTCAGCTTCCCTTATGTCTCACCAGGTCTCTGCCTTCCCGTGTGTCACCCCCTGCTCCCTGATTACCTCCCTCAATGTGTTTTCACCTGTGCCTGATTTCCCTGGTTTCCCCTTCCCTTTTATCCCTCTGTATTTAGTCTCTGTGCTCCCTTTGTTTGTCAGTTCGTCTTGTCCAGTACAGCGTTCCAGCATTTCTTTGTCTTGCATTTCTAGTTTTGATTGACCTGATTCTTGCCCGACGATTTTGTACCTTCGCCTAGACATTCATTGTACCACCATATACTTGTCTAGTAAACTTTTTTGAACCTCTGCTATTGTCTCAGGGTCTGCATCTTGAATCCTTCTGTGCGCCAAGTTCCAAGTTAGCACTGATCGATCTGAACGCCACTCAGACAAGCAAAAACAAGCAATTTAACAGTTGTAGAAGTTAGAAATGTCCATCATGAAGTAGTTAACGCGGCAGCCTTTTTATCCGTTCATTGCACATTGAACACATCAAAATCTCTCTGTTTATCGTCATACCACATTTCTAAGTGGGTTCAGCGATTCATAGTTACTTGTGAATAAACACAAATGGTCCTTATAACCACTTGGCGTTGCTTTAATGAAAGTCTGGAAAGTTTGTTTGTTACACGTGTCTAACTGTCTAACAATCTGGAACAGTGGTGCATGGAAGGATGTAAAATGTCACACCCTTTTTTTTTTTTGGAGCGTGTGACCAGGGATTACTGACAGCTCCTTTAATGCCCATTGTTCAACTCTTATGGGTATAAATAGGTGTACTGTTCAGGTATCCAAATACTTGTAGGTGGGGGGTGTCCGTCCTCCTACTACACACCCACTAAAAACCTTAAAAGGACTGGATCAGTACATCTTTCACAGCAGTCAGTGGAGGCAAACTATCAAGAGATGACTAATCGTAAAAAGCCGCACATCATTACCTCCAGCCATGTAACACAGAGGCAACCAGTGATGGGAAAATGAAGCAGGCGTGTGTAGTCATTCAGACAGCTGCTGGTTGATGCAGCAGGAAGGAATGCCTGCTACATTCCTCACTCTCCTCCCTTCCGTCATCCTCCCTGTTGGCCGGGGAGGCTTGCAGGCTTACAGAAGCAGCCGTGTGACCTGTGAGGTTGCCGTTTTAGGATATTCTCTCATGTGGACAAGACACCTGAACCTCCGAACTGTTGCTGCTGCTACTGTCCCAGCGAGAGGCGGCTTGTACTGCGGATGGCTGAAGCGGAAAGTTTACTGAGCCCAAGAGTGCGTGCTACGCTTGTATGAGACTGTGGTGGGTTAAAGCAATCACCGTGGCCACATACCGCATTTTTATTGCATCAAAGTCACACTTTGCTACGACGTTTGGTGCCTGTTTACACCTTTATGACTAAGTGAGGACAATCATTATTCACACAAGCATAAGAGGTCACCCATCAGGAATTCGTAGGTTGATCTGGACACTGATAAAGTTGCCGGCAAATCACAACAACAATTTCAAGAACACCGGGGAGTACTCGAGGTGTGAAGACAGCAACCACAAGCCACAGTGTTCCAGGTTCAAATAAGGGCAGGGTATTGTGTTCCATCTCTGCTTCTCGTTCCTTGATCTTACCGAATCCCAGTCTAAGATCAGTCCACATTCATTAGATCCCGCTTGCACCGACCAAGCAAGCAGGTATTTTCCACTGGTATTCATCAGGAAGACTGAAAGAAGAGACTGCAAATGTTTTGTTAACTGCCGTTGTCCTCAACAGCGAAGCTCCTGGCGTTTCCACCGCGGTCTGACTCACGTGTGTTCCCAGCTGGCTTACTAACATCAGCTGTAGGTACGCCTACACTCAAGAGTCACCTGGTTTTGTTTAACTTCACTGCGAGGTCATGATTTCTGAAGAAAGGGACTCTGTTGACAGTCCGTAAATCCCTGCGTCTTGATGGAGTTGTACCAAACGTCTGCAATAGCTGCCATGACAGCTGTGAAAGTCCAAAGAAGCACAAAAAGACAGGCAGACTGATGTCAAGTCCTGTCAGCCTGTGTAACATGTGTATTTGTATGTTAACGTTGCGGAGGATGGTTGATAAAAGAGTAACTGTGCTTCTTTTCATCATTGCAGATGGCACTTTAGCCACTGGTGGTGGTGGTTTTGTGCTAGACAATGACTGCTTCGTACGCATAGAAGTATTTATATGAAAGCAGGCTCTGGCCTGTGTCTAATATTACAACAGCCCACAAAAGAACCACAAAATCATCAATATTGTCAGCGAAATACCAAGTATTACCAAGCAAAACAGCCGCTCTTGTTCAATCAGCTTCAGATCCTCCCATCAGAACAATGTGTTCAGATTCCAGTCGCAAAAAAATACAGAGCCGGGAATTCCTTTATCCCCATTGGCCGTCTCACTCCGCATCACAAACCTGTGCTAACATCAACACCTTATATCAAATTCTGGTACTTGTGTGGTATTGCTGGTGTTTGGTGCCTTTGTTTTGTGTTTTTATTTTGCACGTTCAGTTTTGTGCCCACATTGCAAAGTTCCTTTTGGGTTAACAATGTCATTCAAGTCATGTGCTCACAGGGTCCGGATTATTCCAACAGCCTTTCATTTCTTTGATTCTAGCTGAACGTCAAATTCTTCCGTCATGACCAAACTTGAAACTTTTTGCAGGTATCACACATGGCCTCTCCAAACGGGATGCAAACAGAATATAGACGAGCAGTGAACACTAGAACTTTTCACTGAAACTTGGATAATGGATTTCTGTTTTGGGGCTAGCAGCACCTACGTAACGCATGCAACCACAGTGCATGGACACAGCATTAGATTTTAGGCCCGATGACAAACATTCACAAGCAGGAACTTTAATCTCAAATTCATGCATCGTAAAATATGCTTAAAATACTTAACAGGGAACTTGATGGAGCCATAAAAACGAACCAAACACCCAACAGAGCAAACAGAAAACTACACTTACCTCGTATAAAAACTGACTGATAGGACGACAGTGACTCAAAGATGCTGTTGGATGCCATGAATTGATTATTCTTTGGATTTTTTTGTCCTCTTCACCTTCTTTATCTGCGAATGAATTAAAACACACACACGCACACACACAATGAGAGGTCACCATGAGAGCGTCCGACAAGCTGAAACATCAACATCCACGGCCAATCTCTAAACCACAAACCACATCTATCTGGCGGGCGTGTGCATGTGTGTGAAGGAATGCATGTGTAGCGTATGTAACTCGTCATTAATTCTTCTGTATTAGAACGCGTGGCTTTTCACCAACAGCACACAACACAGTTCACACCTCTGTAAAATTCAGAGAAAGACACAGAAGTAACGCCAGATATGATGTGGCCTGATTTCTTTATGTGTCATTGATCGGTGAGGATACAAAGTCATTTCCCGTGTATTCTCTCGGGTTTGATATTTCCAGTGACCTGAAGTGCAGTTTATAGATAGATAAAGAGTTGTGTTTGATCAGCTAATGCAGCAACAGCTACTTTTGTCATGTTTTATTGGAGTGTCTGAATCTGAAGTGTAAAATCTAAGTGGCCTCAGGCTTGTGAAATTTTGTTGCACTGCAGCGATGCAACAAGCCAATCGGAGTGCACTCTAAAACAGAGTGACGTAGTGCTTCAGAAATTCAGATAAAATATGTGGTTAAATGGTCTGAGGTGTGGTTAAAGGGTTAAAGGTCAGACTTTAGAGCGACCTGTAGAGTGTAGTAAAGTAATTTTACACACAGTAGGTGCCATCTTTTATTATTTTTCTACTTATACAATTTGCCACACTGATTTTGATAGAATGCTTTGAATAAACTTTGCCATGCAGGGTTTTCAACATCTTTCTGATTCCATATTTAATAGAGGTGACTATGCATAGGAAGAGGATGTACCGTTCTCCTCCTACACAGATTTCTGTTTCTATGAGTTTCTGTTTCACCAGCTACCGGAAACAGCAGTTAATAAACAGCAACAATTTGAATCACGATCTGATATGTGGGCAACAACTGACTGGCCTGAAATCAGACTCAACGGGCAGAACTGAACTGAAGAGTCGAATGTAGTTTTCCGATGTGATTACATACATTTCCACATGTTGCTTCATGTCAGGGGGATGATAAAGCTGAGCGGTGCTGTGGTCCTGCTTTGTGAACCGTGACCTCCCCGAAATGGATCAGTGTCTTGAGCTAAACTGTCTTGACTCGTGTGTGGCTGTGCTGGAGCTGTCTCTCTGTTAGCGCTTTTGTAGCTCTCACTCTTACCTTCACCCAACAGATACTAGCTAACTGTTTAGTTATGGTATTCTTACTAATGCTTTTCAACCATAAGATTTCCACTGGGAGGCTTTTATTGTGAAACGACAAAAGAAACTACATGCGGTTGGTTTGTTAGCAATAATTTCATAATTGTGTAATATCTAAATAGGCAAATAGTTACCTCACCACCTCAATTCTGAGAGGCAGTAAGAGGAACTGGCATTGCAATGCGCTGTATAGTCCTGTCTGTGATGTCAGCACTATGCTACCCACAAAGTAATATGTACTTGTGTGGTAACAACAACACAACTGCACATAACATGTGCTGCTAGCAAGCTAGGCTAACTAATATGTTGTAAACAGACAAATGTCTTAAATGATGATAAATTAAAGGTCCGGTGTGTCAGATTTAGAGGGTTCTAGTCCGCCATGTTTAACCATGATATTTCTACAGTGGCCCAGAAGGTACAAACTTAACATTGAGTTTTCGTGTTTTTCATATTTTCGGCCACTGTCGCTTCTCTCGGAAGGAGAGGGTGAGGCTAGGGGGTTGCAATCAGTGACGACACTGCTAAATCCCACACACTGACCCTTTAAAACACACATACTGCACTTGCCGTGTGGGTTTGATGTTAATGTCCGCAGGCTATAGAGCTATGACTAGTTGACAGCAGGTCTCTTAGCAACGGTGGTCCTCAGATGTCAAAGCTCTCAGACCTAGACTCTTGAAACTTATGTGGTGTTTTCACAAGTTTGTCCATAAATATTATTAATAATAGTACACCATGCAGAATCATTATTTCCTTACACAAAGTGAGAATTCAAATTTCAGTTTGCCATCAATACTTAGTCGCACTTAAGCTGCAGAAATCATATCACAAATGAGGCAGATGGAGTTTTTCCTGCTCAAAGTTAAGCTCTAACCATCATAGTCTTTGAGAACAGCAGGAGGGAATGAATGGGATATGAAAATAAGGTTGTGCTTCAGCTCCACCGTGGTCTCATTTGTTAACAGTGGGCTTACCAGGGATTTGGTGATGGTGTTTGCAAATGAATCAACGGAATGCAAATAACATCTCTGCCAACGCGGGTTTGCCCTTTTTGAATAGAAAACTTTGTGAGAGAAGCAGAAACACCTGCAGAAGTTCTGTGTGTTCACGTTCTGTGGTGATTAAAGAATGCTCATAAAACAACATAAATCGTGGAGGTGAAGAGGCTGCGTGGACGTGGTATTCTTACCCCAGCCGATGGGTCCCGGTCCTGGGCAGAGGTGGTAGAAAAAGCTCCTTGTGGTTTTTCCAGTTGACCGCTGACTCAGATGCAAAATAATCCACAGAACTCTCCCATACCTTTCTCTACTTGTGGTGTATCTCTTTGTCTCTTCACTTGCTCACTGCTGTTTTCTGCTTCCGCTCTTTCTGTCTGTCGCCATACACATCTTCTTTATCTCTCAACGCTCTTTATGACTACTCTCTCTCTCTCTCTCTCTCTCTCTCTCCCTCTCTCTCTCTCTCTCTCTCTCTCTCTCTCTCTGGTTTTGGTATGTGGTTCTCCAAATCCCCTTGCTGATGACTTTTGGTCTTCAAAGTTGCCTCTGCCCTCGACATTCAGTGTCACCAAAGAGAGATCTGTCGATATCGCAAGCCACCTAGTTTGGTTTCTATTAATCTGGCATTGTGGCTTTAGGATATGCACGGGTGTGTGTGTGTTGGTGTGTGTGTCTAGTGTGTGTGTGTGTGTGTAATCAAACTAACCACCTGCCCTCCCCAGCCAACAGTTTTCATCAAGGAAGTAGCTGTGGTTTAGAGCGAGCGAAGCGGAGGGAGAGGGCGTTGCGGTGTGTGTTTTCGAGCACCCATATGTGCGTTTGTGGTTTGTGTGCAGCAGCAGTTAGAGAGAATGAGTCAGTCACCTCTACTTCACCAAGCCTCACTGCAGGTCAGGCTGTTAGACCGCTGTGACCACTAGTGTGTGTGTGTGTGTGTGTGTGTGTGTGCGCATGGTGAGAGAAAGTCCGTCCATTGTTAATAGAACTGATCGGTTCTGCGCCGCCTTTGATCGATTATATAGGATGCGTGTGAGTAACAATAATACTTAACTGGCTGTTCGGAGAGCTGAACACATAAAGCTGATGAAATTATGATGATGTCATCGGGGTCATGTCAGGTTATGGCATTCAGATTTTGAACAGAAAGCCTGCATTACAAACAGGAAGTTTCAAACAAAAGATATTATCAAGTTGCATTATGAGAAACGTAGCATCTGGTCTTCGCGAAGCTTGACTCATACCGCAGGCATTAAAAGCCTCTTGGGAGTTTTTACAAACTATCGTGGGATGCTGAAATGCTGCATCAATCCTTTGAAGGTGTAACCGCTTAGCGAACTTTAGTTAAGCAGGCCTCAAAGGCAAAGCAGATAGAAACACAGTACCACTTGAGATCAGTAAGGGCCTGTCAAAGACCAGCCGGCAATTCTGTGCAGCTAAAAGTTGTCTTCACTTAGTATCGATAGCTCAGTTGTAGTGGCCGAGGTGCCCTTGAGCAAGGCATCCATCACTCCACCATCTCGCTCCCCATTTGCATGTTTATGAGCCCTTTGTGTGTGTGTGTGTGTGTGTGGTTGTAGTTTGGGTTAAAATGCATGTAAAAAACTTGAGGGATCAATAAAGTAATTGTTCTATTATATATTCTGGAAAGAAGCAGGAATCAGGAAATCAAGCAAGCAAATAAAGAAGTTCTAACGAGGTGCGGCGTGAGTAAAAAGTCAAACAGGTAACAGGCCAGCAGGCAAAGTGAAGCAGCTGGAGCACTTAACTGAAGAACACGTGAAACAATCGCTGTGTCTCAATTCTCTCTTCCTCTTCCTCTCACTTCCATAGTTACACTTGCTATTTTGAGGCCACGAGTGTGTTCACGCTGTCAGTCATGTAAAAATATGAAAATGCAATGTACTGTGAGCAGGGGCGGCTGTAGCTCAGGAGGTAGAGCGGTTCGTCTACTAGATGATCACTTAGACGATCGGCGGTTCGGCCTGCATGTCGAGGTGTCCTTGGGCAAGACACCGAACCCCAGATTATTATTACTGTGAATGCGGATGCATGGTTAGCTCCTCAAACTCATGAGTTTGATGAGCAATGCCTTCAGTGTACGAATGTGCGTTAATGGGTGAATGAGATATGTCGGAAAGGTGCTATAAGTACAGTCCATTTACCCGGATGGTGCACTTATAACAGTCAAAAAGTTGAGCATGGAACAATGGACGCTTTCACCATCAGTCGACACCATACTGTTGTGGAGGCCGACGAAGCTGCTAGAGCTGAAGCAGTTGCAGTTGTACGTGTATTATATATATATATATATATAGCGGTAGCGGTACGCATGCACTGTTATGATTCAGCGAAGAAGAAGCAGTAATATATTGCGACCTTCATTTCAACGACCGTATTCAAATTGAAACACTACTCTGCTGACAACAGCATACTACACCAGGAAGTACATACATAGAAGTGTGCTAACAGAAGCGTCCAGCAAATGTGACAGGAAACAAGTGTAACTGGGTGATGAAGAAAGTGGGAACAGGTGTTGTCAGTGGAATGGGACGTCGGGTGACTGGCAAGAAAGTCTGCAGGCGTCGAGTGGCAGGTCTCTGAAGCTCAGCCTTTGTATGTTTCCATCCAAAGTGTCATTGTGCTATTTTAATGCAAAGATGTTGTAATGAGCGCACAATATTTCCAAATCCCCACTGCTTCATCTCATGCAATGCATTCACAAGAATTCTGTATGGTGTGTGTGATCAAAGATGAAACACCTGCTGGTTAAGTATCTGTAATCAGGGTGCTGAGTGGATGGTTGTTGGAGTGCAAACACACGCACGCCCACAGGGAATTCGACCCTCAAATCCACACCTTCCTTCCACCCCAACACCTGCACTGACACACTTCGGCCCCTCCTCAACTCCACCTCTGCCACCTCAACACGCACACAATGCCGGGACAGCTGCTGCCCCACCCCTGCAGGTTTAGGTTTCTGTCACACCCTGACCCTCAACCTAAATCTGATCATCACACACTCACTTATTAGTGTTAAACATACGCAAAACCACAAGAACACCTGGTAAGTATGTCCAGTTGACGTCCATGTTTTTGCAGGACTGAATGGGTGAAGTGACCCAGTTGAAGCCGATCTGAGCCAGGCAGTCGCGTGTGTGCTGGATCAGGTGATCGTGGAGTTCAGGCTGAAATCTTTCAGGACAGAGGGTAGTTGAGGACTGGGTTGGGAAACAGGCCACTTGATGTCCTACTGTATGTCCTGGGAGAGCTCAGCAGGAGGCTGCTCACCCGCTGACCCCTGACCCCTCCCAGACACAACATGACCTCCAGCTGCAACTTCCTGGGTCACGCTGGGGTCAGACACCGACGCAGGGGGCTAAACCAGCTTCAACCGTGAGGAAGCGAGAACGAGAGAGGAACACAATATTGTCAACAGATTTTTTTTTTGTCATACAGGAAGTTGGCTAACTATGTAATTCTAAGTAAAAGCTATTGAGAAATATGTTTAATCTACCTGGATTCGAAGGAAACAACAAACAAAATTATATAATAGAGCTAACATATCAGTAAGTACATGATTAATTTTGCCCATTTTCCCTGTGAAAACTCTACAGATAGTTGGCCTATTAGGTCCACATTAAATAACAAGTACTCAGTGTATTGCCATAACGTTTTCCACAGACAATCATGGTTGCCAGAGGATGAACCCTAATGACTTTGGCCATCCTCTATTACACAAGCTTCTGAGTGAAATGTCCAAACAACTACTGGATGGATAGTCTTGAAATTCGACGTCCGTCTTCCCCTCAGGAGGAGTTAGAAGAACTTTGGTGTTGCTTTGATTTTTCATCAGGTCTTTGAACAGAAAATTTAAATTTTGTTTAAGTTTGTTTAACTAAAATGCTCTTAAGGGAAGCATCTATTATAGTTAATAAGTTAATAATGAATTGACACTGCTCCACAAAGTAAACTTTGCATTGACTGACACGATTACTCACTGATCATTCATCAGGAGGGAAATTCAGGTGATGACAGCTCCACTTGAGCTCAGTCAGATGTTCCTCTCTGATTACAGGCTGCATGTTCTGAATAGATATCGCCGTGTTAGTGTCTTAATTAAGTTAGTGAACTGGCTAAATAACAAGGTGTGGGACATAAGCAACTGTCACTGTTTAAAATAACTGTCTGTTAGATCAGAGGGAAATCCCCACACACTGACACACTGTGTGTTATCATGGTTACCAAATAATCGATACTAAAACTATTGCTCATATAGATCCATTATACGATCGCCTCCTGTATCCTGGATGTAAAAGGTAGACATGAAGACAGATGAAAGTAGGAGGAGGAGTTTGGCTCCATCTTTAATATCTGCTCATGAGCAGCTGTCCGCCCTCCTTCCCCTCCTCTTTCTCCTCCTCCTCTTATTCCACTTGTTTTTCCATCCCTCCTCCCTCACCTCTCTTCAGAGCCATCCTCCTCCTCCTCCTCCCCATCCTCCTCTACACCCCACAGAGCTCCCACGACATCAAACCCCATCATGTCTAGACCCTGCTCACTTGTGTGTGTGTGTGTGTGTGTTGGAGGAGGGGGGGCACGTCGCTGTGTGTGTTCTGACCAGCTGCTAAAATACAACAGTTGAAGTGGCCTTCGATTTCATCAACAAACAAAAGCAAGAAGAAGAAAAAAGGCGAATTTAAAGTCTGGACGCTGTCCAATGGCAGGCTTCCTTTATGGGCTACTATTCAACAATAGAGAGGACTGAGTTACCAACATGGCCAGACTTTGAGTCATTCTGTCCTCACTCGGTCCTTTGAGCATCAGACAGACTGCTGGCTGCTCTGAGCCCCATAAAACTAAAGTGTATGATGCATTTGACTGAAATAACTGAACTGGGACAACTGTCTGCAAACGTAACGGCCAGCTCAGCCTCCGCTTTGAAAGCCTGAGTAACATTTGTTGAACAGTGGCCACCGTGGCCACCGGAGACAACTCGGTGATATAACGGCCAGAATGTAGTGTAAAAGGGGCCATCATCTACTGGTCATACCAGACCAAGTAAGGCTGTGAGAGGCCTGAGAGAATGAGGTGAGAGGGAACTCAAGAAATGTACTATATGTATGAATCTGTACTGAATTCTGAATATTGTTCAAAGGGGTTTTTTTTTCAAGGCTTAAAGGTCCAGTGTGTCAGATTTAAGAGGCTCTATATAATGTCAGAAATTAAATGTAATATTCATAATTTTATTTTTATTAGTGTATTATCATCTTAAAATAAGAAACATTATGTTTGTGTTCGCTTAGAATGAACCTTCAATATCTATAAATGCAGCAGGTCCTCCATCATATCCATCCTGCCACTAAACCCTGCACACTGGTCCTTTAAAGTGAGTTTTATGGCCACTAGGGGGCAGCACAACAAACTGAAAACACTGGATTAACATATAACTGCTTTAAACCAAGAGGGGTCCAACTGCAGACGTGACATCTGTGGACCCTGGAGAAGACAAGTTTTACCAGATTTGAAAGACTTTTTTTTTAAATGAACGTGACGATTTTTGTAGGTAGAAAACTAAAAATCGCAGACGTAGCAGCATTTTGTAGAAGCTAACATGCATGTTAGCCTTATTAAACAATGTGAAACCATCAGGAGTCAGGACATCAGGAGTCACACGGAGGGGAAACATTTGCTGGAAAGGTTTTGCATGTAGTCTTATTTAAATATCTAGAATATTAAAATCATATCAGCAACATATCATCCTTGATAAACTGATGGTCAGACTCAGTTTCAAACACGAAACACTTTCTCTTCAAGCTGTAAAAATTGAGGTCAGAGAGAGATTCCTGAATCCACCCCCAGAGTGGGTCCCTCCTTGCCAGTACAGTTGTTTATTTTGGGGGGATGAGTTACATTGAAATTAGTCAGATAGCCACGTTGCAATCACACATTCTTCTACAGCAATAGCTTGTTTTCTCAGCACACGTTTTGATTTTTATTGCTGATGGGATTACTGCGATGCATGCTCATGACTTTCAGCCGTTCAAGTGATGATGTAAGACAGCGGGGAGGCGAGGAGGGCCGGTCAGAAATAGCTGAAGTGAAAGAGGAGAGCGAAGATGGACGAGGTCAAAGATGTCGGCCTGTCTGGTCAGTGTGAGAAACAACTGGAATCATGGTTAGTCACCGTCTTCCTCCCACACACACTCACACACACACAGCAGCTGTCCTCTAACTACACCCTTGTTCACTAAAGTGAAGCAGTTTTGCACATTTCATCAAGTGTTTGTACATTTACATTAATCTGCAAAGGCAACTAAATAAAAGTGCAAATATCTAAGTGGAATACTGCAAATTACTTCTTCATCTGACCCAGAGTGTGATTTCCTGTACAGTATGTCTGAGGATCTTTGGGGCTAATCAAACAAGGCTGCTGTCAATCCAGCTGATTGCGAGGCCTATATAAGATCCTGCTTGTGCCAGAGACTGCGAGTAACCTGGCTGAGAATGCAGTGCTCGCCTCCATTTGCTCCCAGAAAGAGTTTGTCTGTGGTTCCGTTGCGGTTGGTTCATCCAGATATTGAGAATTTACTCGTTTGTTTCCCCTTTGTGCTCACCTGTTACCTTTGGTCGCTGTCACCCGTAACACTTTCCTTGTTTGACGGGTGCATTCACTTTCCAATGTTACTCTCAGTGGCTTCCTCTTCTCATCCACTTGAGGCTGTCTCCATAAGTCCCCATGTTAAAAACTTCACAGCAGAAATAAACATGTTTACAGCCTGGTACAAAAACCAGTTTTGGTTTCTTTAGCTAATTTCCCCGTTCGTGGCAAGTGTACCGAGGCAGAATTAACAGCGTGGCCACTTTGATTGACGGGTGGGTGCCGTTACAGATGGCTTGTTTGAGCAATTAGGCTTTGTTCAGCCCGCCTCAGCTCCACCCACTATCCACGTCTTTGCATATAGTTGTCAGAAAAAAGCAGAGATGATGATGAAGATGGTGAGCTTTACAACAGTTCTTTAGAAACCAGTGTGTGTGATGTCAAATAAATAAATAAATAAATATTCAATGACCGAGACAAGATCCTATGGGACCTCCAGATCCATACTGACAAGCTGGTGATGGCTAACCAGTCAGACTTTGTGGTGGTGGACAAACAACAAAAGAAGGCTGTGGTGATAGACGTAGCATTTCCGAGTGACGGCAACATCAGGAAGACGGAACCCGAGAAGATCGAGAAATAGCAAAGGCTTAAAGAGGAGTTAGAGAAGATGTGGGGAGTTATCGTAGTCATCAAAGCAAGATAAAATCAATTTTTATCATCTGGATTTGTCCAAAGTCCAAAGGAGGGGGCATTAAACAGCTATAATTAAAGGATTACATTCCGTTTCATATTTCAGTGTGTTGTGCAATTACCTCTGCATGATTAAAACGTATTTGTCATTACCTCAGTGATCTTGTGCTAGACTGGAACTTTGTACAAACTCATAACAAGAGTGACTAAGAAAATAATTTGATCCAGGTTCAGAGACATTTGAACACAGACTCATTCACATCTACCACGCAGGGAAGTTTCCTTCGACCTTTAGCCCCTTTCGTTTTTTTCCCTCGTGGGTCTCTCCGGGGGACCGAATCACTGTTTAGGTGTGTGAACTGGAGCTAAATATGACTGTAACAGCACAGGGGGTCAGATCATTACCAGGATGGAGACACACACACACACACACTGACTGTTTTTTTTTTTATTTCTCTGCTCCACTGAGCTCTGATGTCATGGGTGATCATCCTCTGTGTGTGTGTGTGTGTGTGTATATGTGTGTGTGTGTTAACAGATGTCAATGATGAGCCATCGTCTGAACAACACCGCCCTTGAAGGACCAGTAAGACCCCTTTTGTTCCACTGATGGAACAGACATAACTGTGCGGTGCGTGTGTGTGTGTGTGTGTGTGTGTCAGAGGTGGAATAAGTACCCTTCAATTTAAAATGGATATACTCAAGTAGAGTACAAGTACCTCAAAATTGGACTTAGGTACAGTGTGTGTGTGTGTGTGTGTGTGTGTGTGTGTGTGTGTGTGTGTGTGTGACTGAACACATAATGAGAGACACATTTAGGAACTGAATTAATAGAAATATATAAAAATGTGTCATGAGAGCAATGGAGGACTACTGTGAAAATGTGTGTGTGTGTGTGTGTGTGTGTGTTTGTGTGTTTGTCACAGAGAGATGTGAACAAGATTCCATCACCTCCATTTTGATGACTCAGCAGCAGGAGGGGGATTCTTCCAGTAAAACGCCTCCTCCTGAAGACACACACACACACACACACACACACACACACGCACACTCACACTCACACTCACGCACGCACACTTCTTTTCTTTACACACAAACACATACATGCAAGTGGAGCAGTGAGATGTTGGAATATATTACATCAAACACACACACACACACACACACATTGAGTCACAGACACCTGGTGCTGTCATTCCACAGACATGTGTTGTGTCTGTTGTCTTGTTCACTCTGTCAGCTGCACAGACGCTGGCAGCTGCACGTGAACGTGCAGAATATGGACCGTAGGTCAAGTCCGGACACGAAGCCGCCAGAGGCCTATTTGTTTGATGTAAATATTCAGTACGTCTGAAACTCCCTGAAATGTATCCACAAGATCAAAACTGTGACGAGTTCATGAAGACAAAGTCCATGCTGACCCCTATCCACTGCTGAAAGCACCAACAATGGGCACGTGAGCATCAGAACTAGACCACGGAGCGATGGAAGGTGGACTGATGTCTGACGAATCACCTTACCTGGGGGTACACATGGCACCAGGATGCATTACGGGAAGAAGGCAAGCCAGCAGAGGCAGTGTGGATGCTTTGCGTGATGTTCTGCTCCTGCCGTTCATGTGGATGTCCTTCACAGGAACCACCTACCTAACGTGCTGTCGTTCGTTCTGTTGCGTACCATGTACACCCTACTATGGGAACAGCATTCCGTGTTGGCAGTGGTCTCTTTCGGCAGGATAATGGTTTGAGAAACACGAGGAACAAGTTCAAGGACTTGGGCCTCCAAATTCCCCAGATCTCAATCCAATGGAGCATCTGTGAGATGTGCCGGTCAAACAAGTCCCATCCATGGAGCCCCCACCTTGCAACTTAAAGGATGTGCTGCTAACGTCTTGGTGCCAGATACCACAGCACACCTTCAGAGTTCTAGTGGAGCCAATGCCTCAACAGGTCAGGGCTGTTTTGGCAGCACTAAATTGTCTCAAGTATAGAATTTATGTACTCCTACGCCTAAGCCCAACTGTGCTCAGCGTATTACGCTGCAGATATATAACTGAAATACGCCTTACTGGCACACTCTCAAAGTGTATCTGTTCACCTCCCATTGCCCAAGTCCCCACATCTATTGCATCACAGGCTAAGAGCCTTGTTGTAATCCCGGACAGCACCCTTTTATTCTTCAGATGCATAAATAATATCTACTGGACTGCATTCTTCCATCTGTGAAACATCTCTCGACTGCGCCTACGCCTCCGTGCCTCAACACAGCACTCCACTGAAACTTCAGTCTTCAGCCTCGGTCACCTCACGCGTAGATTACTGCAGCGCGATCCGGGCTGGCGTCCCCAACAAACTCCTTCACCGATTTGAACTCATCCAGAACTCTGCAGCACATACAGAGTCCACTGAACATGTCACTCCGCCGCTGGTTCAATGACGCATCAATCTTAAAATCTTACTTTTAACCTTTAGAGCACTTCGTAACTGATCCCCTGCTTATCTCACGGACGTCCTTCAGGCTTACACTACATCTGGTCCGCTACAGCGCAGTGGGTGCCAGGACTTGCTCCAACGCTGCACCCAAAACGTGGAACTCCTCTCTCACATCTGGAGACCACGAGTCCCATGAAACGCATCCGGAAATAAATGCATCAACATCATCATCACCATCGTTATCAGATGTGACAGCAAGGGAAACCCCCAAAAGGCGATTGATGGAGGTGGAGGCAGCATTCATTGTGGCATACCACCGAAGAAACAACAGGAATAAAAACACGTTTGTAGAAGTTGTCTAGCAACCAAACTCCTAATCAACATCTGTTGTCCTGAAGGTGTCTGACTCTCTTTGGGTTACTTCACTCAATGTAACGTGAATCCTAATCTGGTCCTGGCTAATAAATGCTATTATGAAGCTGTCTGTTCACACTGAGGTTTACAGCTATGAGTGGAAGATGTATGATGTTAAGCGCGGCGTTACAAGCCACATAATCACAAGAATGAATTAGGCACTGATAAAAACACTGTGATAGTAAAATGCGTAGCATATAATCATAACTAGAACATAATAAAAAGTTTTAGAAGAACTAGAAGTCATTTCTAAATTTTAGAAGTCAAGCTAAGGCTCAAGACCCAGGCTTTTTGTCGGACGGTGGACAAACTATTCTGAGATAGTGCAGATTGTGGACTGATGACTGTTTCATCTGTAATCGGGTTGGTCTGTGGTCAGGCTGTGGACACGTTCTGATCTGATACTCTGAAGTGATCCTGCTCCAGCAGACCGTGCAGCCAAACCAAACATGCTCATATCCAGACTCTCTGTGTGTGTGTGTGTGTGTGTGTGTGTGTTAGGATATAAACAGGAGCTTGTAAAAGCAAAGCCTCCCCAGATGAGCAACATATTCCAATCTGCTGATGGTTGTTCCTCTCTGTTTTTAGTGTTTCCTCTGGACCCAGCAGTACGCTTATGTAAAAGATAAAGTGTCATTATTGATCTCTGATGTGTGATCTGTTGTGAAATCTTCCGTAAAATGAAGTCGGGGGAAGCCAAGCGGATTTCATTTTAATGTCGGCTCACTTGTAGGCTGTTCGCTTCACACCGGTCCACTACAAAGTCTGACTGAAGAATTCGGTGCAGCACAGCACACAGTAAACAGAAATGGACACAACACACATGATTCAGTACATACAGTATTATTAACCACGCACACACACACACACACACACACACACACACACATAAAAGCATTATGCCGTCCAAGGCTAATGAGGTGATGACTGTCTGAGCGTTTACTGTATCTCTCTCTCTCTCTCTCTCTGTCAGTATAGAGATCTGGGGTTGGCAAACAGAGCACAGCAAATGTGATAATTGGTCCCATGTGGTTTTCAGGAGTGTATTACTGTGTGTGTGTGTGTGTGTGTGTGTGTTCGTATTTGTGTGTAAAAGGTTTTGTTTGTTTGTTTATTTTGTGTTTTTGGAGAAGATGATTTTTTTTTTTATTTCTCTCCCCCTCAGCACTTTGGAGTAAAAGTTGAAGTCCACAAAGTTTACAGTAACTCAGTTCAGAGTGAAGTTTAGAGAGAGGCGGCGGGAGGGTCGACGGGAAGAGGAAGACGGCAAAGAGAGCAGGAAAAGAAAAGAGTTTGAGCTCTTATTTTGTTGTTTTGACTTTGTTCTTGACAGAATGACAATAAAAATCAACCTTTAAAACCGTTTTTTAAATGATGAATGAAGATTTTTTTTTTCCCCCAAGCGCTGTTTTATGTTATCTATATTTGTATTTCTCGGATTTTAACTGCAAATGTAAAAATGTCTCCACTTTTTTCCGATCCCAATCTTAGAAGAAGCTTTAAGATAGAAGCTTTAAGATCGTGTTCTGACGGAGACCCTGACCCAGGTGGTTCGCCGAAGAGTCGTCAGAGAGAACTGAAGGTCTTGTCTCGTATACGTTGCCGAGGACACCATCTACTACCGCATTACTGTAGTGTGTTAGAACAATGTGGGTTGCTTGAAATTTCATCATGTAATCTTTCTCAACCCTCACTGCAGAGATGGAGGCTGTTTTCTGGAGGAGTCGACAGGGAGGACTGACCACGGACGCGGTGAGGCTTCCATATCTAAATTGGGCAATGTTTTTCCCATGTAGCTGTACAGAAAGAAGAAAATGCATAAAGTAATAGGTATTTACAGGTTTAATGGTATTTGTTTGTTTTTTTTCTTTCTGGTGTGTTTTTTAAGTGTTTAATTAAATTCAGTTTAAAAAGCTTTAAATGCCACCTAATAAAGAGGAAGTCATGAATTCTAAAGGGGGCCAAGCAACAGCAACACGCTGCTGACTACCAAATATAGTCTCAGTTCATGATGTTCTTGTTTAAACCAAATCTTTTTCAAATTATGACAAGATATTTTCATGCCCTGGGATGCTTTATTCTTATTTCTAGATATGAAATTGCTGGGGTTTTTTTGGACATACACATGGAAGTGTAATCCAAGCAGAGTCAAAATACCGAGAACACACATTAATACAGGCTGTAAATGTAAAGGCCTGTCCTCGGATCTTATTCTGACATACTGTATGTACAAATCGGAGGTTGAACGAGCTTGAAATGGGGTCAACACAACACATCTGGTGTCTCTCCAGGATTGTTGTCTCTCCACACAGAAGGATCAAATCTAGTTTTCATTGAAGACCAAAGCATATTACTGAAAATGATCGTGACACCACATATGTGACTCATCATTCTTCCCACAATGACTAACGACTAATAGCTCACTGCCAATAAAAATATAATTAAAAACAACTAAACGGCTAACCGTTCCTTTGCCCTCCATTAAAGCGGTTTCATTTTCCTTTCAGGAAGCCATTTCACAAGACTCCGGCTCTGCCATCGGCTCCAGAAGAGACGTGATTTTTGTGTTTTCACCATTAAGCCCGCTTAGCTAGACGTTGTATGTCTGACTGCAGCTGTAGTGAATACGTTATCTTCCTGGAAATAAAAACCTCTGGCGAATCATGTGATTCAAAAGCCACTCACTCCTAATTAGAAACATCTTCAGTACATTAAACAACATGAAGAGGAGGGGACTGCCACTGATGCTGATTTACCGCGCCTTCCGTTAGCGCTTATTACTCACATGACATCATCAATAAATCATTTTACTCATGAAGTTATTGTTTTTTTTTTTTTTTTTACTTGTGATGTCGTGACTTTTGATGAAACGCTAACTGTTAGCTCACTAGCCGGCCCATCTGGCACATTGCTACTCAGTCAGGGTAACTCCCAGAACTATTCTATTTACTCCTCCTGACATTTGCTCACCATTCAAGAGGAAAATAACACCGTTAGCTAACAAGATTGCTGTCAGTTAGCAAACTTTCTAACTTATTCGTTTAGCTCTTTCACTAATGGGACATTTTTTCTTTTTTAATTTTAAGTTTTGAAACTTTATTAATCACGTACACGTGATATGATTCGTCCGCATTTGACCCATCCAGTTGGCACCTGTCGGAACACACATGCACACGCACAGGATCACACATAATGGTAGATGCCTAATACACACAGACTGGAGCAGTGGGCAGCGATTCGCATCGCCCGGAGAGCAGATGTTAGTTTACCAGCTCCACTCTCGTAACTTTCAGAAAACCATTCTTCTTTTGTGGAACAGTTAATAC
Source organism: Protonibea diacanthus (assembly GCA_028641955.1). Taxonomy (NCBI): domain Eukaryota; kingdom Metazoa; phylum Chordata; class Actinopteri; family Sciaenidae; genus Protonibea; species Protonibea diacanthus. The sequence continues at coordinate 11,860,833 of CM053999.1, read as the reverse complement.
CAAAAGAAAACAAACAACCCCCCCACCCCAAAAAAAAAACCCCTGTGGTGCAACACAGCAAGCTGCAGTAAACGCCCCAGGGTTGTGTTACCGCTAACACACTAAAAATAGCTTTTTATCTCGCCGATTCACCAGCTTCCTCCTTCGCTCTCATTCACTGTTTATGTCGCTCAACCACTGCTCATTTTCTCCTTCTCACACCATCAGACCCAAACCAAAGGAAACACAACTGGAACAGAACCAGTTTAGTCCATGAATCCACCTGGATAGCAGCAGTTTCAGGCTGACCGTGTTATGGGTTTGACCAGTTTGACCCGCTGATTGACCAACACAGCGTGAGTCTGGCTCAACTTCTCCACTGCATGTTGCTACACAGCCAAAACACAGTACCCACTTTCAAATGAATGGAAAAGATCTGTGTTCTCAGCACAGTGCTGGATCCTACCGCCGTCAGGACGTGTAACCTTGGAATTGGTCAGCAGGGCAAAATTTGTGAGGTTCCAGGGTCCATTCACACGGACTCATTTCACCTTCTCGAGCAGAATCATTGGAATGAACTGAAATATATAGTTTTAGATAGTGTTGTATCCATCCCTTAACAAAGTCTCCAAGTACATATGCTCACATATTTCATCATAATACTGTGAAGGATGACTCATTTCGCTTTTTGGACCACTGAATTCTTAAATGTGTATCCTGACATCTCGATCCACATTTGAGACCTGCATGGTCTGCTCAGCATTATAATCTGGTACAGATTGAAGACTGAAGATTGTCCATTCATTTTGTATTTTTCCTTCATTCGTCACCGTGTGTTGTAATCGAGCACATTTTCTGGAAACACGGCTGAGAAACTATTTATGGGTAAAATATTCAGACGGGAATGTGTCAGTCATGTTTACTCATCTATTAAAGGCCTCGCGATACATGTCTCGTAATACATTTATAATTTCAGCGTTCATATAAGATAAAAGCGCGGCAAACTTTTACTTTTTCATTGTAAGCACTTGGCTGAACTCCACAGCTTCTTAGTCTTGTGAAAGTAGACCCTGAAAGTTGCCTGGTTGGCTAACAAAATGACACGTTTCCTCTTTACATCCTCTGACTAATCAACAGCCCCCCAAGGAACTGGCAGCATGATGGATATACGGCTCAGGGGGAGGAGAGGGGGAGAGGAGGGGGAGGCACATGTGTCCCTCCTCCAGTAACGACGACTAACGCCGCTGACGATCCTCCGCTGACGACTCGCCGGGGCTTACGACACGTCATGTGTTTGACATTTATGACATGATTACTAAATTTAAAGGCAGGTTTGACACACGTATACATCTGTGTGTGTGTGTGTGTGTGTGTGTGTGTGTGTGTGAAGGCTTACGATGTAACGACCAGGTTTATGATGAGGGTTGGACTGCAGTCTGACAGTGTGTGTGTGTGTGTGTGTGTGTGTTTGCCATTTATGACATAATTACTGAATTTAAACGCAACACTTGGATGGCACACTTACTGTATATTGTGTGTGTTAATGCGTACATTAACAACCACATCCACTGTGAAATGTGTGTGTGTGTGTGTGTGTGTGTGTGTGTGTGTGTGATGGCTTTAACAACATTACGACTTGATGTCTTAAATGAGCTAACAGTATTACGAGCTGATTATTTGACGTGGAATATTTAAAGTGTGTTATACAATGTCTCTAATGGGTTAATGACCACAGTAAATGGCACATAAAGACACATTCACACACACACTGAAATCAAATGCTGTATATGCTAACAGAGAAACTATTTAACTCACTAATTATATGTGTATATTGTGTCTTTGTGTCAGTGTTGAAGCTACTTTATGTTTTTTTGTTTTTATACTTGATTGCCATAAGAATATTAGTTAGAACACAGTTAATAGTCATAGAGGAACAAGTGAAATGTTTTGTCACAGGCATTTTTTCAAAGTAAAAGTCAAATATTTCTTAGAGGTCCAAACATTTGGCACTGGAAAAACCCTTAAAAACATTGATTAGGGTACTAATAAGTCAGGTATTCCTCAATCTGTAGCCATAAATATTGTCTTCGCTAAACAAACAACAAATTCTTCAGAGCCTTAAAGGATAAAACGTTATTAAGTTTTGAGATAATCACCCAAGAACGAGAAGAAGAATGATTTTTCTCCAAATTTCAATTTCTTCAATTCATGAATTGAACAGTAGTTGCAGAATGGTGACCGATTCTACAGCTACGTGGAGCCTTTAAGCCTCTTTTAGCTCCTAGTTTTGGTTTTCCGGCCCGTAAAGCCTGTTCTCGACAATATGGTTTCCAGCAGCAGCACGCAGCTGTTTTCAATGCAAAAAGCCCCAAATCAAACCACTGTACATGACGTGCTCAGCACCAAACAGCACACAAACACAGCTAGCGACAAGCTGGAGAACAAAATCTGATGCCTCCATTACCCAAAATTCAACTCAACTGCCAGCAGTTGGGTCGGAGATTCGGGTATGTTATGCTAGCAGCAGATGTAGCCTTAGGCTTCTATCCTCAAGCATAGATGAGGAACGTCTACAGAGGTCTGGTAAACTTACTTCCTTCTGTCGACACGCATGCAGATTTGTTTTCTTTTCACACTTCAGATCGAACAGACGCTGACTCGAGTGACATCACTTGAGGACATTTCTCAGACTCTGCAGATGCAAAGAGACTTTTCTTCTCACACATGCAGTAATACTAAACTAAACGCACTTTAATGTGTATGATTTGATTACGATACTGAATCAACCTCCAGCTGCAGAGCGATCAAAATGAACCAAAACCCCAAAACATTGATCAACATTACACACACACACACAAACACACAGTCGAACAATAGTACACACGCCGGCAGTGTGCATAACGCTTTGCTTTGCTGCATGTTTGGCGTGGTCACACCTCCTGCATCTGTCCACTCGCTCTCCCTTCGCTCTCTGCCTCTTCACATCAAAGCTATCCATGACGCTCCGGTTAATTATCGAGCAACACACACACACACACTCGCGCGCGCACACACACGTGCAGCAACCTGATCATTGGCCTGTTAATTGCAGGCTGTTTTCTGACACAAGATCACCACGCTACCTTGAACACCGTAATTATGTCGCTCACACACACATACACACACACACACACACACTCTTGCACAGTGTGTAATTACAGGTAAGAGGAGCTAAGAAGAGCAGCAGGTGGCTGCTAGATCATATTGTTAGACGCCCCTTGATTGGACATTTAAACACACCTCAGGGACACAAACAGGTTTTGTTTAGGATCGTCATTAAATGCGGAATGTAGTTCTTACAAATGGACCATTTGCAAACAAAACCCTAAATAAAAGAAGAGTTTTAAAGTATTACCAATACAAGAATATTCTCCAATTAATGAACAATTTTTATTTCTGAATAGACATGCAACAAATTCTTTAGAGCATTAAAAAGATGAATAATTTCTGCAGCTTTAAGGAGCAACTGCAGGCCGCTGTCCCCAATGCAAAAAGCTGTAATAAAACCATTACACACAACCGAGCTGGATAACTTGGTGGAGTACAAATAAAATCATAGATACGTAGCAGTGGTCACAATATGGCAGCAGCGTGAAAATGGTTGGTGTTACATCTTGCATTTTTAATGTAAGAGGGGAGTCATATTGTGACAGATGTAAACTGTGACCCGAAAAAATCTGACTCCCCTCCTTTTTTTTTCTCTGTGAACACTAGTCACAAATAACTTCAGACATAAGTAACAGAGGTCAAAATATGCCAGCAGAGTGAAAATTGTTGGTTTTACATCTTGCATTTCTAATATAAGAGGGGAGTCAGATTGTGACAGATGTAAATTGTGACCCGAAAAAATCTGACTCCCCTCCTTTTTTCCTTTCTGTTAACACTGGTGACAAATAACTTCAGACATAAGTAGCAGAGGTCAAAATATGACAGCAGAGTGAAAATGGTTGGTGATACATCTTGCATTTTTAATATAAGAGGGGAGTCATATTGTGACAGATGTAAATTGTGACCTGAAAAAATCTGACTCCCCTCCTTTTTTCCTTTCTGTTAACACTAGTCACAAATAACTTCAGACATAAGTAGCAGAGGTCAAAATATGCCAGCAGAGTGAAAATGGTTGGTGTTTTAATATAAGAGGGGAGTCAGATTGTGACACATGTAAAGTGTGACCCGAAAAAATCTGACTCCCCTCCTTTGTTCCTCTCTGTGTACTAGTCTTAAATAACTGAACATAAGTAGCAGTGGTCACAGCATTGCAGCAGCGTGGAAATTGTTGGTGTTACATCTTGCATTTTAATATAAGAAGTCATATTGTGACGAATGTAAACTGTGACCGAAAAATCTGACTCCCCCTCCTTTTCCTCTCTGTTAACACTAGTCATAAATAACTTTAGACATGAGTAGCAGTGAATACAACATGCAAGCAGAGAGTGAAAATTGTTGGTGTTAAATCTTGCATTTTAATATAAGAGGGGAGTCAGATTGTGACAGATGTAAATTGTGACCCGAAAAAATCTGACTCCCCTCCTTTGTTTTTCTCTGTGAACACTAGTCACAAATAACTTCAGACATAAGTAACAGAGGTCAAAATATGCCAGCAGAGTGAAAATTGTTGGTTTTACATCTTGCATTTCTAATATGAGAGAGTCAGATTGTGACAGATGTAAATTGTGACCGAAAAATCGACTCCCCTCCTTTTTCCTCTGTTAACACTAGTCATAAGCAACTTCCAGACATAAGTAGCAGTGGTCACAACATTGCAGCAAGCGTGGAAATTGTTGGTGTTACATCATTTTTAATATAAGAGAAGTCATATTGTGACAGATGTAAACTGTGACCGAAAAATCTGACTCCCTCCTTTTTTTCCCTCTCTGTTAACACTAAGTCACCATGACTTTAGACATGAGTGCAGTGGTCACAACATGCCAGCAGAGTGAAAATTGTTGGTGTTAAATCTTGCATTTTAATATAAGAGAGTCAGATTGTGACAGATGTAAATTGTGACCCGAAAAAATCTGACTCCTCCTTTTTTTCTCTGTGAACACTAGTCACAAATAACTGAACATAAGTAGCAGAGACCAGAAATATGCCAGCAGAGTGAAAATGGTTGGTGATACATCTTGCATTTCCAGCCTAGAGGAGTCATATTGTGACAGATGTAAATTGTGACCTGAAAAAATCTGACTCCCCCTCCTTTTTCCTCTCTATTAACACTAGTCTACCATTAACTTCAGACGCATAAGTAGCAGAGGTCAAAATATGCCAGCAGAGTGAAAATTGTTGGTGTTACATCTTGCATTTTTAATATAAGAGAGTCATATTGTGGCAGATGTAAGTGTGACCGAAAAATCTGACTCACCTCCTTTTTTCCTTTTTGTTAACACTAGTGACAAATAACTTCAGACATAAGTACCAGTGGTCACAACATGGCAGCTTAGCGTGAAAAATTGTTGGTGTTATCTGCATTTTAATATAGAGAGGGAGTCATATTGTGACAATTAAGTGTGACCTTTGAAAAATCTGACTCCCCTCCTTTTTCCTCTCCGTTAACACTAGTCTAAATAACTTCAGACATAAGTAGCAGGGATCAAATATGTAGAGTGAAAATTGTTGGTGTTACATCTTGCATTTTTAATATAAGAGGGAGTCATATTGTGGCAGATGTAAACTGTGACCGAAAAAATCTGACTCCCCCTCCTTTTTCCTCTCTGCTTTCAGTACAAATAACTTCAGACATAAGTAGCAGAGGTCACAATAAGGCAACCGCGATTGAAGAAAATTGTTGGTGTTACATCTTGCATTTTTAATATAAGAGAGGAAGTCATATTGTGACAGATGTAAACTGTGACCGAAAAATCTGACTCCCCTCCTTTTTCCTCTCTGTTAACACTAGTACAAAATAACTTCAGACATACATGTAGAGGTCAAAATATGCCGGAAGTGAAAATGGTTGGTGTTATCTTGCATTTTTAATATAAGAGGAGTCAATTGTGACACGTGCCAGAGTGTGACCGAAAAATCAGCTCCCCTCCATTTTCCTCTCTGTTAACACTAGTCATAAATAACTTCAGACATAGTAGCAGTGGTCACAACATTGCGGCAGCGTGGAAATTGGTGTTACATCTTGCATTTTTAATATAAGAGGGGATTCATATTGTGACAGATGTAAACTGTGACCCGAAAAAATCTGACTCCCCTCCTTTTTTCCTCTCTGTTAACACTAGTCATAAATAACTTTAGACATAAGTAGCAGTGGTCTGCATGCCAGCAGAGTGAAAATTGTTGGTGTTAAATCTTGCATTTTAATATAGGGAGTCAGATTGTGACAGATGTAAATTGTGACCGAAAAATCTGACTCCCTCCTTTTTTCCTCTCTGTTAACACTAATCCTAATACTTCAGACATAAGTAGCAGAGGTCAAAATATGCCAACAGAGTGAAAATGGTTGGTGATACATCTTGCATTTTTAATATAAGAAGTCATATTGTGACAGATGTAAATTGTGACCTGAAAAAAAATCTGACTCCCCCTCCTTTTTTCCTCTCATTAACACTAGTCATAAATATTCAGACATAAGTAGCAGTGGTCACAACATTGCAGCAGCGTGGAAATTGTTGGTGTTACATCTTGCATTTTTAATATAAGAGGGGAGTCATATTGTGACAGATGTAAACTGTGACCGAAAAATCTGACTCCCCTCTTTTTCCTCTCTGTTAACACTAGTCATAAATAACTTTAGACATAAATGGCAGTGAATGCAACATGCCAGCAGAGTGAAAATTGGTGGTATTTAAATCTTGCATTTTAATATAAGAGAATCAGATTGTGACAGATAAATTGTGACCCGAAAAATCTGACTCCCCTCCTTTTTTTCTCTGTGAACACTAGTCACAAATAACTTCAGACATAAATGTAGAGGTCAAATATGCCAGCAGAGTGAAAATTGTTGGTGTTAAATCTTGCATTTTAATATAAGAGAGTCAGATTGTGACAGATGTAAATTGTGACCGAAAAAATCTGACTCCCCCTCCTTCTTTTTTTTTCTCTGTGAACACTAGTCACAAATAACCAGACACATAAGTAGCAGAGGTCAAAATATGCCAACAGAGTGAAAATGGTTGGTGATACATCTTGCATTTTTAATATAAGAGAGTCATATTGTGACAGATGTAAGTGTGACCTGAAAAAATCTGACTCCCCTCCTTTTTCCTCTCTGTGTTTAGTCACAAATAACTTCAGACATAAGTAGCAGAGGTCAAAATATGCCAACAGAGTGAAAATTGTTGGTGTTACATCTTGCATTTTTAATATAAGAGAATCATATTGTGGCAGATGTAAATTGTGACCCGAAAAAATCTGACTCCCCTCCTTTTTTCCTTTTTGTTAACACTAGTGACAAATAACTTCAGACATAAGTACCAGTGGTCACAACATGGCAGCAAGCGTGAAAATTGTTGGTGTTACATCTTGCATTTTTAATATAAGAGGGGAGTCATATTGTGACAGATGTAAATTGTGACCCGAAAAAATCTGACTCCCCTCCTTTTTTCCTTTTTGTTAACACTAGTCACAAATAACTTCAGACATAAGTAGCAGGGATCAAAATATGCCAGCAGAGTGAAAATTGTTGGTGTTACATCTTGCATTTTAATATAAGAGGGGAGTCATATTGTGGCAGATGTAAACTGTGACCCGAAAAAATCTGACTCCCCTCCTTTTTTCCTCTCTGTTAACACTAGTCACAAATAACTTCAGACATAAGTAGCAGAGGTCACAATAAGGCAACACGGTGAAAATTGTTGGTGTTACATCTTGCATTTTTAATATAAGAGGGGAGTCATATTGTGACAGATGTAAACTGTGACCCGAAAAAATCTGACTCCCTCCTTTTTTCCTCTCTGTTAACACTAGTCACAAATAACTTCAGACGCCATTAGCAGAGGTCAAAAATATGCCAGAGAGTGAAAATGGTTGGTGTTACATCTTGCATTTTAATATAAGAAGTCAGATTGTGACCTGCACGATAATAAAAAGTGTGACCCGAAAAAATCTGACTCCCCTCCATTTTCCTCTCTGGTAACACTAGTCATAAATAACTTCAGACATAAGTAGCAGTGGTCACAACATTTGCAGCAGCGTGAAATTGTTGGTGTTACATCTTGCATTTTTAATATAAGAGGGGGATTCATATTGTGACAGATGTAAACTGTGACCCGAAAAAATCTGACTCCCCTCCTTTTTTCCTCTCTGTTAACACTAGTCATAAATAACTTTAGACATAAGTAGCAGTGGTCACAACATGCCAGCAGAGTGAAATTGTTGGTGTTAAATCTTTGCATTTTAATATAAGAGGGGAGTCAGATTGTGACAGATGTAAATTGTGACCGAAAAAATCTGACTCCCCTCCTTTTTTCCTCTCTGTTAACACTAGTCACAAATAACTTCAGACATAAGTAGCAGAGGTCAAAATATGCCAGCAGAGTGAAAATGGTTGGTATTTATCTTGCATTTTTAATATAAGAGGGAGTCATATTGTGACAGATGTAAGTGTGACCTGAAAAATCTGACTCCCCCTCCTTTTTCCTCTCTGGCCAACACTAGTCATAAATAACTTCAGACATAAGTAGCAGTGGATCACAACATTGCAGCAGCGTGGAAATTGTTGGTGTTATCTTGCATTTTAATATGAGAGTCATATTGTGACAGATGTAAACTGTGACCCGAAAAATCTGACTCCCCTCCTTTTTTCCTCTCTGTTAACACTAGTCATAAATAACTGAACCGCAATGTAGTGGTCACAACATGCCAGCAAATTAGAAAATTGTTGAAGTTAATTAAATCTTGCACATTTTAATATAAGAGAGTCAGATTGTGTGGATGTAAGTGTGACAGAAAAATCTGACTCCCCTCCTTCACTCTGTGAGCACTAGTCACAAATAACTTCAGACATAAGTAACAGAGGGTCAAAATATGCCAGCAGCGTGGGGTGTTGGTTTACATCTTGCATTTTCTAATATAAGAGAGTCAGATTGTGACAGGATGTAAATTGTGACCTGAAGCACAGCTCCCCTCCTGTTTTCCTTTCTGTTAACACTGGTGACAAATAACTTCAGACATAAGCAGCAGAGGTCACAACATGGCAGCAGAGTGAAAATGGTTGTTGACCATCTTGCATTTTTAATATAACAGGGGAGTCAGATTGTGACAGATGTAAATTGTGACCTGAAAAAATCTGACTCCCCTCTTTTTTTCCTCTCTGTGAACACTAGTCACAAATAACTTCAGACATAAGTAGCAGAGGTCAAATATGCCAGCAGAGTGAAAATTGTTGGTGTTACATCTTGCATTTTTAATATAAGAGGGGAGTCATATTGTGGCAGATGTAAATTGTGACCCGAAAAAATCTGACTCCCCTCCTTTTTTCCTTTTTGTTAACACTAGTGACAAATAACTTCAGACATAAGTACCAGTGGTCACAACATGGCAGCAGCGTGAAAATTGTTGGTGTTACATCTTGCATTTTAATATAAAGTCATGTTGTGACAGATGTAAATTGTGACCGAAAAATCTGACTCCCCTCCTTTTTCCTCTCCGTTAACACTAGTCACAAATAACTTCAGACATAAGTAGCAGGGATCAAAATATGCCCTTAAGAGTGAAAATGGTTGAGGTGTTACATCTTGCATTTTTGTAAGAGGAGTCATATTGGCAGTGTAAACTGTGACCGAAAAATCTGACTCCCCTCTTTGTTCCTCCTCTGTTAACACTAGTCATAAATAACTTCAGACATAAGTAGCAGAGGTCAAAATATGCCAGCAGAGTGAAAATGGTTGGTGATACATCTTGCATTTTATAAGAGGGAGTCATATTGTGACAGATGTAAGTGTGACCTGAAAAATCGACTCCCCTCTTTTTCCTCTCAAGCCAGCACTAGTCACAAATAACTTCAGACATAAGTAGCAGAGGTCACAATAAGGCAACAAAGGTGAGAAATTGTTGGTGTTACATCTTGCATTTTTAATATAAGAGGGAGTCATATTGTGACAGATGTAACTGTGACTGAAAAATCTGACTCCCCTCCTTCTTTTTCTCTGTGAACACTAGTCACAAACTTCAGACATAAGTAGCAGAGGTCAAATATGCCAGCAGAGTGAAAATGGTTGGTGTTACATCTTGCATTTTTAATATAAAGAAGTCATGTTGTGGCAGATGTAAATTAGCTGACCGAAAAATCTGACTCCCCCTCCTTTTTTCTCTGTGAACACTAGTCACAAATAACTTCAGACATAAGTAACAGAGGTCAAATATGCCAGCAGAGTGAAAATTGTTGGTTTACATACTTGCATTTCTAATATAAGAGAGTCAGATTGTGACAGATGTAAATTGTGACCCGAAAAAATCTGACTCCCCTCCTTTTTTCCTTTCTGTTAACACTGGTGACAAATAACTTCAGACATAAGTAGCAGAGGTCAAAATATGACAGCAGAGTGAAAATGGTTGGTGATATCATTTTTTTTTAATATAAGAGTCATGTGTGACAGATGCTCAAGTGTGACCTGAAAAATCTGACTCCCCTCCTTTTTTCCTTTCTGTTAACACTAGTCACAAATAACTTCAGACATAAGTAGCAGAGGTCAAAATATGCCAGCAAGTGAAAATGGTTGGTGTTACATCTTGCATTTTTAATATAAGAGAGTCAGATTGTGACAGATATAAGTGTGACCGAAAAATCTGACTCCCCTCTTTTTTCTCTGAACACTAGTCACAAATAACTTCAGACATAAGTAACAGAGGTCAAAATATGCCAGCAGAGTGAAAATTGTTGGTGTTACATCTTGCATTTCTAATATAAGAGGGGAGTCAGATTATGACAGATGTAAATTGTGACCTGAAAAATCCTGACTCCCCTCCTTTTTTCCCTTTCTGTTAACACTAGTGACAAATAACTTCAGACATAAGCAGCAGTGGTCACAACATGGCAGCAGCGTGAGAAAATTGTTGGTGTTACATCTTGCATTTTTAATATAAGAGGGGAGTCAGATTGTGATAGGTGTAAATTGTGACCCGAAAAAATCTGACTCCCCTCCTTTTTTCCTCTCTGTTAACACTAGTCACAAATAACTTCAGACATACGTAGCAGAGGTCAAAATATGCCAGCAGAGTGAAAATGGTTGGTGATACATCTTGCATTTTTAATATAAGGAGTCATATTGACAGATGTAAGTGTGACCTGAAAAAATCTGACTCCCCTCCTTTTTTCCTCTCTGTTAACACTAGTCACAAATAACTTCAGACATCAGTAGCAGAGGTCAAAATATGCCAGCAGAGTGAAAAATTGTTGGGTGTTACATCTTGCATTTTTAATATAAGAGGAGTCATATTGTGGCAGATGTAAATTGTGACCCGAAAAATCTGACTCCCCCTCCTTTTTTCCTTTCTGTTAACACTAGTGACAAATAACTTCCAGACATAAGTACCAGTGGTCACAACACTGGCAGCAGCGTGAAAATTGTTGGTGTTACATCTTGCATTTTTAATATAAGAGAGTCATATTGTGACAGATGTAAATTGTGACCGAAAAATCTGACTCCCCTCCTTTTTCCTCTCGTTAAGACTGATGCAAATAACTTCAGGAACGCGCAAAGTAGCAGGGATCAAGAAATATGCCAGCAGAGTGAAAATGGTTGTGGTGTTACATCTTGCATTTTTAATATAAGAGAGTCATATTGTGGCAGATGTAAGCTTCTTGACCGAAAAATCTGACTCCCCTCCTTTTTTCCTCTCTATTAACACTAGTCACAAATAACTTCAGACATAAGTAGCAGAGAGTCCAAAAATAAGGCAATACGGTGAAAAATTGTTGGTGTTACATCTTGCATTTTTAATATAAGAGGGAGTCAGATTGTGACACGTGTAGAAGTGTGACCGAAAAATCTGACTCCCCTCATTTTCCTCTCTGTTAACACTAGTCATAAATAACTTCCAGACATAAGTAGCAGTGGTCACAACATTGCAGCAGCGTGGAAATTGTTGGTGTTACATCTTGCATTTTTAATATAAGAGGGGAGTCAGATTGTGATAGGTGTAAATTGTGACCGAAAAATCTGACTCCCTCCTTTCCTCTCTGGTAAGCACTGTCACAAATAACTGAACATACGTAGCAGAGGTCAAAATATGCCAGGAGAGTGAAAATGGTTGGTGTTACATCTTGCATTTTTAATATAAGAGGGGAGTCAGATTGTGACACGTGTAAAGTGTGACCCGAAAAAATCTGACTCCCCTCCTTTTTTCCTCTCTGTTAACACTAGTCATAAATAACTTCCAGACCGCCAAAGTAGCAGTGGTCACAACGGTACGCTTAGCGTGGAAATTGTTGGTGTTACATCTTTGCATTTTTAATATGAGAGGGGATTCACTGTGTGACAGATGTAAATTGTGACCCGAAAAAATCTGACTCCCCTCCTTTTTTCCTCTCTGTGAACACTAGTCCCAAAAACTTCAGACATGAGTAGCAGAGGTCACAATAAGGCAACAAGGTGAAAATTGTTGGTGTTACATCTTGCATTTTAATATAAGAGGGAGTCAGATTGACAGATGTAAATTGTGACCGAAAAAATCTGACTCCTCCTTTTTTCTCTGTGAACTAGTCACAATAACTGAACATAAGTAACAGGGTCAAATATGCCAGCAGAGTGAAAATTGTTGGTTTACATCTTGCATTTCTAATATAAGAGGGAGTCAGACGACACGTGTGAAAGTGTGACCGAAAAATCTGACTCCTCTTTCCCTCTCTGTTAACACTAGTCATAAATAACTTCAGACATATTAGCAGTGGTCACAACATTGCAGCAGCGTGAAATTGTTGGTGTTACATCTTGCATTTTTAATATAAGAGGATTCATATTGTGACAGATGTAAAGAAGCTGTGGCCGAAAAAAATCCTGACTCCCCCCTCCTTTTTTTTCCTCTCTGTTAACACTAGTCACAAATAACTGAACATAAGTAGCAGTGGTCACAACATGCCAGCAGAGTGAAAATTGTTGGTGTTAAATCTTGCATTTTTAATATAAGAGGGGAGTCAGATTGTGACAGATGTAAACTGTGACCAGAAAAATCTGACTCCCCTCCTTTTTTCCTCTCTGTTAACACTGATACAAATAACTTCCAGACATAGTAGCAGAGGTCACAATAAGGCAACAATTGAAAATTGTTGGTGTTACATCTTGCATTTTAATATAAGAGGAGTCATATTGTGACAGATGGCTTTGTGACCGAAAAAATCTGACTCCCCTCCTTTTTTCCTCTCTGTTAACACTAGTCACAAATAACTTCAGACATAAGTAGCAGAGGTCACAATAAGGCAACAAGGTGAAAATTGTTGGTGTTACATGCATTTTACAATACAGAGAGTCATATTGTGACAGATGTAAACTGTGACCGAAAAAATCTGACTCCCCTCTTCTTTTTCTCTGTGAACACTAGTCTGTAACTTCAGACATAAGTAGCAGGGTCAAAATATGCCAGCAGAGTGAAAATGGTTGGTGTTACATCGCATTTTTAATATAAGAGGGAGTCAGATTGTGACACGTCAATAAGTGTGACCCGAAAAATCTGACTCCCCCTCCATTTTCCTCTCATATTAACACTAGTCGCTTAAATAGCCCCAGACATAAAGTAGCAGTGGTCACAACATTGCAGCAGCGTGGAAATTGTTGGTGTTACATCTTCCATTTTAATATAAGAGGATTCATGGTAGCTGACCAGATGTAAGAAACTGTGACCCGAAAAATCTGACTCCCTCTTTTCGTCTCTGTGAACACTAGTCATTATATCATCATCTAGGTGTTTTCTGCCCTCTAGTTGCCAAATAAAATGATAAAATGCAGCTTTAACATGTTGATTGTGATTTAGAAATCTTTAAAACTGGAAATTCTATTCTGATAAATGTTGACGCTACATAATAAGAAAATCACGTATAGTCCATCAACGTCCAGCCATTTCATGTTACTGGTTGTGCTTAGTTCCATTTGCGTTCTATTAAAATCCTCATTTGAATTTCAGCACTGAAGCAAAGGATGTTTCACCGCGACCCGTCAGCTGATTTGCATTGCTGCACTTCACAGCCTCCTCTCACTTTGTCTGGCATACATCAGTTCACATGATAGTAAAAATGTCATTTTACTCTCTCTGTTTGTTGGAGGCCTTTAATACTTTGTCATTTACAACCACAGCAGTATCAATGTGAAGATGGAAAGATGAAACACACACACACACACACACACACACACACACACATGCATAGACCACAGTGGTGAAAAGGGTTTTGAGGCCAGGTGTGACTGCCAAGAACTCTGTGTGGTGAGTGGCTTGCCTGTGTTGGACCAAGCAAACACACACACAACACACACACACACACACACACACACACATACACACACACAGACAATGTATTATTAGAAATAAGCCAAAATAGAAAACTGTGTGTGCACTTTAAATATTAACAGTTTTAAATGCAAACACACTGCAGCCTCCATGTGAAGCCACCATATTTCCATATTAACAGTAGCTGTTCTCATCTACGACACCGTTAAATCATCCGTCTGTCAGGTTTGCTGCATCCTCACCTTTCTCTTCACACTTCCTCTTTCTGCCTCATCCTCCTCTATTTCCATTCATGATTTACATTTACCAGAATCTGCACATGGCAGACAGTGGAACAGTATTGTACGCACACTGGGGCCTGAGACAGACAGTTAAGTCCACCCATCACACTTGACTGAAACTACAAAGTGATCTGAAACAATGGCACTGTTTAACACCGCATTTTAGATAAGAGAGTGTATGTTTGACTGTCCCGCGACAGTTGACTGTTGCTGACCTGCATTCTTTGTAATAGCCAACAGGGGGCAGCACAAAAAAGTCAGATTGTATTGAGTCGTATGGGAAAATTAGCCTACTTCCCCACTTGTAAACAGTTTCCCCGTGCATTTATGGTCTCAATCTCTAGTTTCAAGTCTTTCTCCATACAGATGATGTTATTTAGAGTGAAATAGGCGATAAAGCAGGATATGCTCCATTTTTGTGACGACAAGTCATTCCTGGTGAGCCATCCAGCGCAACACACCAGGCTCGCGAAACTCGATCAAACTGTCAAACTAGGCAGTGCTGATCAAATATGAATCAGGATTCTGTTACTGCAATGTAATCACACTTGCAAACCTATTTTGAATTGCTGTTTAGCTTTAATGCCAAACAAGTGGGTGACGATGGTAGTTTACATATTTGCTGAATTGTTTCATCAATATGTGAAGCTAAAGAAGAAGCTCCGAAAAAAAGTAATAACAGCATTTAGCAGCGGGTCTACAGAGCAATGAGCCTTTTAGCCTCTTTTAGCTCCTTGTTTTTTTGGTTTTCAGGCCATAAACCCTATTCTCATGGTTTCCAGCAGCAGCAGGCAGCTGTTTTCAATGCAAGCTCTAATAAAGTACCAAACAACAGACAGTTGCGATTGGCCCGATTGGCTTTGGCAGACATAGTGGACTCCATTGTTCCCAATGAGCCCAAGTAGTGAAAAACACAAATCTGACAGCTGTAACTGCAAGAATGCAGAGAAGAGTATAATCCAGCAGTACAAATCATCGTTGTGTTACTTAGCTTTGTTTGTAGAGCTGTTTCAGCGAGAAACTATTTATAAAATATGCTAACTGACCACAGTACTCGAGTGTTGTGTTTATGCTATTAGCTTAAACTTGTGTTGTTCTTTATTACTTACAGAGTCGATGATCGATGTACGGTCGTTAATTCTAATCCAAGTCTTTGTGTTTGCATTTCACTCACTGTATGATTATGAGTGTAAGATTTATGGTGATTTTTGTTTTGCTGTCCTTAGTAGTATAATTTCAGATATATTAGGTGCAGATATGTTTATATCAGTTCTGCCTGTGATCTTCTGACATCTGATCTATTCAGCTTGAACACTTGGCGATTATCAAATCAGTTTCCTGAAACATTCAGGAACATTCTGCACCTACTTGGTGGCCATTTTGAGAGAAATGGCTGCCATGTGTTTTCATATTGCAAAATGCTTGTTTTTGCCTCACTGGACTAAATATCATCTGATGTGGAGGAGATGAGTGAACTCAAGCTTCAGTAGAAGTTTTGGGAAGGTGCTAGATCCGCAAAGCTGTTTCGCATTTCTAGAGGTGACTGCAGAGTCCTGTACGGACTTTGCGTTCGTTACTGGAATATCCAGTTGTTAGCAATTCGCGGCTACATCTGCTTTCAATAGAACGTGAGCTGCTACCAGCTAATTGTCAGAGACAACAAACAAACCACACACACACACACACACACACACACACACATTTGACTTTAATGTAACTACCAACTGGTGCTGACAATTGCTGAGATACACACACACATACACACATATTATCAGCGTTCACACAAACATCATGACTCTTTTAATGAAATATCCGGTGTTTATGGGCCATTGCTCATCATATTGAATTCTTTTCCCATCTCTCTGCATTTCCTTTAACCAGTTCATCTTCTTGTAAATTCTTACTCACCACTGACTTGACGACAAAAGCACAGATTGTGAAGCAGGAAAACATATTCAATGCCGCGTGTGAGTTCATGTTCATACTGACTCATGTTGCAAGCATCATATCTGTGGGCCATTGGTGCCAAAAGTTATGTTACAGAACTATGTGAATCATCACAGTCCGTCTAGCGTGTGTGACTCAGCTGCAGCGTGGATTGGGTTTACAGTGACCTACAGGTCACGGATGGCATGGCAACATTATGCAAACCAAAGACGATCAAACAGCAGCTGTCAGGAGTCAAACATTTATTATTTTCAGATAATTGTTCCTTTTAAGGAAGGTTAGCGTCCCCAATAGAGTCATTACATGGACAACCCATATTAGATCATTAGGTTATCAATTGAAGATCTTCTGTTAATGGCTATGTGAAAAGAATGAATTATCTCAGGACATGTTAAGACACATTTTATTTGTAATGATTTACAAAGAAAGAAACTCAACTTAAGGTCGCATGTGAGCTCGATGTGGAGCACGGCCATGGTCTTCAGTCTACATGTAAACTGTCACGCTCAGAAATTAACACTGCGTCAAAGATCCAATGCTTTTCTGTGTTTCATAGGGCGCTAAATATATTTTTCTCTTTTCGTTCTGAAACATAATGATGAGCATTATTTGAACTGTTTCCTGTACACAAAATATTTGCATGTGTTATTCTAAACTATGAAGAGCAGGTGGGCCCTGCAGATTGGAAAATCCCTGACCTAAAATATTAACATCTCATTTCATTTATTATCTATTTTTTCTGTATAATTGATGTGATATGTGCATGTTGATTTTGTGCTCCCCACTTGCTGTGTCTCTGTACAATCTAACTTGCAGCCTACAGAATACTAATTGACAGGATACCTGGAAGGCCTGCTGACCTCAGTTTTACCATACGACTTTGTTCAGTATTTAATTGTTGAAAGCGGTTTCAGAGTTTTGTTTTCTAAATAATAGACCAAACTCTCTGATCATTTTCTTTTCTTTTCTTTTTATTTAATCCTTTTTCAGGTTACAGAATAGTGAAAAAAATGTAAAAAAAAAGAAAAAAAATATATATATATAATATATAGTAGATAAAAATATAAAGTAGAAAAATGTGTATATGTAGATTTCACATACAGTATATAGATGCACTTCTGCCTTAAAAGAGAAACAAAGTAACAAACGAAATACATTTGCATATGGCTGCGTATGTAACCCAGCAGTTCATTGTTCATAAAGTATTAGTAAAATATTACATATATATATATATATATATATATATAAAAAGTATTACACACAAAAATAAAAGAAGTGTCACTAGATGATGGAGAGTGCTTTTACAACAACAGCCCACATGAAAAAACTGTGTGCAGATTTCCAAACTGTATATATATATATATATATATATATATATATATATATATATATATATATATATATAAAATGATATTGTGACCCTCCTGTTTCCAAGACTACCGTCTTAGTACCTAAGACTTACCTGCCCGCCTGTCTGGAAGCGCTGCTTGAACTTTTGCATGAATTTAAATGACCTCTGTGCACACATCTGTGCGTGAGGAGGCGTCTCTTTTTTTATATATACATTTGTCACATATCTATATTTGCCCTATATTTGACTGTGCTTTCGACCCAAACTGGTGGGTGACGGTGCAACCAGCAGATGTAGAGTCTGTGTTCACACAGGAAGAAGAAGAAGAAAATAACTCAACTCGACGAAAAGCGAGGCTGTTTGTGCAGCAGCGAGGGGTGACTCTGTGCCTATTGTGAGCCCTGACAGTTATATGATGCAGGGTGAAAGGCAAACAAAAAGAGACAACGGCAACTGAAAGAAATACATGTGTGTGTGTGTGCACGCACATGTGTGTATGCGTGTGCAGCCCACAGACAGCACGTCTCCTTGTCTGCTGCCCCTCAAATAAATTCTGCGCTGTTGTTTTTCCACTAATACAGCTACTGGAACAATCAAATATATTGACCAACATACACACACACACACACACACACAAAGACACACACACACACGTCTTATCATGCACTTGAGATGTGTATTGGTTGAGGTCTCTACAACTGGTCTGATATGCAATATTATCTGGTCCCATACTGGCTCCACTATGGACACACACACATTCACATTTAAAGAGAAACAGTGATGTACACACACACACACAAACGCAGGCACACTTGGATATACACATATAGAGTCAAACACACACACACACACACACACACACACACACACTGACATACGGTACACACTCTGCGTCTGTTGGTCTAGGCCCATTGATCCCAGGTTCGGTGCCACAGAGCTTTGAATCCAATGCTGATAAGAAATACTGACACATATACAAATACTCACACACACACACACACATACACACACACATATAAATACATAGGACAGACACATAGACTCCAGCCACAGCTGTAGTTGCATTTTTTAATCGTTCATAATCTCAAGCTTTAGTGCTTCTTTCTTATTTAATGATTTCTTCTTCTTGACACTCATACATCTCTCTTTGTCTTTGTCTTTTAATTGTATCTGTTCTCTTTAACTCTCGACCCAACAGGCAGTCTACACATATAATCATCATGACACCTACTGTCTGCAACGCGAAATTCATTTTTCATGCAGTCAGCTGGCCAAAAATAATAATACATAAATAAAGTCTGTGTAAAGGCAATTCTGGGATTTCTTTCAAAACACATTAAATATGTTGGAAAATAGTTGCTGAAAACATGAAAAGACTTGTGCAGTTAGAGGTTCAAACAGTTTTTCACCAGTTTTCAGTCCAGGATTTTGTGGGCGGTCCTTAAAAGGGTGGCTCGATGACACGCTGTGGCCACCCTGAGCAGAGAGACAGAGATGAATTCATCTCGCTCAGAGTGTTTCAAAGTTAGTCATGTCATTTTCTGAACTCATCTGACACGTTTCAGTCGCTTCAAAATGGCTGCTTGACTGCTCCCATGAGTGGGTGTGGCTTCAGAACATTCAGAGGACACGCCCCCACAGTCCTGGAGCTGAGAATTCATTTTTTCCTGATTTTGACACCTAATTTCATAAACTTGTCGGTATTTTTCATCATTCAAATTTGGCTGGGTGATTAATAACACTTTCCTCTTTGGTCTGACAAACTCAGAACACCAAAAGATGCATTCCAAAATAAATACTTTTTATATATTTGTTGCATTAGTGATTTTTAAATACTGTTGCTGTAGTCAAAACCAGAACCAGACAATATTTCACGTGCACTGGTGTGTCATTTTTGAGGGATCATAAGGAGAACATGACAACAGCTGACATATCACTGCATAGTATCTTATAACTGAGACAGAAGTACCGAAAACTGCAGTTCCTCTTTTTGTCCACTGAAGCTGGCTCCAGAAGTGAGTCATTCTCCATAAGTCCCCATGTTAAAATGTTCAACTTCACAGTGGAAATAAACATGTTTACAGCCTGGTACAAAAAACAGTTTTGGTCTCTATAGCTAATTTTCCCGTTCATGACAACTGTACTGAGGGTGAATTTTTATACAACTCACCTGTTCAGATGATATTAAGGCTTAAAGTTATGCAGGCTTGAGTGCATGGACACTTTGATTGACAGGTGGGTGATGACCACATCCATGTTTTAGATTGTTTATGCACCAGCCTGACTTTCTGTGATAACTCCATGCTAATATAACAATAGTAAAGAAGTGAGAAGGAGAAGAAGAGAAGGGATCACCAAGCTTTTCTAACTGTCATGTTTAAAGTTCTAAAACCCTCAAAACACCACTCTCCTCTCTGGTTTGGATACCCATCTTGCCACCTCTGAGCTAATTCCGCCCTGACCTGACATCCTAAGAAGTTGAACCAGCTGGCAGCAGTGTTTCTGAATGCATCACTATCTGTCTTCAAATGTGACAAAAAGCCGTCTCCACATGGAGGAGGGAGGGTGGAGAGAGACTGATGGCATCACTCTGTCCTCCCCGAGGGACGACTGAAACCCTTTTAAGGCTTGTCTCTCTCTCTTTCTGTCCCTCCATCATCTCTTTCTCCAGTTTTCCCTGTTCACTATCTCCCCCTCTCTCCCTTTCTCTCTCTTTCTCCCTCCGTCACCCTATCAGGCAGGGCAGGCTCTGCAGTCGATAGGCCCATTAGTAAATAACAGATACATAATTTATTAAATATCCTTAGATACATATTTCAGCATCGAATTACCAGGCAGGGGAGAGGAGGGGGGGGGGGGGGGGAAAGAGGGAGAGGACAGACGGGGGAACAGTAGAGAGACATAACTCGTTGACACTTAGCTGTGTCAGGAACTATTTTACGTGAAGATTTAATGAAACGAACAACAAAAGATTTACATAAAGTGAGCACTTAACAAAGGAGCAATAATATGACATGATAAAATAATAACAAAAAAAGATAGACAAGAGTAAATGTACATAATACAACTATATTAAATGAAATTAAATATTGTAAAATAAAATAAACCTGTGTCCAAATATGATTCTGCAATGTAAATGTCAACCATGCCGCAGGATGTATACACAGCACCGCTTTGAGCTAAATGCTAACATTGGCATGCTAACTTGTTCACCCTGCCTAATGCTAACGTGTGGATGTTTAGCAGGTGTAATGTTCACCGTGGTCACCATCTTAGTTTAGCCAAGCGACAACCTTCGTGTCTGTGAAGTCAAGCCAATGCAAGAAAACCGCAGTTCCTCAAACGTTCACTTGAGGCTGGCTCCAGAAGTGAGTCAGTCTCCATAAGTCCCCATGTTAAAAAAACTTCACAGCAGAAATAAACATGTTTACAGCCTGGTACAAAAAACAGTTTTGGTCTCTAGAGCTAATTTCCCCGTTCATGACAACTGTACTGAGGGTGAATTTATATACAACTCACCTGTTCAAATGATATTAAGGCTTAAAGTCATAAATAATTAACAGCATGGACGCTTTGACTGACAGGTGGGTGCCGTTACACATGGCTTCTTTGAGCACCCAGGCTTCATTCAGCCTGCCTCATCAACATCTTTGCTGATTTTTAGATTACGGGAGGCAGAAGAGACAGGATGGCCAAGATGGCGGCGGCAAGAGCCACCACACTGAACTTTACAACAGCTCTGCAGAAACCTATGGGTGACATCAAGCATGCAAGCAGGTAGATGCCTCCTCAGACATATTACTTGGATTTAACAGTCATTATTTCCATCCATCGTTGTAAATAATATCAGAAATAGCATTGTGTTATTAGTATGTTCAAGATAATAAAAACTTTTTATTGTGACTTTGGATATGTAGAATGCTGTGAATTGTAGACAGACAGATTATGTAACTGTAGCTTCACCCTACACCATTCTGTTATGTTGGCCAACAGTTTGCATAATTGTTTATGGACAGAAATACGTTTGCCAACTCTTCAGACAAAGGTTTGCACCAGAGTCTCTGAGCTTTTGAAGCATACATCCTCTACATCCTTTCACACACACACACACACGCATTTGCGTCATCGGCCGTGTGACGCATTCCAATCCACCGTTTGCAGAAGTTGAAGTTTCACATAGAACGGCTGCTGTTCACCACAACCGCAAGATTAACCATAACACACAAACACACTTCCTCTCAGGCTTGTGAAAAGTGTGTGAATGAGGAACGAAAGCTAGATCCAGCCGATTAGAAAAGAACAAGAATATTCACGTTCACGTCACAAGTTTCGTCTTACAATTAGCGCTTAAGACGTCTGACAAACTTCATGATGTTATCAAATGATGCAGTTAAAGTCCTTAATGATGAGATTACAGTAATCTTGGGTTGTTCCTTAAAGAACCAGTACCAAGAGGTTTAACATAATCCAGCCAATGTGAAGCGTTGTTTCCCTGGGAGAGACTGATGAGGGTGAGTAGGTAGGGCTGACGGTCAGATGACTGATGGATGACGGGACAATGGTCATGACAGACAGCAAATAAAGCCACCGTGATGCCAGAAAGTGGACTGTAGCTCAGTTATACAGCCCCAAAACCTCCAGATCCTACAACTCCCGTAATGCATCTTCCTCTAATCTTTACATTAGAAAGTTCCTCTCCTTTTGTCGTGTGGATTTTAGATGATGTCCGCCATTAAAGTGGTAAACATACGCACACAACTCAAGAGCTCGAAGTGCAAAAACTTGTCCCGGTTCTCACAAAGATAGAATGATGAGAGAATTCACGAATGGCACCTCCCCATAAACACATGGGTCATTGCGCACACCTTTTGCATCTCTCTGACTTCCACTATACATCACACATTTTCTCCCTCACATACTAATATGTGAATATTTATTCATATTTGATGCCACTTTGGATAAAAATCAATCAGGTAATCAAGTTGTCGCTATGAAATCGGCGCTCCGGTGGCGTTTTGCATATTCACCGCCGCTCACATCATTAAAAACACATCCATCGCCGCCACCGCCGCCGACTCGCCCTTAATTAGTTTGGGCAAACATATCGAGCTGCGTCACACACACACACACACACACACACACACTAACTAAGACGTTCAACTGTGAAGATGTCTGCATTGCAATAACGCTGAATCGGTATAATTTTCATAAAACATTTAAGGTGCAAAACTGCTGTGCTTTGTCAGGCAGAAACTGACAAGTTATCTGAGGTCAACAGTTAATCTCTGATGCAATAACTGTGTGTGTGTGTGTGCGTGTGTTTGTGTGTGTGTGTATGCATGTGTGTGTTTCAGCTCATTTTATGACCCAATGAAATGTATTCATCAAACTTGAAAGAAGTATACTTAAAGAATCAGCGTTTTGGGAAATACATGTATCAACTTCATCGCGGAGAGTCAGGTCTGTGCAGCTAATAGCCAGTTAGCTTAGCACAAAGACTGGAAACAGAGGGACGTCAACCTGACGTTGAGTGGCATGGACAGTGAATGAGAGTGAGGGAGCGCCGGTATCGAGAAAGGCGGCTAACCAGCAAAATAAAAAGGTGTTTTCTGATTGTTTCACGGTGATTATGTTCAGTACAAATAAACACACACACTACTGCACAACCCTGCAACGATTTGGTCTAAATATGGCCCTAGATGTGATCTGCAACACACTGCACAGCCGAGTCTAGACGTGTCAAATTCAAAGGCCCGCGGGCCGAATCTGGGATAATTTCATACTGCCTACAAGATAATTATATACATCTGCAGGTAAATCGCACTCCCACTGCTCGTACTACAAATCCCACAATGCGCTGCAACAACCGCCACACAGGTCAAGATACTGGCGTTGTACACTAATCAGCGGTCACAACAACAGCGACATTAAAGATGTCCAAACGAAAAGTTGACTTTGAGAGCAGGGACTTTCAAAGCAGGTGGGAGGATACAGGGCACACAGGCTTACCAACACAGGAGCTAATGTGTCCGTGCTATGATGTGCTAATGGAGGAAGGATACTGGGACTTTACTGCCTTGCTGGATATATTCCGCCCTGCCACCTGTATCGGCACTGAATGGGGGCAATGAATGTTACACTTCCCCTGCATAATCCTCCATGAACACAAGGCGTACTGTGCGGGATCATAAATCAATGTCAGCGTTGGGGTTATTTGAAGCTTCCCTTTACGTAAAAAAGTGTAACTCTGAACCCTTTAGTTCAGGAAGCAATGTAAAAGCAGCGTGTCGTTCTAACTGTAACGTCCCGACTGCATCAGATCTGAGCGCATTAGACAAAAAAAGCAAATGGCTTCTCGTTTGATGGAAGCACTTTCCAACTCTAATGTACATAATGTGTGAATTTCCTCAGTTTGAGTGGTTCCTCTTGGGTGACGGAAGTGTGTGTGTGTGTGTGTGTGCGTGTGTGTGTGTAAGTGCCTTTGAAGCGGCCCGCTCGGCCTCAAGCTGCTGATGGAAAACCTCTCATGTGTCGAAATGACCGCATCACCTCTCGCTGCCCACACACACACTCACACACACACACACGCACGCATTCCCTTGCGCCTTACCGCTCCCACAAAGCCACAATGCATCTTGGGAACCATTAAGGAAACCAGAGACCACCGCAGTGGGCAAAGGACACAAACAGAGGGAGAGAGGAGGAGGGCGAGAGAGATAGAGATGGATGATAGAGAGGGAGAGAGAGAGAGAGAGAGAGAGAGAGGAGGTGAAACAGAGGCAGGCTTCAGGAGAGCGATCATTTCTCTGTATTGCTTCATTATGATTGTGATGTACATATTGTAATGTATGGAAACCACTGTGGTAGTATGGCTAGAGGTTAGACTGAGGCCAGTACTGTCCTTTAATGAGGCTACAAGTCTGTTAGCAGCTCCTACTGGCTGCAAAAGTCACTACACCTCCAAGTACGACATTTGTTTACAGCTACTTTTTGTCATTTGTATTAATAAGATTGAAGTTTTTAGTAGAAGTAGGATGTTTCGCGTGTACAAGCAGGAGTCCTGAGCGAAAGGTGACACTAAAAGGAAAGGTCAACGGGTC
Organism: Protonibea diacanthus; assembly: GCA_028641955.1. Taxonomy (NCBI): domain Eukaryota; kingdom Metazoa; phylum Chordata; class Actinopteri; family Sciaenidae; genus Protonibea; species Protonibea diacanthus. Next base: position 11,835,751 of record CM053999.1, on the reverse strand, counting down.
ACCAAAATCATTGCGATTCATACTCCGGGGACCGTCTCAAGTTTCATGTCATCCAAAGAGTTTCCGCGCGCCGTCATGGTGAAAATAACGTTAGCGCGAGAGGAGGAACACTACGGGGGAAGTATTCAATAGCTGCGTTTGCAACATGATAGCAGATTTAAAACAGTCGCCAGAGTTGAACCTCAAGTTTGTGACGCCGATTTTCTGTCACGACACACATACATTTTATACTTCATACTTCTACTCTTTTTTTGGAGGTAAATATTGCAGTTTTTACTCCACAACATTAATCTGACAACTAGTAACTAAAGCTAGTTACTACGAGCTTAAAAATAAAGGCTCGAGTTGGCGGTTCTTCACAGGGGAACCTTTTTCGGTTCTGCAACAAATGTTTTATCTGTCAGTTCAGTTATCAAGTTCTTTAAAGAACTTTTGTTTTTGATAAGTTGGGCATATAGCAGTAATTAGTTAAAGCCATACAGTACGTAGTTCAGGTTCACTGTCCAAAGGTATTCGACGTCAAACTGTCCTTTTGTTGGTTAAGTTTTTATCCAAACCAGGTCATATTCCTGCAAAGGGTGACTTAAAGAACCCCTTTCTGGGTTCAGTATTCCAAAGAACATATAAAAGGAAAATATTCTAATATCATTAAACATAAAAAGTTCTTCAAAGCACCAAAAGTTGTGCAATTGTGACATGTAGCTGTTTGGTTTATCTCTTTTTAGCTTAATGTCTTTGTTCGTTGCTTCCTTAAACAAAGTTGCAAATTTGGTATTTTCTGGTCGCGTGAAAAAGCGACGAGCGAGCACCAGAGACAAAAAGCGAGGGAAAAGAAACGAGAGGAGAGAGGAGGACGGAGGAGAAACGAAAGAGAAGAAAAGACACAGAAAAGAAAGGGAAAAAAAAGAGGGAGTAAGGAGAGCAGGGCTGTTGTGTGGTGAGAGTGATGCAGCGGGACAGCTCAGTGATCGCTGCCTGTGATGCTGCTGATATTGACACCATCTGAACCCAAGAGGCTGCACTTTAATGCTAACCACTGCACTCTGCTGGAGCATCAATCACACACACACGCGCGCGCACACACACACACACACACACACACACAGGTCAGTAATGAATCAACATTTGTTTAGCACAATGCTTAATGCAACATTATGTAACTTTTCTACCGTAAAATAACAGATTTTAAATAATGACGCTGCACCGATGTGGAATCAGATGAACGGTGTCTCTGTCATTTGTCGCTATGTAACTTTGTGCTGTGGGTGCAATCACCTGTGAGAACTATGTAACGCTTTAGTCACACACCACCAACTAATTGACAGATTTCGGTGAAACTGGATCACATTTTATTGAGAAAATGTTTTCTGGTTCTTCTGGAGTTTCCTGATGGACAGTGAAGTAACCTGCTGACAGCTGTAGCTGCTGTTAGCTGCTGTCAGCTGTCAGTTTGTTAGCAGGGCTCTACGCCCAGACCACCGGCATGAGGAGGTTTCACAGGAACGGGACGCAGAAGAACACTGCCGGTGTCATGCCAGAACCAACGGCAATGTAACCGGGCTCAGCAGCTTCTATGGACATAATGGCAGAGGTGATAAGACCAAAGAGGACATTGGCGGAGGAAGCTAAGAAGAGGACAGAAGAGTGACCGAGCAAGAAGCTGTCTGGGACTTTTGGGAGTTTTAGTGGTTGGTGAGAGCTTGGTGAAATAAAAGGCTAAAAGACAGACGCCGAGGTGGGCTGACTGCTGTTGGACTAGTCAGTAATATTATTATTATTATGATTAATATTGGGGACCTTGTTGATGTTTTGCTGTTAGCAAAGTTGTCGACTCGCTAGTTTTTAATTATAAGTAATGTAATCAGAACAAATACTTGAGTACAGCCTGAGGACGTGCAACACCATTCCCATTCTCTCTGGTTATCACATCTCCGTCTTCTGCCACTTTCTTGCTCCTCTTATCCTCCCTTTGCTTCCTCTCTCACCTCCTCCGTCCTCTCCTTTTTCCCTCCGCGCTTCTCGTTTCTTGTAATGCCTCATTTTCTCTCCTCCTATCCCGCTCGTGTCTATTTTTTCACCTCCCCTTACCCCTTCTTCTCATTCTCCACTTTCCCTCTCATTTTTCCTCCTCCTTTTCCCTCTGTCATCTTCGCTCTGACCTCACTCCCTTTTTTCGTTTGCTCTCCTCCTCCTCCTCCTCCTCCTCCTCCTCCTTCCCTCCTTTTGTCACCTCCCCTACATCATTTTCTCATCCTTTGTTCCACTCTCTTCTCTCCACCTCTGCTGCCGTTCTCTTTTTTTTCCCCCTCCTCCTCCTCTCTCTCCTCTCTGTGATGTGACCTGATCTCAGTGGATCGAGTGTCATTTCTCTGCTGTAATTAAAGTCCAGTTTACTGCAGTCCACTCTGGTGTCTGGTGACAAGAAGAGAGAGAGAAAGAGAGTTCACCTCCTTCTCTTCTACCCCCCCCCCTCCTTTTTTTCTTCCTTCACTTTCCCCTTTAAAGCTTTTCATTTTTTTCTGTTTTTCTCTGCCTTTGTTTCTGTTTCTTTATTGGAATTTTCCCTCCTGTGTTTTTCCTCTTGTAATTATAGATTTACTCCACATCTGTAATTAATCTTCCTACTCAAAACTGGAAGCTTGAAAAATGACAACAGGTGAGCTTCCTGGTACTATCTGAAGCTTCCTTCCATTCAGATAGTATGATAATATGTGCTGATTTCTGTGCGGCAAATCAGTGCACCCGACCAAAAAATAGTCCCAGCATGCAACTCCCCATGAACTCAATTTACAGATTAAATAGACAAGATATAATCTGTTAATATGCGACCTTCAGATGCGCAGCTTGATAGATTTTGTTACCTCCAGACACAGCCAGGCTAGCCGTTTCCCCCCACTTCCATGCTTTGTGCTAAGCTAAGCTAATTAACTTCCGGCTTCAGCTCAGTTAACAGGCAGACGTGAGAGTGTTTATCTTCTTTTCTAATGTACTGTAATCAAATAAGCATATTTTGCAAGTTATTGAACTAGTTATTGAAGCTGTCCATCTGTTCTTATGCCCTCAGATTTGTCTGGTAGGCTGCTCCAGCTGTCTGAGCTGCTCATCCAGACTTGATGTCCATCTAGCAAAGCCGTGGTAGATGATCTCTCACGCATGAACTAATCGTTCATTAATCTTTGTTCCAACAGTGTCAGAAGTCTTTAAAACTTGCATCTTATTTGTTATCATGGTTGGATTTGCCATATGCCATCTAATAATGAGGGAATTTGGGAAAGAAGTTTCAGTTTCAGACAGGAAGGAAGTATATTCTTGGGGGGCGTCACTGTTAGCCACCTCTCAGCGTGACATTCCGTTAACAGGGAAGGGAAGCGAAGCTCTCTCCAGTCACAGCTGATGCCATTGGGCTGTCCCTTGTTGCTGACGCTGCCTTTAAAATGACTAATCTGTAGAGTTGGGATTATAGATCTGGTCAGGCAAAGGCTTCCTCTGATAGGTCTAATTATAGTGGGTCGCCACGGCGATATGATAGCCAGGAAGTATCGTCTCCCCCTACCCTAGACTGAGCTGATCACATGGCCTGGTTTCACCTGAGGAAGGCAGATTGATGAACAGGTTCTAATTACATTCCACTCAGCACAGCTCTAATAAAGAGCAGAGGATTCAGTTTTTAAATTGTACACTGTATGTTACACTCTATATACTATGCTTGATGTTAAATGATACAATCTGGCTGCAGAAAGCGCAGATCTGTTTGGGAATACCACTTAATATCACAACAACAACTGAATTTATCGAGGCGATGATTACCAGATGTTGAGACTGTGCCGTGTGGAGTGCACTTATAAAAGACAGCCCCAAATAAAGGCTAAATTAAATTACCACAAATTAATTTGATAGAGGTAAAAGGCTTTGTTGAGCTCCATTAATTCATCCTGTGGAGGATCCCTGACACAAAATCTAATATTAGGAACTTTTTTTTTTGCATATTCTCAAATAAAACTGTGTTTTTTGCTAATTTTCTAAACACTACATGACGTACTGCAAACCTGGAGCCGATAACAGTTAACCAAATTGCTTGTTTTGGGCTCCATAGTGGTTTAATGCTTTAGTCCACATTGTGTTTGCAATTAGAATTCACTCATAATGTGCTCGCAGCAGGCTTATGATGCATTAAGACCACTCTAAGTGTTACCACAGTCTTCAGTCTGTGATTACTGATGGATTGTGCGTGTGTGTATATATATGTGTGTGTGTGAGTCCATTTCCAGAAAACAATACACTCACTCGCCTCAGCCCTTCTGTTAGACAACAATACACTTAAAGTCCCAGTCAGTCCGATGGAGGAGGGAGGAGACGCTGCTCCGCTTTAATGTCACTGTAAAGAGATCAAGGCTGCACGCACAGCGAGGGGAGACTGTGTGTGTTAGTGTGGAAGAATGAGGGGGAAGAAAGTGAAGGACGAATAGGGCAAGAGTGACAGAGAGAGAGAGAGAGAGTCCTCCAGTCTCCGAACGTCTTTTATACAATTAGAACTTACAGTAAGCCTTTATCAAAGAAACATACTGGAAATCATATTTCTATATTATTCATTTTTCAATTACTGATGGATGTTTTTCTGAAAAATAATCCCCCTCCCCCCTAATCTGTGTCAGAAAAATATCCATCTATTTTCCATCTGAAATCTGTAGCTCAGAAGTCTACCTGTTACCCCTCCTTCACTGCAGCGTATTCACTATTTTTTTACTTTATTTAATGCAAAATGTACAGCTGCACTAAATGATCTGTATTTGATATTTGATGTTAAACCAAATCTCTGTGCGTAATATGAAAGTCACACTCCTGTGCCAGACCGCTATGCAGCGTTTAATCAACTATCAGGCAAGCAGAGACAGAAAGACAACGTTATGTCGAAGTACTCCTACTCTAAAGACATTTCATCCAAGTAGTATTGCAAATAGTGTAAAAATGCATTTTAATTGATATACATTTTTTATTTTATCTGAGTAAATATTAAATTTTTAAAATAGGGTTCACAGAGCACAGTGCGGAAGCATGTAATTAAAAATAGCAGTGGTCCTGAAACAGAGCTTTGGGGTACTCCACAACAGTGAACCAACAATCTGTTGCGATACAATTTAGGATACAAAAGAAACTGCAATAAAAAGTTCAGCTGTGTAGGATGCAGTGGCATTTAGCAGCAGTGTTGTCACCGATTGCAACCCCTCACCTCATCCTCTCCTTCTGTTCAGTGGCCCCAGACACCAGCTGTGGCAGCAGCCTAGGGAAATGGATAAAGTTTTTGATAACCTGTGGTGAATGTTTAATGAAACAACTGCAGCCATGAATGCACTTTTTAAGACTTTTTAAACACTGGTGTCCCATCGCACCTAAAACAGCCAACACTGCCTGTTACTGCTGTAAACTGCACAGAGAGAGAAAAAGAAGGATCTGGATTCAGGAAGTTCTCTTTAAAGTGTGAGGAGTTAAGAGAATCCAGCTCTCTGTTCAGAGAGTTGTTGTCTATTGAAGACAGATTTTATTCATACTTTCCTATGAGACCAAGCGGCAACCTCTGTGGCTGTGAAATGCAGAAGTGCCAAAGCTGCAGTTCCTCAAATGTCCACATGAGGCTGGCTCCAGAAGTGAGTCAGTCTCCATAAGTCCCCATGTTAAAATGTCCAACTTCACAGCAGAACTAAACATGTTTACAGCCTGGTACAAAAAACAGTTTTGGTCTCTATAGCTAATTTCCTCGTTCATGACAACTGTACTGAGGGTGAATTTATATACAACTCACCTGTTCACATTATATTAAGGCTTACAGTTTAAGAATTAAGAGCATGGTTGCTTTGATTGGCAGGTGGGTGCTGTAACAGGTGGCTCCATTCAGCCTGCCTCAGTTCCATCCACACTCCACCTCTTAGCCCATTTTTGCTTTAGCCTCGAGACATTCTAGTGATACCGGTATAAACAGTTTTTAGAGAAAAATGTGTCTTAGCATGTAGCATGTAATATGCTTAAAGATCCATTAGGGACTAGCAGCTGCCTGATGGAGCCCCTGGGATTTAAACATTTCTGCTTTTGGTGACTCATGATGGAAAAATCATTACATAAATAGACCCCCACCCTCCCCACAGATCATTCTGCTACAGATTATTACGTATTGTATTATTATTTGGGGGAATTAAGGGTCACAAGGTCACCATCCTTCAGCTCAGTATCCAGAGTGTGCACACGAGTGACCACAGTTGGCAGCTCATGTGACACAAGACACTAAAAACATCGGGCCGAATAGCAAACACAATACAAAAAAGTGCTTATTTAAGACACACCTTTTTTTGTCAGGTATTGATTGTCGTGTATGTCTGTTTTTGGGAAGCAGGTACACCTTTTTTTGACCTGTAACATTACTGTTATTGGGGGTTGTTTAAGGGAAAGGGCTCCATGGGGAACAGAAGAACTGAACGCTGTATGATAATATCAGTTTCAGCTGGAGGGAAACATGAGCAGAAATCTTTAAGAGACAGAGAGGGTCCACATAGATCTCCAGGGCCGCTTCTCAACCATTTCTGGACGGCCGTGATACACTACGCTCGGCTCAGCGCTCCGCGCGGCTTGTTTATTCAGTCAATCCCTGGTGAGTATTACAATCTGTGTGTAACAACATTTGTGTGCATGAGTGTGTGTGTGTGTGTGTGTGTGTGTGTGTGCTAATAAAGGCTTGTGTTGCACAGATGCTGATATTTAAGAAAAACACAAGTCTTTAATTAATCCTGGGTGCACGGGCGGCCGACACATACACACCTGTTCTGACCTGCTGCCTCGCTCGGCTGCAGCATCAGTGCTCAACGCGTTTTAGTTTCCTTTGCTGCCTCCGACACCCACCTGCAGCTCATCCAGTTTAACTCTGATCACGCTAAGCTCAAGTATGCTACTAAACGTTTCCCTGACGAGACACACACCTTTATAGTCTTGTTCTGTTTGTGGCCCTGGAGGCCCCAGACCCTCCTTAAATATGGCTGACTTTAACCTGCTTCACTAGAAAGGACCAACATATTTATTTTCAAGGTTTCAGAAGCATTTAAAGGTTTAATGGAAGTGTGTAAATTTGCGTTAAGGACGAGTGAATGGATGTAGGTGCTGAGGGGAGAACGTGGAGGAAGGGTGTCAGCCTGGCAAAGGGAGACTCAGAGTGGGGGGGGGGGGAAATCCAAATAAAAGTGCACACACACACACACATACACTTAAGGCAGTGGGTTGCTCTGCCACGTAGCATCCGACTAGCTCAGCGGTGGTTTAGGACAGGTCGGCTGCTGTTGGGTGAACTTAAGTTACAAACAGCTCAGGTCAAACACAGTTTATATGTTTTCAGGTGGTGCAGTGGTGGGTGCAGACCCAAGGATGGATGATCCGTTTTTGACTTTGATTTGAACAAATATTAACACAAAACGCGACCATAGGTTCATACAAACATTGAAGAGCTGACCGTAAAACACATAAAAATAATAATAATTTATTTGCACACATCCATGGCACAAAGTTTTGACATTATTGAGATATTTTAAAATATGATGCATTGTTATAGATTCATTTAAATGTTATAGATACCTATCAATGTATAAAGTGGTTAAACAGTGCCCGCATCATCAAAAGCTGATAGTAATAAAACATAATGTAAGAGTTCTGCAGAATGAACGCATCAACTTTTCATATTTTAAGTGCACTCTCTGTCTTTGTGTTTAATGCAGGAGTCCTTCAGGTCACGGGGTATTTGAACTGAATTCATCTGTATCTAGAAGTAATAGAGGAGCTCAGTATATCAGCCAAAGGTATGAATACTTCTTCCAAGTCTAAACTGTGCCTAACTCAGTGTCTTGAAGAGAACCATTAGCCCAAGACACCAAAACAAATATGATAGATGGATCAAAGATTTCTGCACAATTTTGCATCCCTGAGTTTAAAGACTTGAGGTATGACATCCTCTCCATTAGCTGTCCTCCTGATGCAGTATTGAACATTTAGCTCTTTTGTTTCATTCCGCAGACTCTCAAACGCGAAAAATCTGTCCTTCACGATTACTTTATTTCATCTTTGCATTGTCCGGGCGAACCAGTACATCTGTGTGTGTGTGTGTGTGTGTGTGTGTGTGTGTGTTTCTCCTCCTCTCGCCGGGCGCTCAGCTCTCCTGTTGCTGTTTTGGCATCTGGCTGCTGTTATTTGTTTGTGTTTGCCCGAAGTCGGTTCCGCTGGGCCGCTTTTCCTCCAGCGTGTCACGACCAAACGTCTAACCGAGAGCTAACGGGAGGCCTCATGGGGTCTGTGAGTGCACGTGTGTGTGTGTGTGTGTGTGTGTGTGTGTGTGTGTGAGAGAGAGAGAGAGAGAGAGAGAGAGAGAGAGAGAGAGAGAGAGAGGGAGAGAGAGCATTATGTCTTTTAACATTGTGTGTGTGTTTATCTTTAAAACCAGAGGGATTGTGTGTGTGCACAAGTTTTGTCAGTATTTAATTTTGTGCTTGTATGTATGCAAGTGTGTGTGTGTGTGTGTGTGTGTGTGTTGGAACACAGGTTCCCCAGGGTCAAAGTGAAGGGCTTAATGCAGTAAAAGTACAGTGTACTGTGGCAGGTAAATAAATACACAAACACACACACACACACACACACACACACATACACACACACACACTAGGCCCTGTCTACGAACTACCCGGGTGAAACCAAACCAGTGTGGGCTAAGAGGAGGTGTGAGCTGTGTGTGTGTTGGGAGGCCAACAGAACATACACTCAGACTCTGATAGGAGGCTGTACAGTATAAGTGAAGGTAATTAGAGTCCAGTCTGTTATTTAGTGATGTGGTAACACATAACACATCACATCCAACCCGAGCTTCTAAAAACAAAAGTTTAGTCAGCTGGCACATGAACGTGTCTCTGAACAAAAAAAGTTCTGGAACATTTTCTCTGCAGTCAAAGATATTTGATATATTGATTATACTGATTTCTTGTCAATAGACGCTATGTACAGACGATGGGCGTATAAAGAAATCAGGACACTGTTCATTCTTAAGCAAGCTGCTCAGTGGTGAATGAAGCTAAAACATTTGATTTCAGGGTGTAAAATTAGCTGGATCTTCCACACATGCTTCCGCATTCCGTGATCCATAGAGCAAGCGCACTAGAGGCTTCCGCCAGCCAAGTTGCTAACTTCCTGTTTAGCTTTCTGGCAACTTGAATTGGGATGAAATGATTTCATCTTCCAAATGTGATCAGACCTAACGCACCATTTTCACAATGTAAGTTCATGGGAAAAGGTCCTTCGTTAGCGTTTGCTCGTCTTGTCTTGTTCTGTGTCTGTTTGTTTCGTCTCCCTCCGTCTGTGCAGGCTGGGCGTGGCTGACCTGCCGCTCCTCCGTTGATCCACACCTGCAACTCGTCTCCTCCTCAACCTCCTGCACTATATAACTCTGGTTCATCCTTCCAGACTCTGCCAATTCATTGTTGTACCTTTGCGGTACTTCCCAGCTCAGAGAACTATTTTTGGATGAGACTTTTGGTCTTTGGTATTTGCCATGCCATGCCACACTCAGTCCGACTTTTTGTGTTGTTGTTGTTCTCCAGAGTTCACCCTCCTGTCCTTAATATCTTCCCTGGACCTCACCGTCACTCAAAAAAATAAACCTTCTAAGCCTACACCTGTCTGTTGCCTGCATTGTGGGTCCAGCACTCCGTCTAAGCTCAAGCTTAACAAGCATAAAAACTGGCTTGGGCACTCGTCTTGGGCACTTGGTGTAGACCCAAACCAACAATGTGTCCATCCATCTCTCAAAACTATTTGACTTCCTGGTTGTTGCTTTTAGCCCCCAGCCCATTGGTTGTGTTGAATTTAGCTGATCTTCACTAGATCATTTTTTTTATATATAATACTGAGTTTTTTTTCTCCATGTGTGTGTCACTGGTGTCACTGTGCGCTATTTTAAACACACATAGAGTTTAAATGAGTATTAGTACACACTGTGATCACACTGGGTCTAGGTGCCTCCAACAGTTTATTACAAATAAATCAACAGCTCACACACACACACACACACACACACACATTTATCAGCTAAAGACAGACACAATTTTTAACAACTCATTTATTCAAAAACTTTAAACAGTGAAGAGTGAACGCAGCTCAAGCAGTAAAACACTGACTGCAGTAACTGTGTGTGTGTGTGTGTGCGCGTGTGTGACACTCGCCCACAGTAACAGTGATTTCCTGTCAGCCTGCAGCATCACAACAGGATGAATCCTTGTTACTGACAGCGACACGTCACTATCATTTACAGTAACTGTTTGTCTGTCTGTCTGTCTGTCTGTCTGCTGACTGACAGCTACTCCAACCAGCTTCACAGCTTTGCTGAGAGATGACACCGACCTGCACAGAAACAGAGAGAGAGAGAGAGAGAGAAGTAAATGGATGCTTTGTTTTCAGTCAATACTGTAAAAACACAGGAAAAAGCACAAAAAAGACACAAAGGAAGAGAAATATAGTGAAAAATAAGAACTGAATGGCGGGAAATATATATTACATAAGTCCAATGTGTTACTGATAAAGTCTCCTGAAAGTCAAGGTTAAGTCAAAAGGTTTCTCTAGATAAGAACATACGGAGAACACAGTGATGAGAAGAAGAGAACAAACACTGAAGAGACTGCAGGACGCATGAAGAAAAAATGTTTAGTCAGTATGCAACATTTTTATTCAAACCTGAACAAAACAAATTTTTGTCTGTTTGTTGGAGTACTGTTTCAAGAAAACTGCAAATTACCATCAAACGAGACAGTTTGTGTAAAACATGGCATGGTCAAGAAATTCATTTACACTTCAGTTATTGTGCAGATTAAACACTGGGGTGTGTTAATCAGTCACTTTTTTTGTCTGAAGGTAGCTAGCTATCAGTCTGTGTGCTAAGCTAAGCTAACCAGCTGATGGTGGTAGCTTAACATACAAAGAAAAGAGTGGTATCAATCTTCTCATCTAAATTTCTAGCAGTAAGCGTGTTTCCTTTTTAGCCCTTTTTAGATTAGCATTGTTTTGGTTTTGGTTTCCAGCAGCCTCTGGTAGCTGTTTCCAGTAAAGAAGCTCTGATACATGCTAACTGACAAAGTTAGCAACTAGATGGTGAATCCTGTGTGAAGTGGTGGAGACCAAAACAAAGCTAACATCAGAGTGAATATCGGATATATATTCATCTATAAAGACTCCAAATGCATGTTCCTCTGTGTCTGCTGCAAGCTTATGCTCTAAAATTATTACTTGTATTTTTATTTGACATCAGTTGAATTGATCAATTCCCTGTCGATCAGGTGATTGATATGTAATCGTGAGACTCCCTCCTCTAATAAAAACATTAGTATTCCCTGTTGCCTGCAGCCTCATTAACAAAGCACAGGAACATGGTGACACTTAGTTTTAGTAGCTGCTGCACTCTTTTCATTTACACTCAATCAACTGTATTGATCTGAGAACCCTGATTCACCATCTACAGCTACAGAATCGCATTCTGTGCATATTCACACACACACACACACACACACACACACACACGACAGAAAACAAAGGGATAAAAAAGAGGGAAAAGATCTGAAAGAGCAGGAGAAACTCAATCCATCCGTCACCTTTGAGAGCGAGTGACCTCTTTGTGTGTGTGTGTGTGTGTGTGTGAGTCTCCCCTGGTGGCTGCTTGTGTCAAGGGAAGGGAAACTTAAATCAGCAATTAAGGTAAATAATTAACGAGCTTAACAATGTATTATTAATGAGACTGACGGCCTAATTGCCCTCCGCTTAAAGCGGACAGATAACACCTGAAGATAGATAGAGATAGATAGAGAGAGCAGGGGCAGAGGTAAAGACAGAGAGAGGGGGGAGAGGAGGAGGGTGGAGAAGACAAGCGAAAAGGAGAATGGAAAGTGGAAAAAAGGAGATAATGAGCAAGGGAAGGAGGATCTGGGATTAAAAAAAAGGAGGGAAATCCCAATGAAGGCAGAGAAAGATAGAAGACAGAAAAGAAATTGCAGTGTGGGGGAGAAAGAGGACGTTTTAAAGGCAAGTTAGCCTTTAGTAGCAGAGTTTCTCAACAAATGCTGGACAGATTGCAATGATAATCGGTGTTCATGGTCCCCAGAGGATGATTCTTTATCTTTGCTTTATCTTTTTCTGACTTTCTCATCTTTAGTATCTCATAACTCGATGGTCAAATTTTAAGAAAGCCTGGATATTCATTCTCCCCAGAGGATGAATTATCTGTCCTTTCAGGAAAAACCTTACATTTTTAACAAAAAATAACCAAATTATCACTATGTTGTTGGTTTGAAACGTGTTTCACTTTCTTTCTGATAGTGACTTAAGAATGTCATCAATCTTGTGTCTGTATGTCAGGACACGGTTGGCCTAGCTTAGCATAAGACATAAAAAACAGCTAGCAGGCTCTGTCCTAAGTTCTGTACTACACAAACAGTAACTGCTGTGAAGTGAAGTGCAGAAGGGCCAAAAACTGCAGTTCCTCAAACGTCCACTTGAGGCTAGCTCCAGAAATGAGTCAGTCTCCATAAGTCCCAATGTTCAAATGTCCAACTTCACAGCAGAAATAAACATGTTTACAACCTGGTACAAAAAACAGTTTTGGTCTCTATAGCTAATTTCCCGTTCATGACAACTGTACTGAGGGTGACGTTATATAGAACTCACCTGTTCAAATTATATTAAGGCTTAAAGTTATGCAGAATTAAGAGAATGGACGCTTTGACTGACAGGTGGGTGCCGTTACAGATTGCTTGTTTGAGCACATCTCAGCTACACCAATGAGTCAGGAGGCGACAGAGGCAGCCAGAGCCACCACACTGACCTTCAAACAGGTCTTCAGAAACCCGTAAGTGATGTCATGCATACAACATCCATATTTATGTCTACAATCCTACCAGCACCTTTAAAGCTCACTGATTAACATGTTATATTTGATTTGTTTAATTTATACACAAACAGAAATGTATAAAACATTATACCTTGTAATAAAATCTGAAATATTAAAATCTGAAGAATCAATAAAGAAAAAGTGGCAAATACTGAATGTGTGTGTGTGTGTCTCTCTCTCTCTGTCTCTCTACACTGTTCTTCTTCTCCACTTAGTGTGTATCGAGTTGCCCAGACAGAGGCCCGTTAATTGCAGGCAGATTGTGCGTACGAGCTAGCATCAGGCCTTTTAGCAGTATCTAGACACTATTGGATTGAGATCAAGTTGACTGCATTAACACCTAGTAACATCTCTACGCAGCAAAACACACGGCTGTATCAGAGTTAGCGGGTCGGGACAGAGCTGCTGAGCACGCTGTGTGTGTGACTGACTGGAGGGCTGATAATCTGTTTACAGTCAAACACATCACTGTGTTAGTCCCAGCTGTAAGCGGCAGAATCGCAGGTTAAACCAATCAATGACTTCAGTTGTAACAACTTAAAACCAATGTCAGGTGGTTTATGTGAATCCAGTTAAATGTACATCTCCTAATTTTGTGATGGAACCACTTCTGAAACCAGCTCTCTTCACGGTTCAGCATTAGCATTAGCATTAGCTGTGAGGAAGTACGTGAGATTTGGTGCCCACTATTGGGCAGTTATGGAGGAAGTACAGACCCTTTTCTTACGTAAAAGTAGCATCGGCACACCGTGAAAAACTTCTATGAGCCCCAATGACTGCTGGACTGGAGGTTTTTCCTTGCCTCTGTCACCAAGTGCTTGCTCATGGTGGGAATTGTTATGTACATAAAATTGAATTGACTTGGATATACTGGGGTTTGAATGTGTAATGCAATATAGGTGAGTTGTAGCTTTAAATGCTGAAATATGTAAAGTTATTGCACAAAATAGTTAGTATTATACCTTACTGAATATCTTTCTCTGACAAAGCTACAGGAATGATCAAAGCTAGGTTTTTGGTCAGTCAAGTGAGATCAGAAATACAAAGCCAGACTCTGGATCACTCACCTTCACATGTCGATCTGCTGAAGTGAAGTGTTGGAGAGGAATGAGCGCTGGTGTCTCAGCTGGGTCTTGATAACCAGGGAGAGGTAACCTCTGGACTTGAGTCAAGCCTGTGGACTTTGAAGAAAAGCGTCTAATCTTTACGACTGAGGGCCGAGTGGAGACATGATCAGAGATAGACAGAGATATGAGGAGGTGTCGTAAGAGCTGAGAGATATACTGCAGCTTTATCATCACTGTACTGCTCATAGTACCAATACACAAAATGTGTGTGATGGCCACATACTGTAACGCATATTTTACTTTTATTTCACCAAGCTCTCGCCAACCACTAAAAGTCAGATTTACTCTTGTCCGACAGCTTCTTGCTTCCTCACTCTTTCCTTTTCTCTTCTTAGCTTCTTCTGTCAATGTCCTCTTTGCTGTTTTTACCTCTGCCATTATCTCCATGGAGGCTGCTGGGCCTGGTTACATTTCCTGTTTGCCCAGCTCCGGTTCTGGCATGACACAGACTCCTCTCTACATATTCCCTGCACCCCGGGCCTGTAAACTCCTCCTCAGGACCAAACTCCCCCGGTGTTCTGAGCTCACAGTCCAGACAGCCCTAGCTAACAGCATCAACCTGTTATTTAATGATAGAAAAGGTACGTATTTTTGTTGCATTAAATCAATGTGGTCAAAGCCTGACTGCAGATTTGTTTTACATTTACAAGGTCTGTAATCAGATCAAGGTGTGTAAGTGATATTTCTCATGTTTTTAAAATAGCATTCACACAGCCTTTATTGAAGCTTTTTATATTTCCATAGTGTGAAATTACAAGAAAGAAACATAAAAGCCATAAAAAGGGTGCCCTTCCAGTGGAGAAAACTTGACGCAGGTGCCCTTTAAGTGTAAAAAAAACTGGATGCAGAGACTTCTAGGGTGACCTTCAAGTAGAGAAAACCTGATACAGGGCCCTCTGGGGTGCTCTTCCAATAGAGAAAACTCGATGCAGGGTGCTTTAGAAGAAAATGTGATGAATTAGACTCACAGAGAAAACATGATGCAGTGTCATATGGGCACCACGTACCTCTAAATAGTTCAGAGCAACTGGTGACATGACATATTCTCTTATTCTCACTCAGTGCATGCTATTCTGATGAGTCTTATATTGCACACAGCATATAAAATATATTCCAATATATCATTTTGTTTTGTATGGTTCCAGGAGGAAAGTTGGCTGAGGACGAGCCAAACACACACAGTATAACTGAAGTCTCTCTCTCTCTCTGCATTAGCCATATAACTGATGCCACAACCATTATGTGGTCTGTGGGTTGCTCTCTCTTTCTCCACCTCTCCATTTTTTTTCCCTGCTGCTCTCCGTCTCTGTCTCTCTCTCTTGGTTTGTCAGGACACAGGGAGTTGTGGTCAGAGGGAATTGTGGGAGGAAGAGAAATAAACACCACATCCCGATGAGGGTAATGTCAAATCTGCCTCATTATCAACATAAACCCTCTTTTCATATGTTTATGCGTGTGTGTTTTCTCTCTCTCTCTCTCTCTCTCTCTCTCTCTCTCTCTCTCTCTCTCTCTCTTGCACACACACACACACACACACACCATCTACCACTCATTTGGTGTATTTAATTGAAGTCTGTATTCATGACACATCAAATGCTTTTGTATAAGTATTAACTCAACACATAACAAAATAATGACACATTCTGACTAAATTACTCTGAAAATCAAAGGGCTCCAGCTTCTGTTTTAGCTTTTGCTATGCAGTTTGCTGAGCTCATTCATGCTCCCCAGATGATGGATGAACCGCTTCAGCTTCGGACAGTCCGGACACTTTCTTCCAGCTTCATGCACACGCACGAGCAAACTATGAACTTTGAACAAAATATATCAAATAATCTGATTTAGCATTCTTGCTCCCAAGAGGAAGAACACTTATGGTAGTGGGTTGGGTTTGAGTTTTAATATAGCTTTTTAATGCATAGTAAAATCATCAAACACAAATTAGATAGCAAAACAAAATGAATAAATACTTTAAAAACAACACAGTTCATGGAATCTTTTGTTGTCTTTTGTAACCTGTTTAAACCCGTTATGGTCTAGGACTTATGGGAAATGGTGTTCGTCAAAGGCCGCTAGAAACAGAAATTGAAGAAACAACTATTTGAATTGTGAACCACATGACATATTGGTACCTACGGAGGATGACTTAATCTGAGGCCAACCTCAAGTGGACGTTTGAGGAACTGCCGTTTTTGGCACCTCCGCATTGGCTTCACTTCTCAGACATGTAGGTTGCCGCTTGATCCCAATGCAGATATACCTCAACCCTACAACCCTAATGCATTAAAATATAGAGATTTTTCTGCGAAATTGTTGCTGTAAATGATGTACGATTGACTGATTAAAACAGTAAACCTTTAAATAGCTGACTAGCATGTTCCCTGTGTTTTAGGACAGCAATAATGACACTACCACCCTGCTGTTAATAGTTGCTCAGCCGTGCGGAATCAAAACACTTCAGCAGAATATGTTCAGATTAAGTGGATTCCCAAAGCCGACCAGTGTAGTATTGATCAGTTCTACAACAAATATGTAATCAGACGCTCTTTTCAATAGAAGTCCAGTCTAACTCTGCTTTATTGTGGCTTTGCCTGTGCCATGTCTTCTGTCTGCTGCTTTCGAGAAAGCAGACAGAGAAATATGAGACTTTTTAGTTTTCCTCCCTGGTGTCTCGAAGCACTTTTGCAGTTTACAGTTACAGTCAACTTCTAACAAGGCAATTAAAACAGGAGCTGGCAGACACACAGAAACCTGCCTCTCTCTCTCTCTCTCTCTCACACACACACACACACTTTCCACTCTAGGTCTTGTTTTAAATGGGAGTTGGCAAACATACGGACATCCCTCTCTCTCTCTCTCTCTCTCTCTCTCTCTTTCTCTCTCAGTCTTCTTCTATCTCGCACACCCTCAATCTCTCTCAATTACTTCTCCTCTCCTGCCATCTCTCTTTTCTCTCTTCTGTCTCCCCATTTTCATCCCCCCCTCAACCCTCCTGCCAATGCCAATGCCTAATGGCTTTGAGCAAGGCAGCCCCCTCTCCCCCAACCCCCTCCCTCCCGCCTCCATCTGAGAGAGATTCAATTGGATTGGAAGCCAATCAATCACGGCGAGTATCGAGCCGTGATTGGATTTGGCCGCGGCTGACGGGGGAGAGGTGGGTGGGCGGAGGGGGGGTGGTGGTTTGATTTTAGCTCTGCTCCAATGAAGGTAGATCTGACGTATTATTGCTATGGACGTACGGACAGGACGCACTGTGTGTGTGTGTGTGTGTGTAGGTGGTAGGGTGGATGGTGTGTGTGATTGTGGTTGACATGTGTCATGGTTTGAGGTTTTGAAGCAGTGCCAGCTCTGACTGATGTCTGCGAGAGGTCCACTGCTGGCTATCTGTCATATAGAGATGTACTGAGTCTCATGTTACATTTCACATTTCAGACATTAAGCTAATGTGATCAGGAGGGAGTGTGACCGCAGAATGAGCGGCATTTTCTGTATTACAGGCATTTCAAGAGAACTGTGCAAGAGTTTGAAAAATCAAAGGAGCTTGGAAATAAATTAAAACCCAGCACAGGTAGCTCCTCGTCACCTCGAGTTACCGAAATCTACCCTCCTCTCAAAGGAAGAAGAAGAACTTGTTGGAATAGGCAGACATGTTGGTTTATGGTTTTTCATGCTGCCTCGCCGTCACACTGTCATTCTTTATTTGGACACTTGAATAGGAGCCATCGTCACTACCTGTTCCATTAACATGTCCATATACACTATATGGACAAAAGCATTCTGACGCCTGATGATTATACCAACAGGGACATTGAAGGACTGGCTCGCAATCTCAGTTCCAGATCATCCCCAAGGTGCTCGACGGGGTTGAGGTCAGGGCTCTATGCAGGCCAGTCAAGTTCTTCCACACCAAACTCATCAAACCATGTCTTTATGGACCTTGCTTTGTGTGCTAGGGCACAGTCACGTTGGAACAGAAAAGGGCCTTTACCAAACTGTTGCCACAACGTTGGAAGCATAGCATTGTATATGCATATGTTCTGTGAAGTCACTAGTGTAGAGCAGTGTTTCTCAAACAGGGTCATTAGTCTAATGCAAATGCCTTTGTCACTAAATAGAAAGGAAGGCCAAGACAGTAGCAAAGGCTAAAAGGCCACACATCATATTAGCAGTGTTAGTTCTTGGGTAGCATGAGATATTCTTCTGGAAAAAGGTTGTTGGTGTAGGGACTGGGAATGAGTAGGGAATGAGCGTGTCTGTACTATAAAGGCTCAGATGTGCACCAGAGATATAGCAGATGCAGGAATGGTAGAATGCCATTTATTAACAAAAACAATCTTGAAACAAGGGCAAAAATCTTGGAAACTTAACAAAACCAAAATTATAGCAACTCTTCTCCTCCACCCTGCACTACACCAGTGAATTTTATCCTCTGAGCTTCGAACCTACCACCACCAATCAAACATGGATGTAAGATTTGTCAGTTACTGCAGGTATCACAGTTCACTTTTGGGCACAAATACAGTCTGATGAGTGCACGGCTAAAACAACATATCTAGACCGTTTCACAGCAGCCATTTGACGTATTTCACTGTCACCGATTGAGCAGCTGATCTACTCCAACATGTCAGGCAGAACGTCACACACATGATGGGCTGGACCCACTTTAGCAGATGAAACAACAATAAAATGTGTTATTTAAATACTTTTATTGATGATTTATCCAATAACTGAAACATTGGACTTACAAACATTGAATTAAGCAGACACAAAAAAAAAACACTTAATGTTGGGGGCAGGGCCTAGAGAAAAGGGAGTAGTTAAGATATTTAACCCAAAACCTGGGCATTATGAACGTCTGAACAATATTTTGTGCCAATCCACCGAGTGGATCTCAAAGCACCTCGAACAAGTCTCGGCAGGACTCGAGAGTAAATCAATCATGTGTGCTTCAAGGAAATCCAACCAAGACACAAGGACAAGGCGACAGGGTCCTGCAGCCTCTGATTATATCTGGTTGCTGGTTTGGTATTTTGATGAGCACTGAAAAAATGTCTTTAGTGACAGGTCCACTGTAATCTGACATGGCCATGTAATCATTCTACACAGGGGGTCCCGTCTTCATGATGTGGCCCCGGTCTCTAAATACACTAGGGCCACCTCTGAGTCTGAGTCGACATCAGTCATCTGTCTCTCTCTCTCTCTCTCTCTCTCTCTGTCTGCCTGCATCCTTTCCTTCTGTCTCTCTGTCACTGCGTGGATGTCTGCAAACTGAGATTAATCCTCCGTATAAAAACTCTGAGAAATGACAACACGCACACACACACACACATATGAGACTCCTCGCCAGGGGATATGAGTGATAGCTGCATTAGGTCTGTGGAGAACCTCCTCTCTGACAGTTATGATGCTAAAGAATCTCTCTCTCACACACACACACGTGCACACACACACACATACACACACACACACACACACACATGCATGCATGCAAGAATCCAGAGCTTCACTCTATGAAAGGTGGAAAGTTTAGAAAAATTTAAAAAATATGGGTTTTAAGATCATATTTTTTCACAGGAGCCATGTTATACACTCAAACACACACACACACACACACACACACACACACACACACATTCTAGCGGTTCTGACACCAGTGGCAAGCTGTAGCCACAGATAATGCTGTAAGGAGCTGGTCAATACTAATTCACTAACCCTAACATGCTTAGCACTGACCAGTCACTCTGCATGTGTGTGTGTGTGTGTGTGTGTGTATGTAAGTGAAAGAGAGGAAGGAGTGTGTTTGCATGTTTTCCTTTACAGTGTAAGTGAATGTGTATGTGACAAAGTGTGAGTCTGTGTGTGTGTGTGCGTGAGTCTAACAACCTGTCTGTGTCCACTCTGTGTGTGTGGGTGTGTGTGTGTGTAACCCATTTAGTGCTCCCCATACATATTTCTTAGCTGTAACATGAGCTGTAGACCAGATCAATAGAAATGTTTCTTTGTTAATGAAGATGTGTGTGTATGTCGTGTGTGTGTGTGTGTGTGTGTGTGTGTGTGCGTGTGTCTGTGCGTGTGTCTGTGTGTGTTGGGGGTGTGGAGAATGGGGGGCACTTAAGCTGACCACTGCATCTGACCACAGTGGTCAGTCAGTGGACGATTTATACAAGCCACAAAAATTCACCACCAACACACACACGCACACACACACACACACACACACACACACAGGCATGCCTGTGTTGTCATTTCAGGTCAAGGGCATCTACCTGCAGTCCAGTCCTTCACTAATATTCTACTTGTATACTAACAACAGTACACAAACGCAATATAAAGTAGGAAATAATAATGTGTCTTTATCTTTGATTTTTTTGACATTTGAGGTCAAATTCTTAAAATAAGTTTGAGGGAAAATAGACCTTTTTATTTATTTATCACGTTGGATATAAATGTTGAACGCAGCACAATAACAGTATTGAAGACGTAAGTGTCTATAGTTAGGTCAAAGTATCACATTTTCAAGTAAAGTACAAGCAGGTTTTGGTTGCAGTGTTGTAGTCCTCGAGATCATGAGGCCATCAGAAAGTGGTCTTGAGATCACTTCCTCAGTCTTATCTCGGAATCTTTATAAAGTGGATACAGAATTTTATTTCAAGAC
The DNA here is from genome assembly GCA_028641955.1 of Protonibea diacanthus. NCBI lineage: Eukaryota > Metazoa > Chordata > Actinopteri > Sciaenidae > Protonibea > Protonibea diacanthus. The sequence goes on along the minus strand of CM053999.1, from coordinate 11,815,023 downwards.
CACAACTCTCTAACCACTATCAGACTAAATTGTCTGATTCATTTATTATCTTCTTCACTGTGGATGTAAATATGTGCTTCCAATGCGACCAATAACATGACTTATTTTGATTTTGAAATGTTTTGTCTTTGTTTTCTTTTGTAACATAATTTACTTCTTTTGCCAGCAGTAAATCAAGCCTCACCCAAAGACATTTGTCAAATCTTAGCTACCGAAGTGGGCTACATACTGTCTGGTCTTAGTCTTGTCTCAGCCACAACCAAGCAGGCACCCTCATGCCCGTGAAAGCGAAGCCTATGCAGAAGTGCCAAAAACTGCAGTTCCTCAAACGTCCACTCGAGGCTGGCTCCAGAAGTGAGTCAGTCTCCATAAGTCCCCATGTTCAAATGTCCAACTTCACAGCAGAAATAAACATGTTTACAGCCTGGTACAAAAAATTGTTTTGGTCTCTATAGCTAATTTCCTCGTTCATGACAACAGTACTGAGGGTGAATTTATATACAACTCACCTGTTCAAATGATATTAAGGCTTAAAGTTATGCAGGAGGTGAAAGGGCTGATGGGATGCCTATGTAACTTCCAAACAGCTTGATTTCCTTCCTCTATATCATCATCATATCTCTTATCGGCAGCCTGTGCAGCCTCATTAGCATATCTAATTCATACATCGCTCACATAAAGTGTTGAGTATGCATGAATCCTCAGGGTCAATATTTCATTTATCCTCCATTTGCACAATCAGATGTGCATGTGCAATGTGTGTGTGTGCTGTGTGTATGTATATGTAGGGGTGTGTGTGTGTGATAAGAGGACAGTTAATGATTAAAGTGTGATTAGATTTGGATCAGGAACACTGTGCATGTGTTACCTGCATCAGGTTGGAGTTCAAAGTGTAAAGGCCAATGTCAAATTATCTGCACCATAAATCTTGAACATGGCCACAGTTTTCATAAAGCAGTCATTGTTCCTTTCACAATAAGAGGCAGGGAAGCCCACACGGTGTTTGCACTGCCGTCTAAACGCGGAGGTGTAACAGATAAGGGCATCTCGTTCTGACGAACTGGAGCACAGTTTGCTTTATTGCCATCAGTCGAATATCATTTCAACTGACCCACTTTTGACTTTTATCTAAGATTTATCTAAGTGTTCCTTCACTGGGTTGAGCGTAGTCATCTACCTCTTAAGCTAAATCAACCATTAAAAGATGGATTGGCTGTAAAGGCTCAAACAGGCAAGGAACTGCAAAGTAGTGTTGGGAAGTTTGAGTCTTTTTACTGACTCTGGGACGGTAAATTGAACAGCCACTGTGTAATGCTGAAGCCCATCCAGGGTGAAGAGGTGGAGGTGGTGGAGGACTACGCGTAACAACGAGGCTGTCTAAAATCAAGTCAAGTGGGTTTTGTTGTCACGTTTCAACAATGTACACAACACTCAACGAAACATGACAGTGTTGCATGAAATATGAAGCAGTGCAGAAAGGACAACAACATGAAAGCGCACACAAATTGCACCACACAATAAATGATAAGATGATTTGACAAGAAACGACAGACAGACTCAGTGTCACAGATCTGGAGGTCTATGTGCCACATGTGGATACACACATTATGAGTATAATGGGTCTACAGCAAGGTACAGAGCAGGTTCTACTTCTTGAGGAAGCTCAGGTCATTTGACGTGCAGCAAGATGTTCTACTAGTCTGGTGTTGTCTGTCTGTCAGGGCTGTCTTCTTTGCAACCATCCCTTGGGGAAACAGCAACACTAATAAACTGAACAAACTCTCTAAGAAGTGTGGCTCTGTGCTGGGAACTGATCATCTGGAGCTCTGTAAACTTCTCAACATCATGGACATGAGTTCACATCCCTTGCACGACCTACTGATCGAACAGAGTAGATTCAGGTTCAAAATAACATTGAACTAGCGCGGGAGTGTTCGATTTCCGCCCATAAAATTGCCTTTATAGCCTGATATCTAGTTCTGGCATTACCTTCACCAGTGCCAGCAGCACCCCCTAGTTTCCAAAATACAATCCACCCCAAATTTTACTGCTAAAATTGAACTAAAAACTGCATCGTAGAAACAATCTGGTGTCAAAGATGCAGATATCCTGAAAATTGTTGAAAATTCGGCCAACAACCCAAAGAAAGCCCGAAAGAGCACTCACAAAGTCAGAGTGGCCAGCATCCTCCCCTCCTTCTCCTTCCCTCCATCCATCCATACTTCCCTTCCACTGACATGCATCACTGGTTGTAATGTGTATGTATGTGTGTGTGACAGTCTCCATTGATCCCCTGTCATCCTGATCACATTACAACCCCCCCTCGATTAGATCTACATTTTTAATTTTCCTCCGCAGATGACAAAAAAAAAAAAAAAAAAACACAAGAGGAGAAGGATGGAGCGGTGGAGGAATGAGAGGAGAATTCTAGATGTGGATGAATATAGAGACCTGGGGGGGTCAGGAGGGGTCAGCTGGGTGGGAGGGAGATGGAGGGGCAGAGGCAGATAGTATGAATACACAGTCTGTACTAACATTGGCTGACTTTAAAACCAGACACTGACGTTAACTGTGTTGACTTTTTACTATTTTCCAAGGCAAAGCGTGTTTTTAGATTGATTTCTGTCCTCCAGGTGGGTTCCTAACCTGTCACTAAAACATAACAGTGAACGTAATGATACAAGCCAATAAACAGTGGAATGTTCCTTCCAGGTTAGAAGTGGGTTTCTGGCCGAGGAGCAAGTTCAAGTATCTCTTGGTCTTGTTCATGAGTGATTGGAAAACAGAGTGCGAGATGGACCGGTGGATTGGTGTGGCACCGGCAGTGTTGCAAACATTGTACCGGATCATTGTGGTTCAGAGGGAGCTGGGCACTTTCATTTGGAGGTCTTCCAGGCATGTCCAACTGGCAGGAGACCCTGGGAAGACCCAGAACCGCTTATATAGTCCCTCATAGGCTAATCTGTCCTGGGATCCTCGAGATCCTACAGAGAACGTAGGATGCTGGTTGGAGGGATGCTGGAATGCGTTGCTGGGGAGATGGACACGCTGCCAAACCTGCTGCCACCGTGATCCGACCCTGGATAAGAGGAGGGAAATGGATGGATGGATGGATGGATGGATGGACGGAATTTTCAAAGATGCTTCAACAACTGCAACTGCACCAAATTTGTATCTAGACTCAACAATTTTCTACCAACTAAATGAACATAGGCATCACTCAAACTTAAGGTTTCATACCTTCAGAGTACAAAGATTATGTGCAACTATATCAGCTTGGAGAAACTCTTGAGCAGAGTGAGCAGATAACAGAGCAGAACATTTACTGTTCTTCGAAGGAGCTTGCCGTGTTGTCAAATCAAAATGCTATAAAACCGATGCAGCCTACAATATAAGAAAACCTATTAATATAAAATAGCACCATGACACTTCAACATATTGAAGCATAGCCCTTCTCAACAGAACCAAGCCCCCGTTGCTGTCGCGTGTTGGAGCCACAGACGGAGTGCAGGCAGTGGGAGCCTGTGCTGGTTTTAATGGCAGAACTCAGACAGATGGCTGCGGGCTGACCTGTGGAGGACACATCTACAGTACATCATCTCTCTGGGGTAAACATACTTCACTTTAATGTTATTAATAATCATATTTATTATCATTACAGTCTGTGGCCGCTCCAACCCCCCAGCCCCTAACATACACACACATGCTGCATGAATACACACGAGCACATACAAGTCAAGGCAGCAGACACAGTAAGTGATATAGATTACAACACTCGTCACTCCCTGCAGACTAAGAGTCACGACCTTGGACCAAATGTCATTAAGGAACTGAATGTCTCTCCATTTTTTTGTCTTGCGTCTTCTGAAGCTCTTCTTTAGCTCCTTTTCTGCACCTCGTGCTTTCGTGTACTTGCTTAAGTCTGTTTATTAAAGGCTAGATGGCTTGAATCAGTCAAACTTCAGGCACTGAAGTCAATTCTGAGTGTTGTTCTAAGGCGCTATGAAGAAAAAATTTTTGCCTCGTGTTGAGTTTATTCTTTGGAAAAGCCAAGAGCCAACCAGGGGCACCCGATTTAAATGCAAACAGCAAAGAAAACCTCTTTAATGTAAACTTTGGAAACGTCATAGTTGGGTTTTCAATATGTTGATGTTTCAATAAAATAATCAATTTTAATTAGGACTGAAAATAAGACTTACCAATTCAATTTGGAGTTGTACTGTTGCATCTCCCCCTTTCTAAACTCAGTCAGTTGTGGAAGATGGCAGCCCACCATGAGTTGGGTTTTTGCTCAAGGTTTCTGCCTCTTGAAGGAAGTTTTTCCTTGCCACTGTCGCCAAGTGCTTGCTCATGGTGGGAACTGTTGAGTCTCTGTAAATACTATTATAAAAAATATGGTCTAGACCTGCTCTATATGGAAAGTGTCATGAGATAACTGTTATGATTTGGTGTAGTGTCGATTGGAGTTCAACACATTGCAACACGGTTTGTGTGTGTGTATGTCTGCAAGAAGGCAGAAACAACATGTTCAAAGTCAGTGAGATAATCACGGTTCATTACCACACGTGTGCTCTTGTTCGACAATAACAAGCTTGTACTGTTGTTTTTATCCTGCACATACACACACACACACACACACACACACACACACACACACACATTGTAGTAATCACTTGTACTATCAGTGAACCAAAGGTTGCTCTGATTAGCCTTTTTTTTCTGCCTGGCTGTACATTTATTTCCATGTCATGATAACAGATTTGATAAATAAACAAAGTTCTGATTGAAAGCAGTAAAAAAAAAAAAAAAAAAAGGTGAAAGTGTAGTACGCTGCTGCCACTGTCAAGGACTGCTGCGGTGTGTCATCCAGGCTGCTGAGAAGGTGATTGGCTGCGTTCTTCCGTCTCTTCAGGACTCTGAGGTGTGCAGGTAGGGTTGGACCTGATCCCTCCAACCATGGACACAAACTCTCTTCTCTACTGTGAACTTTGCACATTACCTGCTTAATACTTGCATGATTTGTATCTTCTTATATTTTTATTTAATGTTTGTTTTTCATTAAAACACCAGGACAAATTCCTTTTATGTGAAAACCAGCTTGTCACTAAACCATGCAGAGCAAAACACTGATTCAGTAACATTCTCATAATATCTACCATGCAAAGCATTACAAAACAGTAACCACATGTAAAACATAAATAAAATATGTTGCTAATTAATATTGTTTTGTATCATAGTATCTTGTCTCTGACACTACGGCTTCTGTGTAGTGAGTTTATTAGTACTATTACATAAATCTTATTACTTGCTTCGCATTAAGTTTATTAGTTAATTTATATTAAGAATATGTCATTCAAATGGATGGAAATTTTATATGCAATTGAAATACATAAGTCCTGCATTTTGGCCTAAAATACGCTTTGAGTGCAGTCTAGGCCTGCTGTACATGGAACGTGTCATGAGATAACTTCCGGTATGATTTGGATTTTTAAAAATTTAATCAAATTTATCAGTGCAGCAATGGTGGAATGTAAAATAATACTTAAATAATACTCAAGAAGTATACGAAGAATAATTAGGGTAAGGTACTTATACCTGTCTTGAGTAGTTCCATTTCTTTATACTATACTCGCCTATACATTTCTATGACGACTTTAGTTACTTTTCAGATATTTTCTTACCTTTAATGTCCAGTGAAAAACCATGTATCTCCAAATATTTATGATAAACTGACATATTTCTTTATGGACTGAAAGGATTCTCTTACCTCGACTGTAAAATACATTGTCACAAAGCTGAAAACGTGCCTGTTTTTCTCATTGTAGAGCTATGTGGGTCTCACAGGACCACGATCTTACATATAACATACGATGATCTTATAGACCATGATGCATTCCTGTAGATGAAACTACAACAACAGTACATAAAGTAGTTAAATGAGCTCATCCTTAAACATGTACAGCAGTCAATGTCTGCTGGAGATCGGCGTTTTCCCAACATCTCTACAATCTGCACAACTTTCCTCCCTCTTTTCTTTCCCACCATCCTCCCCTCCTCCTCCCCTCCCCTGTACTCTGTCCTCTCCCTCCCCAAAGATAATCTCTTGCTCCTCTTCTCCTCTCCCTCCCCTCCCTCCTTCTTTCTCCTCTTCCTTATTTCTCCATCTGTCTCATCCTGGCAAGGCCATTAACTCATAAATCCAATACAGGCCACCTCAACACTATCTGTCTTCTGCCGATGGAGAGCAGGATGGGATGGAGGGGAGCAGAGTGGAGGATCAATGGCTCCCCTGACTGTCAGTCCGCTCACTCGTTTTCACATCCATCTACCCATCGCCTCCTCCGCCTCCTCCTCCTCCTCTCCCCCTGCCTCTCTCTCTCTCTCTCTCTCTCTCTCTCTCTTTTTTCTTCCTGTTTTGTTCCAAACCCAATGGAGTGTTGACCGAGGGACCAAATGCTGACACAGCTTCTCCACACACACACACACTCACAAATATTATCAGTATGGCTCAGACGCTCCTGGACAGAGTCACTAATAAGGAAGCATTTAACTCACCGGACAACCAAGTTCCATCTGGTCACTCCTGACTTCTCCTCTAGCGCCACCATGAGGGCGGCTTGTGTGTTTGAGGGGAACAGCTGTTGGATTGGATTGTCTGGGATTTTGCTTCAGCATTCCTCTCAGGACGGACTGTAACCAATGTTACTCGATGATGCCTTTAATGTTTCATGTAGCGCCACCATCAGGTTAAAAGTTATTGCAACACTGAACACCTGAAACACTAAAGACAGTCCCATCAGCTTCAGCTGTACTTTGAGTTTAGTGCTAATACATGCTAACAAGCAAAACTAAGATGGTGAACATGGTAAACATGACACCACTACAACACTGCGCTCTCAGAATGCAGGGATTGTTGTGGTAGATTGGGAGCCAAAGCTTTCTCATGGGTTCTCATGGATCGTGGCTACGCCTAGATCGGGGACTGTGGTTGCGCCTGCTACTGTGGTCCTGCTTGATTACTGCCCACTACAAATGTTGTTGTTGTTCATATTTCCAATAAAATTACACTTGCAGTACGCATTATTGTTTATATTGTTGCCGTGCATCCTGTCACGGTTTAGTTCAAGAAGTAAACCCAAATGCAGACTTGACGGCAAGTGAACAAAAAGTAACGTGACGGGAAGTACCTCAGTGCTTTAGTGGGTGTTTATATGTCTGTCTGTGGACGGATTTAAAGTCTGTGCAAAGGTGATTCTGAGATTTCTTTCGAAACACATTAAATATGTTGAAAACAGTTGCTGAAAACATGTGAAAAGACGTTGGACAATATCTTACACACACACACAGACAGGTGCTTTTTGAATCTACAGGCTGCTCTTCACCTTCCATCAATCCAAATGCTTTTATCCAACAGCATCAGTCATAGTCGGCTGTGATCTGTCATTATAAGTGCACATCCATATCACACACACTAATACACCAAACTGTCATGTCGTGTGCAGACACAGCAGCATAATGGGGGGCGGGGGGTGGAAGTTAGTTCGTGGCACTCATTAGAGTTGAACGTCTCAGTCACTCAGGACAATCTGGATCTCTTGCACAACCTGTGTGTGTGTGTGTGCGTGTGTGTGTTTGCCAGTTTAATGTGATTGATGCTTTGGCTTGGATAAAGCTGATGGATGGTAGCCCATAGAAAAGCAGCATCTGTGTGTGTGTGTGTGTGTGTGTTTGTGTGAGTGTGTGTGTGTGTGTGGATGATGACTGTTTAAAATATCTGGGAAAAGATGAGGAGCGCTTGGTTCACCTCAACTCGTGTGCAGGTGCAAAGAAATATTGTTATACACACAGAGAGGATGGCCAGCGGCCTGCGGCTTTGGCACACACACACGATCACACACACACACACACACACACTCACACACACACAGTGTGGTTAGAGTGTTTCAGCCCCCAGTGAACCACACTGGCCTCTGGTGAGCCACAGAATCCATGAGGTGTAGAGTGACAAGCTCTCTCTCTCTCTCCTTCTCCCTCTCTCTACATACACATACCAACAGTGAGTCACCCTCTGCACCGATGTACAAGTTGCAAAATTGTTTCCTCTCTAACGCATTAAGCACATTTATTCCTGTGACCTTCATTTATCTTTCCCGTCAGCTGTTTGATTTGCCTGGAGTTTCTGTAACCAGTCATCCACTGTAGTAAGCTGGTTATGGTAAAATCTGACATGCAACAGGTCAACTATCAGAGTATTCCCTCTTTTTTTTCCAACCATACTGTGGAACCAGGGTGCTATTTTCAGTGTGTATGTGTTTGGATTTTGGGCAACGTGTCAAAATTTTTACAAATTTCCAAATGTCTTAACAGATAATTGGAATACTGTAATTAAATGTGCTGCATTAATAAGGAAAAAAAAGAAACATGAACTAAAAAAAAGATGTAGAAATAGACATTTTTCATAGCAGACATTTTGACATGAAATAGTCAGTCATAGTAAATACGGGTGTTATCAATGATGCTAATTAAAGGTCCTGTGTGTAGTCTTGTGTGAATTTAGTTGCATCTAGTGGTGTAATCTCTGCATTGCAACCTCCTCACATCACCCTAAATTTCCTAGTATAAAGGAGGATCAACATTTGAAAGGCCCTGTCTACGGTTACTGTTCGGTTTGTCTGTTCTGGGCTACTGTAGAAACATTCAACATGGCGGCCTCCATGGAAGAGGACCCTCTCCCACTGTAGATATAAAAGGAGAATTGTTAAGTAACAAAAATTTTAAAAAAGACTTTTTTTTTGGCATGAAAACATATTCATGAATATTATATTCCATGTCTGCCTTATTCTGAAAACAACACACTGCAGCTTTAAGGTTGAGTTCCACTCAGGTCAAACAGGTGTTGCTGTGCTGCATGTCAAATCACTGAACCTTAATTAGTATCATTGGAAACACCTGCGCTGAACATGATGTGAGTTTCAGGTCAGGTCTGATATATTTTGACTTCAGTGTCATTTAGGTCCAAATGAAATGAATTTAATAGAGATTAAATTAATAAAAAGAAATGAAATGGGTGTCTGTATCAGGACATGTCCTGCCTCAGGGCTTTTTTTTGGTATGAACTCCTTTTTAATACACATACACATAAAAGTTGATTGACTGACATGCATACTGGAAAAAACTGCTAGAAAGCCAGTTATGAATCAGTATTTTGATATATGACTCGAAGGACATTCGACAGACAGAATTACTCTGTTAAATAAGCCACTTGTTAAATATCATAAAAGGTGAGAATATGTCCGTGTTGATTTTTTCTGACATGTCAGTAGGCAAAAAAGTTTAAACGTATGCAGGTTTAGAGAATAAATCTGATTAAATACTGTGTCCATCACATCTATCAGCAGGGCTGTGCGTGGACACTCACTGACATGACTTACTGACACATTTAATGGTATGGAGCCATTGTTAATGTTATTAGTTACACCTGTTCTAGGCTCTGCAGTCTACTAGTGTCGCTACTCACCAGGTAAATAGCTGATAGCTACCTAGCCGTTAGCCTGTATCTGCTGACACTGCAAGAACGTTTTTGAATAAATTCAGTAAATGCAGAAAGTATAAAAATAATCTGAATTCTAATCAAGTTTTGCTATTTGCTAATAGAAGTTCAGTTTGGTGGCTCCGGTCTTAGCCATCTTACCATCTACCAGGCTGTAAACATGTTTATTAAATTAAACAGCAGCTAATATTTTAGCTAATAAACATTAGCTTGCCAGCATTAGCCTGTGTCCGCTGACACTTTATGATAAACTCGGCTTTGTTTCTAAAGAATGAGATCATGAACATTTGAATTTCTTTTTCAACCACACACACAGTCACACACACACACACACACACACACACACACACACACACACAATGCTTGCTCTCTACAGGCTACTCTTCACCTTCCATCAATCCAAATGCTTTTATCTAACAAAATGCAACAGAGCCATAACATCAGTCACATTAAGCTCCAAATGCACACACACACACACACACATATACAGCATCTAGCGTTTTAATCATAGCAGCTTCTCACACACACACACACGCACAAATACACACACTGTCATATCAAACACACCCATGCTCTTCCAAAAGCAACCCACACTTGATCTTATTCTCTCTGTCACTCTCTCTCTGACACACACACACACACTCACACTCACACACACACACACACACACACACACACACAGTCAGGTCGTGCCCTTCTCGTGTTTCCTTTGACACATGGTAATAGATTCCGCTGTAGCTCTACGCCTCGGCTAAGTGGCCTCACCTTTCACTGAAAACAAATCACTCTCTTTCTCTCCCGCTCACTCACAAACACACACACACACACACACACACACACACACACACACACACACACACACTTCTTTTCCACCTCCAGCTCTCCCTTTCCACACACTCTCTTCCTCTCTTTCCATTTTCTCTTTCACCCTCTCTCTCCTCTTCATCCTCGTCTCTGACCTTCCTCCTCTCTCTCTCTCTCTCTCTCTCTCTCTCTCCCTCTCTCTCTCTCTCCCATGGGTGCTCTCCTCTTCCTCTCCGTCACTCAGCCCACCATCCTTTTATTTCCATCCTATCTCTCCTTTTCTATCACCTCTTTCTCTCACTCTTTAACCTGGTCTCGTCTGTGTCACACACGGCAGATTAGAAGAGGTATATGTGATTTTTGCCTGTTATTAAAATGAATGTAATATTGTACGTTATGTAAGATGTAACGATCAATACAAATAATTGTTATTGATGTATCCCAAACTATTGTTGCAGTACATTATATAGTGTGTACAATAAACACACATACAGCAGGCTGTATTACTTTGTCTGTAAAGCACTGTAAACTTATATATACATAAAGGTAATAAGACAGTTATTATGATTATTATCATAGATTTATGATCTTGCTAGTACCCTTTATATAAAACATGTAATGGTGTTTTATATAGAATTTATACTCTAAACATTTTCATTGCTTCCATTTGATGATTATTTTCTCAGCATTTATTTGATGTAATATTTTATTTTTAATGTGTGTTGGAATCATTCTTTATTATCATACAGTACTTATTTTTGAATATATGGATTGTAGTTTCAAATATTGCATTTGATTTGAATAACTTTGTAAAACAAATTTTTGTTCTGTCATCAGTATCATAAATCATCTTCGTTCCACTTTCAGAACATTTCATCATTCTTTCTGTTTAGTTCAACAAATATTCTGAATTTTTAAAGCGCTGCATCGTTTCATTCACGTTCCTCCAGAATATGTTTGGTCACACTGACCTGTGACAGGCCTGTTAGGACACAGCTCAGGAGGAGCCGGCCTCTCTGCAGGCCGCTGACCGTTAACGGGTTAAACCGATTCAGCAGAAAGCATGTGAACAAACAGACACGCAGTTATCTAACAGAGAGCACAGTTTGAAGTCTACGCTCAGCTTCCTAGTATATGGAAGTACTGTCAAGCTTTGGTTTCAGAAGGACATATTACTTTACATTTTACATGAATATCAATTCAATTCTATCACTTATGGAATTTTGATGTGTCTCGTGCATCTCAGGGAAATGGTCGTATAATCCAAATGTTTAAATTTCTGTATTATGAATGCACTAACTTTATTTAAAATCACATGTTGTATTTACTGATCATGTGCGTCTGTGTGCATCTTCACTAAAAATAGTCCTTCGCTGCCCTTCACTGTAAAAAAAACTGGCAGCTGTGGTTGCCAGAATTTTACCGTAATGAATATGGTCGAACTTTTTCTAATATTATGGTAAAAGGATATTAATACTGTTGATTTTATGCATAAGGATGGTGTTTTGCCATATAACTGCCTTGAAAATACCATATGAATATAAGGTTTTTGTCATGAAATATTAGTGTTTTACTGTGCAATTAACATTCACTAATATTAAATACTTTATTCTCTATGAATTTGAGTTTTGAAATATAACTGTGTTTTCTTGTATACAATAAAACTGTCATATTTCATGGCATGTTTATTGTCGTGGTTTGGCAGTTTTTCACCATAAAATCTATAGACATTTTTTTTTACAGTGTGCCACACTTAATATATGTTCAATTATAGTATATTTGAAGGAGAATATTGACCATTAAAAATATAGATGACGAGGAGTTTCCCATATTTTGTGAGTAGTGTGACATGCATCCCCATCCCCAGTGCCAATTACAGCCAGCGTTGCACATGGTTTTAATATTTTCACATATTAATTAAACATAATGATTCAAATAAACAATGTTAATAACAGATTATTGTTATTTATGACAGTTTTCTGTACAAAGTGCTCATAATAAGAAGAGGTATTTCTAATTTACTGGATTTTAATAAAGAACTGACTTTTTAAAAAAATATTAAAATAAATTGTGTCCACATTGATCTATCATATATAACATATGGGATGGTGTGTCATTATTATAGCCGCTCAACAGTCAGTAAGTTTAAATATTTTTTGTGTCCTCGGTAGGAACTGCATGTGGACTCGTGTTCATGTATTTATTTGTGACTTTATTGCATCTGACCTGTGATCCTGACCTGAAGAATTCAATCCAGTGGCAGCCTTCAATCCTTTTCATGCACTATAAATAGTCATTAAAATATATTTAATATATAGAACAGAGAGAACAATACATTTTTAAAATTATCATTATATGTAATAACTTCATCATTGTCAGAAATATATCTACCGTCTATAAGCTGCAGAGTTCTGATTCTTGTACTTCATTTTATCCACTAAAAGTGTTCATGGAGCCTAGAATCCCCCAAATTGGCAGGAGGGTTGCAAATTCCATCCACTTCTCATGCATATAAAATGAGACTCACTCACCTCCAGGTGGCGCTGTAACAATTAAGTTTACGTTTTTGTCGCTTTCTCCAAAACGGCTCGGTTCAGAGTCAAAATTCTTTCATTGTTTTCATGTTTTAAATTCATCGTTATCTTTGCTCCACACAAAACTCAAATCCTACTTTTGACTCACAGAAGTAGATGTGAGAATATCAGAAGGTGTGTAGTATGAAGTTTGAATAAGTGATGAGTTACAAGGTAAGATGACTGCTTTTGTTTTGGATTGAGCTGATTTGAATTTGTCGTTTCTGGTCAAACTAAAGGTCTGTTTCTCTGTCTGGCTCCTTTCTTTAATGCTGTTCAACCCTTCTAACAGTCAGTCAGGAGCAACAAGCACTTCAGTGGACGTACTTTGACAGTGCACAGAGATTAACACCTCGCAGCCAGGCTGTCAGCTGCAGCACACTCACTCAACACTGGACCGGTTTCAAAGACTGTTGTCCTCTTTAGTCACTCAGACACAGAAACATGAAATAAAGGTGTAAAAATACCTTAATTACACCTTTATCTTGTTCCATTCTCACACAGTGTATCGTGTGACTTTTGTCTTTATGTTCAGATGTGAGCTGGGATGTTGTAAAATATGATATCTGAAATAAATTTTTAAAAAAAAAGCAGTATGACTGATTTTAAAAATACAATTCATAGAAAATAACAAAATAATTCTACCTCAGATTAAACAAGTAGACTTTGATCTGTGTGTGACTGACCTTCATACAGTACGCTGCTTCTTCACTGATGAGGCCCGCGTATGGAGACACCGACCCGCAGCTGGACAGGATCAGTGTGTATGACAGCGAGGCCGCTGCTCGGTACGTCCTGACACGTACTGAGGTGTGTGTTCGATAAAATGAGGCGAGACATCCCTCCTGTGGGGGAACTGGCTCACTGCAGCTGGCGAGGAAGAAGATGAGGGCAGTGTTATACTCCTTTATATCTCCTCCTTTATTTAAAGGACCAGTGTGTAGGATTTAGTGACAGCTGATTGCATCCCCTTTACCTCACCTCACCCTCTCCGGCTTGTCGTGGAGGAGAAGAGCGGCTGTGAAACACGTGAAATACGCCAAAGGCCTCATCTAGAGCCGGTGTTTCTCCATGATCTGCAGCATCTGTACAAAAGTATCTCCTCCACCTGCACTGCACATTCTCTTTGTGTTATTAATAAACTGTTGAATCGAGTCTACAGTTCACAGTGAGAGTTTTCAGCATTGTTCTGAAACTACAGCTCACTCCATTTCTGATGCTAGAGTGCAAATCTGATATCACGCCTGGAACATTTTAAAAATGAAACGCCTGTGTGCTTTTACTTTGAAAAGAAGAGACAGGAAAAGCATCAGTATGCAGTTTTATATGTCTGTGTACAGTATGGGATCTTTTTACTCCATAAAATATGATGAAAGTGTGAAAGATGCCCATCACATGTTCACAGAGTACAAAGTAACAGGTAACAACAGGCCAAAACAGAAAAAGCAGCTCAGTGCCTGAGTTCAGAATCAGGACCTTGGACAGCAGCATCGTGAAGCTCTGGTAAAGGTTCAGGACCTCGGACAGAGGAAGTCAACATTACTCATTTCCTGCTGCTGGTGCCATTGGCGGTTCTAGGGGCGGGGCCAGAGGGGCATTGGCCCTAGCTGAAATCTGATTGGCCCCCCTGAAGCTCCCCTGTCACTCATCATCTGCCTCAGATTAGTAGTGGCGCTAATGAGGCAAACGGGAATGTCCGACGTCAATAAAACTCACAGAAGAAGAAGAAGAAGAAGAAGAATATTTGAACAATCTGGCGGAGAAAGTTTTTTGACCGACAACCGATGGCTGTTTACATTTTGAGGAGTTTGTCGGTAATGGTAAGTCATAAATCCGTATTTACTCACAGCTGTCACGTAGCTTAAGTCTGACGAACATTAAATTAAGAAGCAAAGCTAACAATGCTAACTGACGCCCTAAATGCTAATGTGTTCAGACATTAGCATTTCGCTAATTCACGCACTTCTTTGTAGTTTGCATTTGTGTGTTAACGTGAACTGTAATGTTTGGCAGTGACAGAGGGGGATGTGAAAAGGAAGGGTCAGCCTCAGGCGGGAATTCAGCCGTTTTTGAGCCAAATCACTACGAATAAATTGTATGAACGCGTTAAACTTGCATGAAGTTGACACAAATGTGAACCTCGTGTTCATTCTAAACATGACTTATGACGAGCAATGCAGAGTCTGTTAACATTTAAGTTTAAAACGTGTCACTCTTCCTCTTGAAAACAAAAGCATTCAGAAAGCGTCACATCTACAGATATATAACAGCAGCAGTTATGTCCTTAAAGGTTCAAATGCGTCGTTATGTCAAAAAAAAAAAAAAAAAAAAATAGTATATTATAAAAACGAAGCTGAGCGTCGCATGAAATGATGTGATTGTAGTACTCGTACTCGTACTCGTACTTGTACTCGTACTTTGGACGTCCCTGCTGTAGATAAATAAATAAACAGTGGTGGAAAGTAATCTTTTTTTTTTTTTTAGTTTTTAAGGTACTTGTACTTCACTTGAGTACATTTTTTGCTACTTTATACTATTACACACCATTTCATGAGGAAATATGGCACTCCTCTACATAATATTAAGTCGAGGGTGCCAAAAAATTTTTTATCATGACTGTAGATTTTTTTTTTTTTTTTTTAAAAAGAGTCACCTTTCATGTATGCAGATATACATGATACATACGCGCATCCGTCATCGTCATGGAGACGGAAAGGTCACAGCACGACCGTAACGACGTACTGTATAGGAACGCAGATTTGTGGAGTTGCTCATTTGCGCTTCGACTCGAGACATCGTTGCCCTCTGTGACACCTGTCCGTGAAAAGTTGACCCCAGGCCTGAAAACTCATCCAACGCGAGAGGAAAGCTCCGTGAGACCCCCCCCCCGACGCGAGAGAAAAGCTCCGCAAAAGACCGAAAGACCAACCTGCTGAGAGACATGTCACGTAAGTTTTCCCAAACTTATTAAATTATCTTCATTTTTTTTTTAGTAAAAAGTGTATATTTAATCTCATGTAAACTGGCCTGCTAGAACAACTAGTTTTTGTTGCCGCTCGACGTTTTTCTCGGTTTAAAATGTTTCTAAGATGATAAGAAATTCCGGACAATGTGTTAATAATTGTGTATTAATTAGAAAATGTCTTTTTAGTCATTCATTCATTTTTAGTTGAAAACATTGATTCATTCATTGTTTACAAATGTATCGACCAAAATTTAGGAAAGAATGTTATATTTTTTGAATAATGCCAAAAAAACAAAACATGTATTTTTCTGGTGCACCATGGAGACCACTGAACGTTCAGGCCCGTTGCTACAGTAACCTGTTTACGTTTGATTTGAAGTTTGTTGTGATGGATGAAACGCGCCATAATCAATGAAATGAAATGACTTTAATTGAACGTACAGTCACAATCAGAGCAACTCTTTGAGTTCAAAGTTGATCACATTGAACAGCTAATTATCAGATATTGCTCAAAAAGCAGCGGACAGATCAATGTTGCTCTGAGCTGAGGATGAAGTGAACCGCACAGTCTTTTAGATCCACAACCAAAACTGTCATGTACTTTCATCCTGATGTGTATTCATAATTTACCACGAAGCACAGGTTGTTTTGATCTTATTTCGGAGGAGGAACGCTGTTAATTGCGCGTCATTTAATCAAAGTATCCACCGTTTGGCGTGCGTAATGGCGCACGGAGGTCTGTGCACGTCGGGGCCGATGTCGTATTTGTTCCTACCTTATTGCAGGCTTGTGAAGTGACAGACAGACATGGAAAAACAATGTTACAACATCAGTTCCGAACCCACACAGAATTATTTCCTTTTCCATATTTAATATAACATACGTATGGTGCAGTGTGAAAGGTCCGTGGCTCATTCAGATGACGTTTTATTGGATTTTATTGGATTTATTCAGTTTATTTTAAGCTAAAACAGGAATGTTGCAGGGTTTTTTTTTTTAATGTGGATTTCTGTTTTCTGTCACACAAACGTGGGTCAACTTGACTGTCTCTTCCCTCACTGAGCAGAGACAGAAGTACTAAATCTGACGGAATCTAGCTTCATCTTTTTAGCACTTTGGTGCCTTAATAATGCCACACGCTGCTCATTAGAGGGTAGATACACAGTTTAACATGTTGTGCTGACAGTTAGTGAACACAGAAAATGTCCAAGTATCTGCACCTCACTTTTGTTCTCTTCTTCTTCTTCTTCTTCTTCCTCAGGTGGCCTGTTTCGCCCTCAGAGTCCCGATCCTGAGATGCCTCCTGACGACCCAGTCGTCAGGCCGGTTGATCAGCTTCGGGAGGCTGAGGCCGAGGCTGTGCCTCGCGGCGTCGGAAGGGAGGGAGTTGGCAGACCTCCCTCTCCTCCACTCCAGCAGGTGTGGCCACTGCATCCCGTGGTGCAGTGGCAGCAGCAGCTTCTTTTTCCTCCTGAACGTCTTCGCTTCGCTCGTGCTGCTCACCTTTTTCTTCCTCGCCCTCATCTTCTTGCTCGTCTTCCACCTTTCCTTCGTCCTCCTCGCGATCGCGTGGCTGGTGGCGATCATGTTCCTCCTCCTCCTCCTCCTCTTCTTCCTGATCCTTTTGAGGATGACCATTTTCCTCTTCCTGCTTTCCTTCGTCATCCTCTTCCTCGTCGTCGTGCTGCTCCTTATTTTCTTCCTCGCCCTCATCCTCCCCCTTTCCTTCGTCCTCCTCCGGTCCTTTTCGCTTGTGGAGATCGTGTAGGTCCTCCTGCTGATTTCCGTCAAGCACCTTTCCCTCCTCCTCCTTTTCTTCTTCTTCCTTTTGCTCATTTCCCTCCTGCGCCTCTCGATGACGGTGATCCTCTTGCTCTTTCTCCTTCTCCTTCCTCCTCTCCTGCCCCCTCTCCTCCTGCTTCTCCTGCTTCCTCTCCTTCTGCTCCTGCTTCTCCTGCTTCCTCTTCTGCCTCCTCTCCTTCTGCTTCCTCTTCTGCCTCCTCTCCTGCCCCGTCTCCTCCTGCTTCTCCTGCTTCCTCTCCTTCTGCTCCTGCTTCTCCTGCTTCCTCTTCTGCCTCCTCTCTTTCTGCTTCCTCTTCTGCCTCCTCTCTTTCTGCTTCTTCTTCTGCCTCCTCTCCCTCTGCTTCTCTTGCTTCCTCTCCTGCCTCCTCTCCCTCTGCTTCTTCTGCTTCCTCTCCTGCCTCCTCTCCCTCTGCTTCTCTTGGTTCCTCTCCTGCCTCTGCCAATCTTGACGCTGATCTGTTGGTTTTGTTGGAGTCTGACGGGGACGATTTCCTCCCCGTCAGATCTCCCTCCCCTAACGGCAGCCTCTCATCTTCTGACCTAGGTGATCGTGAAGTGGCATCTGGGAGGAGGCGCAGGGAGGAGAGCGACTCGGAGGTGGAGGAGCCTGCTGCCAAGGTGCCACGCCGGTGAGATGACAGCGGATCGAGGATGGTTGTGAAAACCCAGGTACGTTAACGCATCATCTCGTACATCTCAGATATTCTTTTCTATTCGTATATTTAATCTTTCCTGTCTTTGTTTCTGTTTCTAATTCAGGTAGCATCTTGCACTGGGACCGTCCATCATCTCCAGTAAATAGTTACAAACATTTATTGATTCATACTTGAAACGTATTTAACTCTGTGGGGCGGCCTCTGCGTCTGGCGGGGCTGTCCACAAACCCAGGTAGCGTCTTGCACTGGGTTTTTTGCTGTTGTTTTAATCCTTCCTCCTAGCTTTGGCACGACGTCCGGGTCGACCTTTCTTTCCTCCCGGGCGCCGTCATTTGCTGCGGGAAGCCCTTTGCCACCGGCAGGGCTGTCGACCCCTCGTCTGCAGGGCGGGATAGGATAACAACTTAACTGTGTGGTGTGAGAGAGAGAGAGAGAGAGAGAGAGAGAGAGAGAGAGAGAGAGAGAGAGAGAGAGAGAGAGAGAGAGACTGCGAAAAGCTGCAAAGAAATATCAAACAAAGCCACTTCCACTCTCACCACCAAGAAAGCTCCTCAAAGGAGCATTTTAGATTTGCAACTTTAAAAAAACAAAAAAAAACAAAAAAAAAAACGCCAAAAACAACCAAAACTCTGACCTAACAGACGACGTCTTCTGCAGCTCCGTCTGCTTCACATGGAAAAAAAAAAAAGGTAAGCACGAGCTTCTGAGCCAATTCAACATTGAATATGATTGATTCAAAAATTCAAAAACTATCTTACTAACCAATTTTTTCTCTCACCAGACCAAAAAAAGTAAGTACGAGCTTCTCACTTAATATAATATCACTTAATTCAAATTTTATTTGTCCCTCTTACTAATCACTCTTTCTTCTCTCTTCCTCCACCGCCAGAGCTGCGGACAAAAAAAAAAGGTAAGTATGAGCATCCATATAACATAATAATATTCAATAACTGCACGGTTCACAGATGGTTCACTCATGCTTTTGTCTTTCTCTGCCCCCAAGCCGCTGCTGTTCACCGTGCATCATCATTATCGTGAATCCTATATTACTTATTTAATAACTCCAGGGTTATTTGTCTGTCTTACTAACTGTTCTTTCATATTTTTGTCTCCCCACCCGCCGCCTGAGCTGCTGCTGTTCACCCCCTGAACGAGGATGCAAACCCACCCACACAAACAAACACGTCACATCAGTCCACTGAGCTGACTCTGCCACTCTGCTTTCAAAACTTAACTGCATTGATGTTAAATAAAACACTAAACTATATATAGACACTGTATATTGTGAGATTTTCTTTAAAGTCACTGATGTTTGGTTCGTGTGAATAAGATTTAAGTGTCATAAAATGTAGTTAAACTGTTGCTAAGACGACCCAATTCAGCGAGTACACAGAGTCATTTTAAATCAGTTCAGACACAGATTCAGCTTTAATCTGTCTATTAAAGGGGCCTTCAACCAGGGTGGTCCGCAGAGGTACTGCAGGGGGTCTGCCAATTTTTTTTTTTGTCGTAATAATTGACAATTTTCACCAAAATAACGGTGAACCTGAGGGTGCAATTGGATGAATCAGTGGACATGTCCAAAGATGCACAGCTCAAGAGCTTTAATAACCAACAGTAATTATACATAAACACATATAGGCCAGTAAGCCAGTAGGTTAGTAAGGTGAAATAGAAGTTGAATAAATATAAAAGTTATTATAAGGCTAAAAATAGAAAAAGTGGATTACATTCGGGAGTCCCTGATCTGTTTGTGTGCTTGCTGAAAAGGGCTGAAGATGAAAGTATTCCTGCAGATCCAACATTTCTGAGAAAACAATCAAAAATCAGGGGATTAAGAAGACGGTCACATTTTTGATCCCAGATTATGAGAACTCTATAAGTCTATGAACAGAACCTTATAATGGAATCAATGCAGGGTGACCAGGAATAATACGCTAAATAAGCTTTACTTTGCGATGATGCTTCCTCTACTCAGCCATGAGTAGATCCATGACAGAATGATTTTCTTTGATACCACTGGGCTAAAAAAAAAAAAAAACAAATATAATTATAATATAATATTTAAAAAAGTGTTTTGGCCTGCAGGTGGCATCACAACGCTTGCCAGTCTAATCTCAGCCTCATGTCAAATACAGATTAAAAGCTGTGAAACATTTTTAATGTTGTGGGGACAAAAACAAGTCTTCAGGGGGGATCAGAGGAAGCTGCAGGCTTGATGGAGTGATCATCCATATTAAAGTCTAAAAAAAAAAAAAAAAAACATGTTGCCTCCTGGCGCTGCCTTAAACTGACAAAATACAACAAGCCAGACTAAAGAAAGAGGCAGGAAGAGTTTGCTCGCTGCGCCTCTGAGGCCATCTGTAGAGAAACACTGCCCTCTCCTGGAGACTGAATAAAAATACACCAGTATGGAGAGAAGGATGTGTGTGCTGATGGTCTGTTTGGAGTAGAAGTTACTGGCTTCAGGAAACTGGACTGGACCCTTGCACGATGTGAAGCTGACCATCAGCTACACAAACAAATTCTGCTCATGGCCACTAAAAATATTCTTTCCTGTTCCAACACGAAAACCAGCTCTGTAAAGACCCCCATCCAGCACCCTCAGGAGGAAGTGGAATACAGACTGTGACATCAGTGAGCGACCTGGACAAAGCCTGAATCCAGAAGGGTGGAGGCTGTTATTAACACACACATTAACAGTAACACCCTGGAGAAAAGAGAACAGTGCTGGTTGGAGGGGAAACAACCACAAATATGTTGACCAAACTGGAATGACTAATGAAAGCTCTGTTTGCTCGTGCTGACCTTTCCTTTCTGTCTCCTTTGGATGAAGCAGCGATGATCCAGACATCTGATGGGAAATTTAACTTTAACCTGCGAGAACGTGACAAATCAGATCTGGTCAGACAGCCACTCTAATGAAGTAATATCTGAACCATTATAACCACAATAATAAAGTCGTCATTTTAACCTGAACCATGATAATGTAACTATAATTCTGGGGTCATAAAACTGATTTATTTTGAACAGTTATTTGCAGGTTTGGAAGTCAAATAATCCATCTGACTGGAACATTTACTACAGTTTTTATATTGAGGACAAAAAAACAATTAATTCTGCATAACTTTAATCCTTAATATTATTTGAACAGGTGAGTTGTATATAAATTCACCCTCAGTACAGTTGTCATGAACAGGGAAATTAGCTATAGAGACCTAAACTGTTTTTTGTACCAGGCTGTAAACATGTTTATTTCTGCTAGTTCTAGTAAGTTGGACATGGGGACTTATGGAGACTGACTCACTTCTGGAGCCAGCCTCAAGTGGACATTTGAGGAACTGCAGTTTTTGGCACTTCCTGCGTTGGCTCACTTTCACAGCCACAGAGGTTGCTGCTTGCTTGAAGTGAGCTGCTCACAGTTTGTAGACATTTACCCACAGGTTTGTGGGTTTGTGCTTCAGAATGCAAAGAGCTGTAAACTTGAATTTAGAAAAATACAAACAAATTTAGAACCCACAAATAGAAATTGAGGAAATTTGGTTAAACCTACCTGAGAATACTGCAAAGATGTTGCATTAATCTGAAGAAAAGTCAGCGCTGTCTTACATGAAGAAGCGAAGATAAATAAAAAAGAAGAAATGGGATGTTTAAACACACACGGAGACAGACAGACGGAGTCAGACAGACTGGACGTTTCCAGAACAGACAAGATGGATGAGCTGGAAGAAAGAAGAAAATGCTTCTTCTTTATTTCGACCCTTCACTTCCTGTCAACCTCATGCACACTCGCGCACACACACACACACACACACACACACACACACACACACACACACACACACTCACACAGTGTATGAGCGTCAAAGCTCTGCAGACAGACAGAGGGCAGTAATGAATGAGTGGATGTTCTCAAGCTGAATTCTCTTCGCCCGGCAACTGACACACAAGCACACACACACCATATCATTCTTACTCTGGGCTGTATTTTCTCCTCCCAAATTCATTCATCTGTCCTTCATCCCTCCATCACATGTGTTTTGGAAGGGTATTTGTGGTGATCATTGGCGAGGTAGCGTCCCACCGTCACTCTGTCAACTTCCTGTCTGAGGGATTAGTCGTCACAATGCAGAACAAAGGAGAAGGCACAAACCGTCTCTTGGTCTTTTGTCATCCGGACACGACTTCTCAGCCTTTCCGTGCCCTTTGATGTGCATCCCACGCTTCTTTTTACAATCTGTGTGTGTGTGTATTCCCTCCTTTCTTCCAAGTTCAAACTGACCCCAGGATTGTGTGTGTGTGTATACACGAGTTTGCCATGTCGTTTTCTGTGTTTAAATGTTGTATTTGTGAGCTTTGTGTGTGTGTGTGTGTGCAGCCTGTGTGGCTCCAGGCCCTCATGCGTCAGAGGGTCTTTCTCTTTCTGTGGCCCCTGAGCAAACATATTAAGAACTACCTTATCACTGCTTATACAGCCAGGGCCACACACACTCACATGTTAAATACAGCCCTAAACACACACACACACACACACACACACACCACATTCACAAAAAGATAGCTCTGACTCCAAACACACAAAGCTCGCCGCCAAACTCCCCAAATGTCACCGATCCATCGAGGAGGAAGAGGCGGCGCTGGAGAGGCTTTCAGCTCAGTCATTGGTTGATGCCGAGCCATCAGTCAGTCACTCACGGGCAAACTCAGGTTTATAAAGGCGAGATTGGTCGGGTAAAGGAGAGGGAACGCATCCAACATACCGTTGACAAGCCTTCTTCAAGAGGCGCATCCATGGAAAATGGACGGATAGACTAACTTGTGATACAGACAAACAAGAAAGATATTTAAGTGTAAAGTCGTTGAGAAGACGCAGAGCTAACGTAGACGAATACCAGCATCTGGTTGAAGAAAAGCTTAGAAACGTCTTGGCCTATCACAAATGAAGAGGTTTTCCAGTATTTTGGAATCAACAAGTAAATAAAAGGACTCGAAACGTCAGAATCTGAGGTCTCTGAAACAACCTGTTTGATTTGAGATCAACGGGCCAACTTGAAAATCGTCTTAGCTCATGTCTACGCCATCTGCAACATCTCCGACATCAACAGAAAATAGAGAGGATGAGTTGAGCATTAGAAGGAACAGCACAGTTTGAGATCCCCTCCGAGAGACATCTGCTTGGAACAAAATCCTTCACAGGAAAGAAGAAGTCAACTCACCGTCAGTGATAACAGTTAGGGCTACATAACTAACTTCTGTTCTTTTCAAGTGCTTGCTAACAGTCACCATGCTTAACAGTGCAGTACTAGTGTCTGTGATGAAGGTAGCCATGATGACGCTGATGATCCTTGGGACGGGAGTGGAGTCAGCACCCACCGAGAGAGGTAAGGGAGCCAGAACAGGCAAGAGCAGCTGACTCAATGAAATATTCGGTCTTCAAGGTTTTAAAGTAAAAAACCTTGGTTAAGGATAGGAAAGTATGGTTGCAGTTTAACAAAGCAAGTATTTATTGTTGGTCTTTGATACAAACTGGGATACAGACTGTCTCCCATATGAAAGTTGGACCCACATAACCTCCCCACCCTTAATTTCCAGGTCTCTAGATAAAGCACGCACTACCTCCTGAATTGGCGCTAATCATTGCCCAATGTGAGTGGGATTCCTAGCATACCGGTCTGGGCAGACCAGACAAGATGATCATGTATTAAAAATATATCATCAGCAGCATAGAAGAGCTTTTATGTCGAGAAGTTTGAAGGTGGGGCCGATGGATGAACCTGCAGCTCCGAATTGCCAATCCTTAATCCTTAAGTTGCAGGGCACAAAAGTCTAAAAACATTTTGAACGTTCTTTGACAAATTGTCCAATATAGCAGATTTCAGCAGGATTTATAAGCAGGCAGTCTCAAATTTGCAAACTTTCAACTTTCCTTCTCTACAGGTACTGTCCGTTTAGTTAGTAGATAGAAATTTGGGAATTTATTACCAAATAGTCTTCAAATGAGGGAATGTAAAGCACCCTCAGAGTAAAACTTATTTTAAAAACATTTATGTTGTTGGTTCAATGTATAATAATGGTAAGTTCTAAAAGGAATTTTCAAAAAATGGACCATGTTTTTAGCATGTAGCTGCTATCATAAGACAAATGAACTCACCAAAAAACCAATGCTTATTATACCAGTAGCATTGTAGCTTTTCTTTCAAATATTAGATTGTATATGTTCGAGCATGTTAACATTTTCATAATGACACAGGTTATATCCTACACTTAATGTGCTTTGAATGTGATTCAAAGACTCATAAAGAAGAACCAAAGCATTGTGCGTAAAGTAAGTAAACGAAAAGCTGCTAACTGCTTGATCAGTCCAAGAATATTTATCAAATGAGTTACATTAGTGTCACCCCAGATATTAACATTATAGGCTTCAACAACTTGAACTGGACCGTCAAAACATCAACCTAAAAGCATAAAAAATGTAGATTTGGCTCGTGTGATCAGACGACTTTTCCAGTGTGACCAGGTCACATTCCTTTCAAACACAAACACACTGAGCCGCATTGTTGCAAAAACTCAGACGTCATTATGTACACACATAAACACAACTCATACAACTCTTATGTCACAGCCGAAGGTCCCACGGCAACGCTTCTAGCAACCAGCAAAGCGGTGGAATCCCACCAAAATACCGAATGTGTCTGTGTGTGTGTAGGACTATTTGAGGATCATGTGTATGCAGAGGCATCAGCAAATTAAAGACCTGAACCCAGACAGCTTTCTCATACCAAGTCTACTTTAATCTGGGTACTTGAAATGCAGATTTATTTACCATTACAGCTCTCCTAGCTTCTCCTGGACCTTTCTAGAATGACTTTTCATAAAGGGGAAGGATTGTTTGCTGACCATGACCACATCATCATACAAAATTCCAAGTTCCACTCCAATATAACTGTTTTTTCCCCAGGCTTTGTGAAACCTCCACATCCTCTTCCCAGTCTCGCTCATGCATCAGCTGTACCAGAGAAGTCTCCAGCACTAAATCCAAGCCAGTACTTGAAACACTGGTTTCTGAGTACCAAAGCAGCCGGAGTGGACTCGAGAATCACTGATGGAACTACTACAGGGACGATCACCGCTGGCATCAGGGCAGGACGACTGAAGGCGAACCCCGGCACAGCCGGTCCGGATAAAAGAGCCCAGATGCTGAAGATGATCTCAGCCCTGGAGGAGCTGCACAGGATGTTTAACAGCACGCTGAGCTCACGGATCACCATCATGCCACGAGGTGGACTATTTAGTGTCTCTTTATCTCCACATAAACACAGAACTGAGGCACCGTGCTGCTCTCACTGAACAATGTTTTGTTTTTCATTTCAGCAAACGGCAGAAATTCAGGGAAAAAGAATAAAGCGGTAAGTTCCTGTAAAATATTTGCATGAAGAACTGACACAACAGTATAAATACCAAACAATCTGGACGCCAACAACTGAGGATGTTGCTTCATATTTAAAGGTTTAAGGCGGTACGTGGTTTTTCAATAATCGTCTCCTCTTCTTTTTTTTGTCCTGCTGTTGCGGTTGAAGCTTCCTGCTGCCGAGGGAGGGTTGAAGCCATCCACCACCGTGGCCCCAGCAGTAGTCGACAGCACTGCGTCCAGAGCGAGCGCTGACGCCATGGTCCCCAGTCTGACTGGTCGAAACTTCAAGAAGTCCCTCCCACCGCAGACCAAGAAGACCAATAAAAGAGGTATGCATAAACATCTTTACAAATGCTTGTTTTCAAATCAGATGAAAAAATGTTTAACGCGTACTTTAACATGACTTTCTTGCAAGTATTGGAACTGTCTCCTGACCCTATGTTCTTCTTCTCTGTTCCCAACAGTATGTTTCTGGAAGTACTGCTCCCAGAACTGAATGTCTCTCCCTCAGAGTTAACCTTTCTACCGCTGGTCTTCATCCTCCTCTCCCACCCATCGTGACTTGAAATATAATTACCTGTCTTTTGATTTTGGAATTTAAAATACATTTCCTTGAATTGGTCAGTTCTAATTTCTTGTTACAGACTGACAATGAGACTTAAATGAGAAGACTGACAACGCTATAAACTCATTACGTTAAATATGAAGCTGGAGCCAGCAGCTGCTTAGCCTAGCTTAGCATTAAGACTGGAAATCAACACAGCTAAAGCTCATTATTTGCCCAACATTGCATTGCCCAAGCAAGAAATTGCACATACCCCCTGTAACAAGATCTTATGTGTTACTTAGTGAGCTTTAAAGGTGGATTCTCTTCCTTTTGGACAGAGCCAGGCAACCTGATTCCCATTCTCATGCTAATTCAAGCTAACTGACTGACCATTCACATACAACTTCTTGGTGACTGAAGAACACACAACTGCTTTGACAATTTGCCATTCTTACACAGGTTTTTGTCATTAAGATGGTGGACTTTGTTTGGACTGTAGGCTACCTGATTTCTGCCGTTTTCTCTCGTTATGCTACGCTAAGCTTGCTGGTTGTAGCTTCTTATTTGCCAAAATATTATTGGTCTAAAAATTTTGGATGTTAAACATTGCAGATGTTGTCATATTGCTTGAAGCTTGCTTTCACCCATCCATCCATCCATCCCTCCATCCAGCCTTCCTCTCCTCTGGCTCTTCTGTGCCCTCTGAGCACTAGGAAACTGTTACCATGACACCAGGACGCCCTGAACACCCCCCTCCCAGCCTCACCCACCCACACCGGCGCCAGCCTTAACTCGGACCTTTTCATTCACTCGTTAATTAACAAGACTGACCAATCCAAGAAGACGAAGTGTGCTCATAGCCGGCCACATGAAGACCCCTGTTAACCCTTCATTTTCCTTATGAGACAGACACATGTCGTTTGTTGAATGTGTGCGCCAACTTTAAAATAAAGCGGATTTCTAGCATGGCAAAAAGCCGCTGTGACAATAAAGATTGATATTTTATTTTCATACAGATACACTCTCTTTAGTTGTTCCTTATGCAGACAGACTGAGGTCAGAGTGACACCTTTAATCCTTCATGAAAATGTGCACAAACAGTAGTTTTACTTCACTCATTCATTTTTATTACAAAGAGATCTGCTCAGCCTGCTTTCTTCAGTCTTTGTGAAATAAGTGATATACCTAAGGTACAGAGGCTGTGAAGTGCAAAAACACATTTTAATTTTTTTTTAACTTTTTTATTTAATTTGTGAAAGGTTGGTTGCAATTTGTTGTTTCTGACTCAGCAAGGTTTAACTTTCTAGAATTTGTTATGCAAAAATATAATATTGTGTTTTGCACTTCAGGGCCACCGTAGTTATAGATGAACTGCTGTGTATGAACTGCTAAGTCATCAACTGTGGCAACACAGTTTCATTTATATACTACGGGTGACTTTATCATTTGCAAAACATCCCTGTTATTTTCACATAATTCAATTTCATTTTCAAAAATCTGTGAGTTTGAGTTGGAACATCTACCTCCATGTCAAATCACGTACTGGTTGCTAAATTAAAATCACTTGCTCCATTTTAATATTAACATATCAAAACCTACGGTTTTAGCCACATCAGCAGTGAACCAGGACAATAGCTGAGAGATCAGATCTTAAATGATGAACTTCGAGTAATTAATTTATCTTCCATAGAGGTCAATATATTGTGTTTTGTACTAGAACTAAAATACTACTGTTTGAAATTTAGCTTTACTCTGTGTTATTAGTTCACAGAAGCACAATATGAACAGAGGGACATTCCTCCTCTGGATGTTTCCATGGTAATTGAGCTGTGTGTGTGTTTACTGTCTGGGGTGTGCAAACTGTGGGTCATTACATTCAGTGGGTTTCCACAGAGGTCACCGTCGCTGTCACCCCGGTGATGAGCGTGTGTGTCTGCACATGCTCGAGTGTTTCGTGTGTGTATTTGTATGATTGGCCTACCGGCTCGAGCTCGTCACATGATTTACTAATTTTAAAAAAAGCAGTGAGATGAGAGTGAATTTTAGCATGTACTGTAGCTGGATCGGACCACACAGGCCAGCCTTCGCACATGTGCATGTATTGCACATGTGCATCATGTGCAATACATGATCATGACTGCTATGAATAAAACACTCATTTGGTTTTGACCTGTAGGAGGTAGATGTCACCTGTAATAAGAGTCCTTGGCACATCTTCACCCAGTCATTTTTATAATATTATGATGTGATATGGAGTCTCACTGCTGGTGTAGTGTATCACATGTGTTGGTTTCATTGGTTGCTATTATGAAGGCCTTTTCAGGTGATTATACACCTGAGTGGGTTCCTTTTTTGTAATCCCTCATTTGCATAAATTTGCATAAATCAAATGAGGGATCCTCATGATCCATCATTTGCATAAATCAAACAAGGGATCCTTTTATGATCCATCATTTGCATATATTTGCATAAGTCAAATGAGGGATCCTTGTGTGATCACTCGTTTGCATAAATTGAAATCAGGTTCCATTTATTTGATGATGAAATGAAATGATCCCTCATTTGCATAAATCAAATGAGGGAACCTTGTATGGCCCCTTATTTGCATAGATCTGCATAAATCAAATTAGGGATCCTTGTATGGGCCCTCATTTGCATAGATTTGCATAAATCAAATGAGGGATCATACAAGATCGCTGAAGCGCCAGTAGCAAACAAACTACAAATCCCATAATGCAGCACAACAGGCTACCTGTTCATTCATTCATTCCTGTGTCTTTCCAAAATTGGTGGGAGGCTGTACATGTTTACTGACAGTTTGCTGTTTACTGAAGGTGCGCGGTGTCAGGTGTTTCTGTCATGATCGGAGATCTCAAACATGGAAGAGCGGAAACAAATAGTCTGAAACATATTCAAAATTAGACCATATCTGTAAATTTAGGCATCTTAAAATGGTTTTATTAATGCCAAAAGAAAATATCCAGCACAAATTATATATGATAGACATAAATTAATCATTTATACATTTTATTTTATACACGTTTTTAGTTTGCGGGACTGCAGCTTATCACCTCTCCCGCCCGTGCCCGCAATGAGCTTTCAAAATTTGTCCTGCGCCGCACTGCTTTGCATCGGGTTGGAATGCTAATGATTTTAAATGATGCTTTAATTGATGATGCCTTTACTTTTTTGGGTATTGATATTTTGGCAGGTATGCTTCAGTGGTTACTGAGTGTTTATACAGGATGAGACCGGTTGCATTTTTTCCATAATACAATATCTACTGTCATTTGTGTTTTGTTTTTTTAGATTAATACAGAGTTCCAGAGTTTCATGGCTGTTCCTCTTGAGGCGACGTTCATGGCCCAGTTAGACATGCACTCCAAAAGACGACAAACATCATGGACTTATTGGACCAGGTAAATCTGTACCATCAAACAAGACCCTTCATAAATAAGAGGGCTGTCACAATGTATCTGTATCCTTCATGAATACATTAATATGGGCAGGCCAGTGCTCATCATGGCTTTGATATGCATGAATATTTTTCGCGACTCAAAAACTACACCACTGAGCTCATCCCCTTTTCTTTCTGTAATGAATCTCTGGGCTTGTAAATGGCTGTTTTTAACTAAACTGTTAGAACAACTTAACACCTGACCCATGGTTGGATTGCAGACATGTTATATTTTATTATAATGGCCATACCCAAACCACACGCCCGTGCATCACTCTTTATAACAGAAGTGAAGCAGTCTCCTCTGATGGATCCTCTGGGTTCCTGCGCCATGTCCTCCTCCCAAGCTTCCAGCGTCTCTTCCACCACTGCTTTCTTTTCTTCTTTTTACTGCTAAGCCCCTGAAAGCACAAAAAGATATGTGTTATTTTTATTCTCAAAGCTAATTATAAAAGCGATCTACCAAGAACAGAAGAAGAAAGGTGACAAGCGTGGGACCCCTCACCTGAAGCTCTCCGTTTAGGCGTTGGATCTCGTCGTGCAGTGTGTCGTTCTTCTGTCTCCACTCTCCTTCCTTCTGGAGCCATGTCCTCCCCAGCTCATTGGTTCTCTCCATCTCCTGCACTCTTTTCTGCCAGCTCTCCTCTTTTTCACCCAGTGCTCTTCTGTACTTGTCCTCCAGAGCGTCCAGTCTACGTTCCCATCTCTTGTCACGCTGGCAGAAGTCTGACGTGTTTGTCATGTTGTTCGTCAAGCTGTGAATCAAGCGTCTCTTCTCCGCCGCCTCCTCCTCCAGCTGACTTATTCTCTGGGACTTTTCTTCGGATTCCCTCACACTGATGGCAGCACACTCCTCTCTGACCCGAACCACCTCTCTCCAGTAATCGTCCATGGCAGAGATCCTTGCGGCAGTCTCTTGTCTCTGCCTGCAGAGGATGTCTTCAACGGAGGCGATGATTCTGTCCGCTTGTCTTCTGCATTCAGAGAGCTCTTGTGTGGACTCTCTCACCTGCTCCTCTAACTGCTGGTTGTGTGACTGAGCAGCCAACCACCTGTTTTTAAAACTATTTGTTTCCTCTTCCATTTGCTTCACCTTGGCCTCCACCTCTTCCATCTCCTTCTTGGCCTGGATGTGAAGGCTTGTCAGCTCCTGCAGAGCTTCATGGTCGCTGAGCTCCTTCAGAGTCAGCCTTGCATTCTCTTCCCTCACGCTGATGTTCTCACGGGTCAGCTGCTTGATTGTGTTCTGAGCTGAGAGAAGCGCTTGATGAAGAGAGTGCACGAGTGAGTTGGGAGTCTGTGTAAGGTGCCTTCCCTTGTGACCCTGCTCTATTTGTGCACACTCTTCGCTGGTCACAGGTGGAGATGGTGCACGCCACAAGCCAAAAACTTGCTGAGCACACTGCAAGTCAGAAAGATAGGAAACAAGAAGTGACTTGAACTCATTTTTGAAAATTGTCAGAAGCTGTCACAGCTGTCTACCAAAATTCAGGTTTTTCAACAATATTAATGTTAATCTCCTCCAGTGTGGATGTATAAAAGCTTAACTAAAGAGTAACTGAAGAGGTGGTTTGAAATGTCACACAAATGTGACACAAATATCCACTTAAACAAACACAGACAGAAAATTCTTACCTCTCTTCTTACGTCTGAATACATATTGTATGTGGGATACGTTGATGTGTCGTTTCTTGTGCAGAAAACAATGTGTCTCTGTGTGTAAGAATGTGGTGGATTTTGGAACTTGTGTGTTCTAGACCCAGATTTATGCAAATGAGGGATCATTGTATGATCCCTCATTTGCATAAATCAAAAGGAGTTTCCTTTTATGGTCTCTCATTTGCATAAATTAGCATAAACTGAAATCAGGTTCTGATTATGGTCCCTCATTTGCATAAATTTGCATACATCAAATGAGGGACCCTCTTATGATCAATCATTTGCACAAATTTGCATAAATTGAAATGGGTTCCGTTTATGATCCCTCATTTGCATAAATCAAATGAGGGATCCTTTTATGGTACCACATTTGTAAAAATTTGCATAAATCAATTGAGAGATCCTTGTGTGATCCCTCATTTGCATAGATTTGCATAGATCAAATGAAGGTTCCTTGTATGGTCCCTCATTTGAATAAATCGAATGAGGGATCCTTTTAAGATCCCTCATAAATCTGAATCTAGAACACACAAGTGAGTGTCAAACCCAAGGCCCGTGGGCAACATCCGGCCCGGATAGGAAGATAGGAAACATAATCAGCATGGATGTAATGGGTTACTGTAGGGAAAAATATTGTCATTCATCATTCATTTATTCCCATGTCCATTGAATCAGAGTGATCAAGCGTCTGATGGGTAAAACCCTAATTTCAAGTTAAGCTAGCCCTTAACAACGGCCAAGAG